>VXBC01003687.1:40832-134654 GCA_013399945.1 Ploceus nigricollis
TTTTTGGTTTTCTCTTATTCCACTTACCCTTCACTTATTAAACAATTTTTGTTTTAGTTTTTTCCTTCTTAACCTTCCAATATTTTTTTCTTTTGTTCTTTCTTTTCTCTTCCCCTGTTCCAGTGGGGCTGAAGGGGGGGAGTGAGCAAGCAGCTCAGCTGACCACGAGGGTTAACCCTAACAACTATTTATAATTGTCACACAGAAATAAATATAATCTCAAACCATTGGTACTATCAATAAAAAGATCACTAACTATACCAATCATTTGTAAAGGCACATGGTTCCAAATATGTGTAGACATTATATTCATTTTCACTAACTGGAGGTCAGATCTCTCTATAATACACTTATTCATTTGTTCAATCTCATACTGCTATTTCATGAATGTTGCGTAAGATGAACGGTATGTCTGTGATGTTTGCAATAACAATACTCTGAAAGCTAACAGAAATCTTACTAAAGATGCAATAAGATGTTTTTGCATATTTTCTGAATGTAATGCAGAACACTTAATTTATGTTTTATATCTATATATGTGAAAATTATGTTTTCTTGAAAAATCTCTTGCTGTCCAAGAAAAAAATAATTTCAGTGAGATTCTCATGTCTTGAATATATTTGGCACACCTCCTGTTTGGTTGTTCTCATCTGGTGCTTTGAAAAATAGATTTTTGATTAAATGGGTCCCTCTTAATAAAATTGGAGATCATATGCGGAAAACCAAGAAAGTAAGAAATAACTGTTTATTTTTAGAAAACAGTGGTGAAAAACAAGATAATGAAGCAATTACCTGTGAAAATTTGAAACTGTGGATCTTCCAGCTGTGCATAGGTCTTGCCAGAACTGGCCACACTCCTTACAGCTGTCTGGACAGAGTTGTGATAATGGCTCTGTTGTTCCTTGTTTAGAGCAGAGCATTGAGCACATCTTACAGTCACTGGGCCGGTGACAAAAAGCAAAACATTGTGGAGGGACGTCAAAAGAAAGAGCAGTATTTCAGACCCAACTCATATTTGCCAAAGTTGTATCATTTTGCACTTCATTTAATTCCAAGTTTGTGTTGGGAACGCCTACCTCTCTCACTGAGGAAACTTGTCTGTTGTAGTTAATTGTTTCCACACACTGCTTGCATATCAACAGGAAAGTAAAGGAGTTTACTTTTTTTCCATCCAAGACCTCTCAGAATTGGATAAAGCATTGAATTTGGTGAGATCTGGCATTAATTATGCTAGTTCGAGGCTTGAGTCAATTACTCAATCTGCTAAAAGGTTTCCTTTTGAGTCAATGAAGGGAAAAAATAAATAAAATACTGCACAGGAAGATTCCTCCCATACTGAGAAATGTCTGTCTAACAAGACGAACAGCCCTCCAGCAGTGCCTCATTACCTCCATGGGCAAGGGAAAGATCTATCATGCCTTGCTTTAACAGGATACTAACATTTAGTCACTTATCTTTCAGTGAGAGAAAGATCTTAGGAGCTTCTGCATCTCCTAGGCAGCTGACTGGTTGATTAAATACCTAATTATGTTTGAAGTTCTGCTCCTTGGGTCTTGGAGTTTCTACAGGTAAAACATTTCTGGAAAAAATTGTTTTCCAGTACTGCATCAAGGAAGTACTGTTTTCTATCAATTTATAAACTTATTATCATGCATGCATAACTTAAGGCTGCTTTTCTTCACAAAGAACTATGAATTGGCATTGTTGACGTAAAAATTAAACAAAATATATACAACTTATAGATGTATGTATATGGACAAACACTGCCAACATTAGTAGCAACAGATGTCACATTACCTCAGGCAGCTGATTCTAAACCCAGAGTATTTTGCTATGAATTCCAAGGGAACCCTTCAAGCTCTTCCTTATGGCAGATACAGGGGCTTTTTTAATTGGATCTAGATATTCTGTAGAGAATCAAGGTCATATATAGGATGTTATGCATTCTTTTCAGAGCATGAGACAAAATAGAGACTGTTGATGTCTACCTGGTTTCATATGCAGCTTTATAATTTTGGCATTATCAAGTGCGAGATCATTTTTACTACCTTAATGTTTTGTATATATTGATAAAATACAGTTTCTGTGATGATATTTTATGAGAAAAGACTGTCAAGCAACCTTAATATTTTCCTAAAATTACTTGTAATTCAGCATGCATCAGAACTGCAGAATAGCAAATCTGTCCCAAACACAGAAGATCCTCCTTTTTTGGCAATAGTGTATAAGTAGACGTGCTCATGTTCCAAAGAAAGAATTTTTACCATCATCTTGTTTCTGTCAAACACTAACTGACAAATGTGAGTGAACAGAGTAGAGCAGAATAGATAAGATTAGACTATTTTGTATGTGGCCTACAACAATCATCCAGTCCAGCTACCTGGACCTCTCCAAGGATGACCAAAAGTTAAAGCATGTCCTTAAGGACTTAAACACTGACAAGTCTAGAACTCTGATGACCTCTATAGGAAACCTGTTCCAGTGTTTGCACACTCTCTTAGGAAAGAAGTGTTTCCTTGTTAGGAAAAATTTCAGTCTAAACCTGGCCTGGTGCAGCACTGAACCATTCCCACTCATTCTGTCACTGGGTACAAGGGACAAGAGCTCAGCACTGCCCTGTCCATCTCCCCTTCTCAGGAAGCTGCACAGAGCAATGAGGTTGCCCCTCAGTTTCCTTTTCTCCAGACTAGACCAGCCCAGAGCCCTCAGCTGCTCCTCACAGGACATTCCTTCCAGCCCCTCATCAGCTTTGTTGCCCTCCTCTGGAGGCATTCAAGGACTTTCATATTTTACCTAAGTTGTGAGGGCCAGAACTGCAGAATGCTCAAGAAAAGGTCACACAAATATTGAATACAGACAAAAAATCACCTATATTTCTTTTTTTACCAGCTGGTTATGCTGTGTTTGATACACCTCAGAGTGCAGTTGCAGACCTCCCCAGACACCCAAGGCCTCGGGCAGATGATTGAGAGAGGTTCTGCTGTAACCTCTGTTCACTGCTTCACTACTCTGGTATGAATTCCATCAGGCTTTTAACTGATGCAACTGCTCCCTTACAATTTCAGCATCCACAAATGAAAAATCACTGTTCCTGTAGTTGTGGTCCTTGGAGGACTGAGCAGCCCAGGTTTATCTGCATTATTAAAGACTGAGGTAAAAAAGAACCTATATAATGCTTCAGACAGCCTGAAAATCTAACTTAGATTTATCACATAATCTAGACCAACCAGGAAGGGCAACAGAGGAGTTAAAGGATAAAAAAAGAGACTCAGCTTCCCCTTCTTATTCACCATGCAGATGTATGCTACAGTTTTTTATAATGAATTGCTATTTAGAAGGCATTTATTTGTCCATTGGTTCTAAGGAGGTGCTTATTATAAACTATTTATAAACTAAATCTAAAAGTATGAACATTTGTTTTTAATGTTGAACTCTATGCCTCATCAGGAAACCAATGACTGTCTTGCAAGGTGTTCACAAAAGATAAAAATCCTTGAAAAGAATTACATCTAGGAAGTAGAATAAGTACATACTTTTCCAATTTAATGTAGAATTTTTTTTTTTCATTATAATAAATGCAAAGGAGTCAATGCTCTAGCATTTACATTTACGCCAAATTCTAACAGTGATTATGGATTATCTAGGCATTATCCTTGCATTACCTCCTGTAGCATATGTTGCTTTGTTAATACAGAAAAGATAATTGCTAGTCTTAAACATTCTACAAAATACATAATCTTCAAATGAGAATACTGCTTGCCTAATACTAATGTTTCCTGTTCCGCCTGAAAAGCTACAGTTTTAGTAGCTTTCTTCACTCAAAAGGCAACTTGTTTCCATTTAATTTATTTCCACTAATCTGTTGCTGCTAGGGATTAATTTTTGATTGATTGTTTCCTCACACTCAAATGCAAGTTATCATGGGAAAAAATTCCACAGCAAGTAAAAGACATTTTAAGTAACCCTTTTTAATTAAAAGTGAGCTATTAATCAGTTATACTAAGTTTGGGAAGTTTTGTGGCTGTAATAGAAAAAGTGGAGAGAAATTTATCTCAATTCATGTGTTTGGAGGTTATAGTAGTCTTTGTTAGTGGAAGATGTAAATCCTGCTGTATTAGAACCAGCATAGCCCTGGTTAAATGATCTTTTTTTTTCATTCAACTAATACCATACCTAATAATTAATACCTTATTACATACTAATACCTGCTCTAAGTGCAGATATTCAAGTATTTGGAGAATATCTGCACAGTTCTGTAACTCAGTTACAGAATAGTTGACTAAAACAGAAAGGGAATTTGGAAAAAAAAAAAGGGAAATATATCTTTTGAATAATTATTAACAGTCTTTTTTATGTAGAAATTTTCAACTACAATAGTATAAGGCTTTTCTAGGGGAAATATCAGGTGGGCAGGAGGAGGGCGAAGTTGCTGTTGTTAGTTACCAATTCTGTTTAGAGACCCTTATATTCTTTGAACAATCAGCAATTGGGATTTTTGAGTTTTACTCTTTGGCTACCATCTCCCTTTCCTGCCAGGAAAGTCCAGGCTCTGAATGAGCAATCTGTGTCCTGCACTGGAAGATTTTCAGAGACCCTAGGTGGCTATTCCCAAAAATTAGTTTTTGGAATGCAGATCTGGTGACCTCGGAAAGTGAGCTACAAATTTAATAATTATCAGGTTAGACGTATGAAACTTACAGGTAATCCTTTCACAGCCCAGATGCTGGATTTTTTTTTCTCCTTATAGATAGAAGAATTAGTATTCTTAGACCTAATTTTCCCCTGGTTTTATGCAAGTTTACAGTGTGTATTAGAGGGAATATATATTTTCCATTCTCACAACTTTTGCCAGTGGTATAAAATAGGGTCTCAGAAAAAAAAAGTAGAGCTACTGCAATATGATATATACAGCAAGGGCTGTGAAACATTATCAGGTTTGATTTTTTTGGGGGAGGCTTTATTTTGTTTTCATATTCCTGTAGGGCTGACACTGCAAAAAGATGTGGATGAGCAGAGAATCATATCAGTGTTTCATCTGTGCACTTCAAGAACTGCAGGAAGAATACAAGAGCAATCAACCTCACAAAATATGATAATGAATGCACTGCCTTCCCTTCTCTGTCAGCTTTCTGATCTTGCAAGGCAGAAACCTCCAAACACTCCCTTCAATACTGCAGAGGGAACAAAAAGTCAATATAACCCACAAGTAAACAACCTTTCTTACCTCTCCTGTCAGATTTGCTCAAATATTTTCAGTGGGTGGACTCCTGGTAGTTAGGTTAAGGGTAAGTGTAGTTGTTTCTTCTAGGAGAGAAAATATGACAAGGAATGAGTTTTTAAAATGAGACTTACATAGATCATATTTTCTTGGAACCTTACTGAAACAATAAAGCTTTTGAGGTCAGTCTAAATTGTTCTTTAGCCTTCCAAAGTATTTGCAACATCAGAATTTTTTGTTGTAGTTTGTTTCACTCATTAAGGACCCACAGACCTGTCTTTGTCCAAGGGAATGGAATGTACTTTTAAAATTGAAATTATGAAATTACATTTTGCCCCTCAGCAGCATTTATAATTTTTTGTCATGTTTAATTTCGCAAGGTTTGCCAGAGTGACTTGTTTTAAGGTCTTGAATGTCATGTCTAAGCAATCTGAGAGAATCGACTGAGATTATAATTCTCTTGGTAAAATATTGATGCACAAACTCTCAAGGCAATTAGAAACTCAGTTTTGCCAATCTAATATTTAATTATTTCTCATGTTTTGTTAATAAACAAGAGCCAGAAATAAGAAGAGAAAAACTGCAGCAGCTTTTATTATTCCACAGGCACACAGGCTACTTGGGATAGCAGAAATTATTTACTCACTCTGAAATGTTTAGTGCCAGGTCTTATTTGATGTGTGTCTCTCATTTGGAGAACAAACAGACCTAGTACTTATTCTGCTTCTGAACTGTGGTTTCTGGATAGTTTGGAACACTCATGAGTTTACAGAGAATTACAGCTGTCACCTCCCTGTCACCCTCCACAGTTCTCTAATATTTATGTTAACTTTCAGTGCCTGGTCAAAGAGTCCTCCTGAGAGAACTGTTCAAAGTCTTTTTACTGTTGGTCGAGAGATGTGGTCATCATTGACAGCTTTTGTTTACTTGCTCAAGTTGAGCTTTCTCAGCTAATGAGGAGATTTTATCATTATGAGACTTCAAAGACATCTCCAAAGCCTGTCTCCATTTATGCTTTCCTGTTATCTGGTCTGGCTTCACAAATAATTTTTATTTTCCCTTCCAAGTATCTCCTTTCAAGTGTCAAGTCTCATGTATGTATGGCAGAATATAAGATTTTTAACTCTTCTTGACCAAGGAAATATTAATAAAGCTTTTTAGGCTTTATAAACACTCTCCTATAAATACCACAACATGACTTTTATCATCACTGGAGCATGAATTTAAAATGTGCTTATATGTACATTTGAAATTAGACAAGGTATCCACCAAAAATATACCTATAAGTGATGTTTATAATTCCCTTTCAATTCCATAAGCTGCTAGTCACTACAACCATTTAGTTCCCAATATGGGCTAAACCTTAGTAATGCTGCTTATTTATTTTGCAAAGGAAAAAACACTCTCTCACCTTTATATCTCAAGGCCAACTTTACTTGACCTTGCTTTAAAAATTCAGCAAAACACCATAAAAATGAAAAGCACTAAATAAAGTAATTTCAGCTAACCAAGTCTAAGCCACATCATCTGGGACCTTTCTATAGAAGGATGAGAATTTCTAGAAGATTAAATAGGTAGCTAAAACAAATGTCATGAATCTTGTTCCAGAGTGAAATCTGTTTTCCCACGTTCCATAGGAAAGGCTTTGTCATCCTAGAAAAAGAATTCTTAGACTTTTCAGGTGAGAGGAGCCTTCACAACCACTCTGAAATCTCAAGGATCTGCATTTTTTTTTACTTATAGCAAGATATTTAAATCCAGCTTATTTTCTTCTTTGGTAAAATATTATTTCTTGTATATGCTGTCATACATAAACTGACTTCACACATATTGTGTCAAAACTGTCAAGTTTTAATCTTTTTTAACAGGAAAATTGTACCAAGATGAGCATGAGAAGGAATTTAGAATTTCATTTGAGCATGGTTTGCTGATGCTGTCTTAAATGATTATAAAAATATTTTCTTTAATTTGGATCATAGTTACTAACAATTACTTAGAATACAAATAGTGTAGTTAAACATTAAAATCAAGTACCTGGATATGAAAATACAGGGAAGAGAAAGTACAAGAGTTCCAACCTGCAGGTGCTACCACACAATCCCAACTAAACTGTGAATACAGTTAAATAAATGTATGCCATGTTTCATTAGTAAAAACAGACATATAAGAACATTATTGTCATAAGTATCTTAAAAAATGTCTTTTAATAATTATACTTTTCTACAATTTCCATATAAAGTTGATACTTCAGTCTGAGAGCTTGCCAATGTTTTGATTAGCTGATGCGACATTTCAGCTTTAAAAGCTTTGACGTTATTGACTGAGCAAAGTCATCCCAGGCCAAACATGATCATGTCCTGAGTTGTGGAGGTCTTCTGGTGTGTGCTGGATTTATTTAATCATGTCATTTGCTCTAGCTTTTTAATACAAATTGAAAGACAAAGGAGAGCTGTTGAATCTTTGCCAGCCTTTCAGTTCCTTCAGGTTAGCAATATCCCATGCATCCGGGGGTTCACAGCAGTTTTTACTGTTTTATACTTTAGAATAAAACCTTTTTGATATCTTGCTTTGCACCATGAGTAAGACTTACGGTTTCAGAGATTTTAGCAATATTCCGTGAATATCTGTCTTTCTGAGGTTTATAGATATTTTGAAAGGAGGCTTTTAAAGCTTCATTTTGGGACCAGTATAAAAATTTATATTGAATAATGATTTCTCATTCTGTTTCTGTGTTAGATTTTGTGCTAAGAGTATTAAAATCATAGTAAGCTCTCAGGTATTTCAAGAGAGGCAAATGATTGTAGAAAAAAAAAAAGAAAAAACCTAAACCCTATATATTTATTGAAGAAATAATGTTATAAATTAGGTATTCTACTTCAAGAATTTTCAGCTTTTTGTCAGTTTGAAAGGTATTAAAATTACTTTCAAGTTTGCTATGAATTTCCTTTTCTTTCTTTCATTTTTGTCCTTTGTTTAGGAGAAAACACAGGTAGAGAAAACAGAAATCAAAACGGTAGGGAAGAGAGGGATCAAAGACAGATTCACCCAAACCACAAACCAAAGATTTGTTATTTCTGTTTCAGATTTAAAGGTGAAATATGAAAATTAAAATTTGATGAACATTTTCAAAAATATTTTTGAATTAATGAATTTTAGAGAGAAATAGAAGAGGCAGAGAGGCCTTTCAGAGAGACCTGGACAAACTAGAGAGATGAGTGTTCACCAACCATATGGAGTTTCACAGGGGGAAGTGCTGGATTCTGCACCTGGCACAGGGTAACCCTGGCTGTGTGCACAGACTGGGGAACGAGAGGCTGGAGAGCAGTGCCACAGAAAGGGGCCTGGGGGTCCTGGCTGATGGCAAGTTGAACACGAGCCAGCAGTGCCCTGGCAGCCAGGAGGGCCATCCCTGTCCTGGGGACATCAGGCCCAGCATGGCCAGCCAGGCAAGGGAGGGGATTGTCCTGCTCTGCTCTGCTCTGCTCTGCAGTGGGGCAGCCTCACCTCCAGTGCTGGGGGCAGTTTTGGGTGCCACAATGTAAAAAGGACATGAAACTCTTGCAGTGTGTCCAAGGAAGGGCAACAAAGATGGTGAAGGGCCTTGAGGGGAGGCTGTGTGAGGAGTGATTGAGGTCACTTGGTCTGTTCAGCCTGGAGGAGACTGAGGGCAGAGCTCACTGCAGGTACAGCTTCCTTGGAGGGGAACAGGAGGAGCCAGCACTGATCTCTGCTCTGTGGTGACAGTGACAGGACCTGAGGGAATGGCCTGAAGCTGTGTCAGGGGAGGTTTAAGTTAGACATCAGAAAAAGACACTGGAACAGGATGCCCAGAGAACTGGTCACAGCACCAAGTCTGGCAGAATTCAAGAAGTGTTTGGACAGCACTCTCAGGCACATGATTTGATTTTTGGGATATCCTGCACAGGGCCAGGAGTTAGATTTGATGATCCCGATGTTTCCCTTCCAGCTCAGCATATTCTCTAATTCTGTGAGATTCCAGCATTGACTTGTTATAGCTTCTGTTAACTTTGGTTTCCTTCTTTGGAAGATATTATTGGCATAATATTCTTTCTAGTACAGGTTTAAACCTCTTCTGAAAAAACATGGTTTCTGAAGAAGACCTCAAAAACAGTTTTAACAGTCATATAACTGTATTCATGTTTCCTTGCAATATCTTTCTAAGGAAAAAAAATTGGAACTGATATGCTTCCCTGGAATATATCAATGAGAAATTTCTGCCAAATTTTCTTTCTTTCTTTCCTTTTATTTCACCCAGTGTTAGCCAAAAGTATATTTTACCAAATGAGGAGGAAGCTCTACATTCTCTTGTGGTAGTGTGTTTTGTATTGANTGACTGAGTCTGGTCCCTGCTACCTTATGTGGAAGTTCCCTGTTCGTAAGAATAAAGCTTCTACAGAACAGCAAACCTGAGTCCCTCCCTGGCTTCTTACTTGGATCTCGTGGCTTCTGGGGTGTCTTGCTGCGCACCCACGCCGCAGCAATCAGCTTGAGCAGGGGAATTCGCCTTCTCTCCTGCCAAGCCCACACTCGTGGTTCCTCTCTGGCCTCGGGTGACTGGAGCTAGCTGGCATTTGGACATCCACCTACCGGCCAGAACCCAGTAGAGCCGCATCCTAACTTCTCACCCAGTCATCAACCTCATTTTGGAAAAAAAGTGGTTAATAAGGTTCAAATTAGAAATCAAATGCCTGAAGAGGAATAAAATTTTGAGTCTCATCTTCACAACAGATGATTATGCCCTTTTTCAGCCACCACAACTCAACTCACCATAAACAAATTGGTTCTCCACCTATTCACTCTTCCCTTTGTAGAGATCTTGCGCTTACCGCTGCTGCTGTTGTACCTAACATTTCAGAACCTCTTTAAAAGAGCTTGGGTATTCTGCATCCTAGCCACTCTACAAATTATTATAAATATTTAAATATATACAGTACTTGTTTATATAAGACATAATGATTTTAAATTGGGCTGATTATATATGCCTGACTGAATGTACGTTAATAATTTACTTTCCACCAATTTGTTCCATTGCCTAGAGGGCTCTGAGAACACTAAACCAAAAATCCTAGAATGCTAAATAGGAAAACAACTCACTTTATCTGAACAATGCATGTTAGTTCAAAGTAAATAAACACATCCACCATCATAATAGATTAATCTGTTCAAAATGCAAACAAGCAAATAATTTGAGATCAGACCTCTAGGCAAATGGTAAGTGAACAACAGAAGAAAGAGGGTTTAAGTGAGTATTACCTTTTTTATACGATGCTGTGAGGAGGATTTTACCCAGAGTTTATGACCAAAAGTTTTTCTGCTCTCTGGTGATCTTGGCATATACAAAAGGAGTCAGTCAGAGATTTTTTCAAACACAAAATACCAACCTTCATTTCAGTTAAAGATTTTCCATCCTGCATATGTACTGCTGATCTCATTAATATTGCTGTTATGAATAAGCCTTACTAGCAACTTTGAAATATACATTTAGACAGAACTAATTCATATTAATATCAAACTGGACTAAAAATTTCAAATAGGAGATCATGTAGTTCCTGACAAAAATTCATTGCTACTCAGAAGTATCAGTCTTTGATAGCAAACTATGCATCTAAAATGAGGATGCGTGTAGACACTGCTGAGGAAAGTCCAATTTTTCAATTACTGTGAAAAAAAGATATATAAATAATAATATTGGCTTTTTTCTTGCCAAATTTTGTAGGGTTTAGCTCCTTGTGAATCCACCTGGAAGCATTACTGGGCACCCTGTGTACAGTCACATTGTCACTTGCTCTGTATCAGGAAGCTCACCTGGCTTCTAGCTGATTTCCCACAAATCCTGTGTTATATATGTGAGTCCCACTCAGAGAGGTTTCACATCCTAAAGCCTTTCATGTGGCACTACAGATGTGTGTATGGACAACTAGAAACAGATGTCAGCATTCACAAGTTATCAGTCAATGATCAATACAGTTAATAAAGCCAGTGTTCATTTCAGCCAGTCAGTGACAAAAGGCTCAATTCAAGTGCTGCAGCACAGACACATCCCAGGGTCTGAATTTGTGGAGTGCCTGAATTCTGCTGAAGGCTGCTGAAGGCGTGGAGAGATGCTGTCAATTATTTACAATGGCATTATCTCATAAGTTAAAGCAGGGAGTATAGTTTAGGAAGCTAAACAGCTGTGTCTAAAGGGTGGCATTTGTAAATGTGCCAAGTGTCCAGAAAGGAGGCTGGTCCTGCACTAAGGCACTTAGGGATGTTTCTCAGAGCTCCTATGACATTGTGTGTCAGCCCAGCTCTCTCCACAGGAAGCCTGACTCTACTCTTTTTCTTCTTCCACCTAAAAAGAGTACTGTGACTTATCATCCTTGCTCCTTGTCCTCTGTAGCCACTAGAAAAGCACCTAAGAGCACTGTACATTTGAGACCAGGGAGAAACTGTTTTCCATGTAACACATGGGAATAGGTCTGTGCATTGCTGAGCAGACACTGCACAAAGCTGGCTCCTGGACTATGAGTAGCTGCTGAAGAAATCAAGCAACAGATTATTTTAGGAAACTTTCTTGTTAGCTTACCCCTGAGCTACTTGTTATTGGAGATTTCCCAGCCCCAGACTTAAGGTATATAACTAGACTTCAACAGGTTTAATATTTTTCACAGTCACAAAGTGAATTTTGTCAGGTTTTATGAAAAATGAGGAGAAAACTGACTAAACTATGAAAATGTTACATCACTGACTACAATTGCTACTAGTTCTTGTTCTTTTAATAGAGTTATTTTTTTGCAGAAGCATCTGCAGCCTTGACTATCCTATCTATTTTCATGTTAAAGACCACCTCACAAGTAAAGCCACCCAGCAAGTAGGACTCCTAGGAGTTCTGTCCTTTCTCAGCGTGTGAGGAATATGATGCCTTTTTGCACCTTTAGTCATCTCAAAGGCTCTCCATCTCCACTGGTGTGAGGGAAAGAATAACAATGTGAGGCTTCTCCTTAGTGTAGTTGTCAACTCCCATGCAGAAGTGTGATAAATCTGTTTTTTCTAGATGCAGTGGGGCCCAAAAGTCTAAGAGCTGGTCTGGAGCAGATTCATTGGAGCAGACTGACTGTTCAGTATTAATTCTCAGTATCAACTAGTGACCCTTGCAATGCATCTGGCATTTTTCTTCCAAGGGGTTTTCGTGAGGACATCTCCTATGAAGATAGGCTGAGAGAGTTGAGCTTGCTCAGCCTGGAGAAGAGAAGTCTCTGGGGACACTTTATTCCTTCCACTACCTAAAGGAAGCCTGCAAGAAGGCTGGAGAGAGACCTTTTATATGGGCAATCAATGACAGGACAAGGGATAGTGTTTTTAAATTGAAAGAGGGAAGGTTCAGGTTAGATGTTGGGAAGAAATTCTTTGTGGTGAGAGTGGTGAGCCACTGGAACAGGTTGCCTGGAGCTGTGGATGCCTCATCCCTGGAATTGTTCAAGGCCAGGCAGGATGGTGCTCTCAGCAACCTGGTTTAGTGGAAAGTGTCCCTGCCCATGGTGGGGGCTTGCAATTACATGGTCTTTAATGTTCTTGCCAACACAAACCATTTTTTGATTCTGTGATATGTAAAATGAGCAATCTCTCTCCAATGTCAACTGGGAGATTCAGTTTTGCTCTCATGCCATGAATTGCCAAGGTACACAAACCATCAAAGTATGAAGCGTTATGCACACCATGGTTTGCATCTCTGAATTTTATCCCTCGCCATCCTTCCTTTCTACTCTATTGTTTGCTCTTCCCTAGGAAGAAATAAATTAGCTCATCATCTAAGGACCATGGTAAAATTATTTTAATAACACCAATAAAGTGCCTGGATTTACACTGAAAAATATATCTTTACAAGTTTATTTTCAGGGTCTTTTTTTCAAAGCCAAGAATCTTGATTCAAAATGCAATATGTTTTCATCACATGAAATATTTGTTTTTCCCTCTGTGATACTTTTACTTTTCTTTTAATTTCTTGGTATAGTACTATTTTTAAAAACTGCATGCTTACAAAAATGGCTCAGAAATTAAAAAGAAACAAACCAGGAAAGTGGATTTTTCCCTAAAAGAACACAACTTGCTGGCCTGAAGCCAGTGAAGTAGCTCTTAACATTGCAAAATATAATGAGTGTGCTCTGGAAAGCCAAGTTTCACTGCAGCTATTGACATCTTCAGGGATATGAATCTGCATTATTAAAGCAACATGAAGTAATCAAAAATATCTGGTTGTCTGTCTTAGAATGAGTTGCTGAAGATGATAATCATGGTGTGTGGGGGCGTCTCTACTGGGTTTAGATCTTTGGCTTCATGAAGTGTGCTGACAAATGTATAACTCTTTCTATAGCGACTCTGCAGAACAGGATTCCCAAACTTCACTAGGTGGTGATGAAGTTTGTTTAGCAGACAGAATAAAAATTCAATGTGACCGTGGGCAGCTCTAAGTTATGCAATCTTCACTTTATCCCAGATGTTGCTAGAGGAATTTCTCTTTTGTTTAATATCAACAACATTTTTTCCCTTGACTTCACTCACTGTAGTCACATGTAATCATGTCAACACTAAAATACAGATGCCTAAACTACCTTTGTGCTTAACCACAGTAGACAAGGATTAGCAAAATCCTTGTACAAAATTGTATAAATAAAATAAATATATCAGACTGCACAGTATCTCTATGATAAATCTTTTACAAGATATCATTCAGTAAATGGCATGGGAATATTCTGTTTAACCTGCATTATCTTTCATATGCTTCAAAACCCTAAGTTATCTCTACTGGTAAAAAGCAAAGAAAATACCGATATATTCCAGAATGTCATCACAGGTTATAACTGGAGAGAAAGCAGGATTGCCTGTCCAGTCCAAATCAGATTGAAATGAGAATTTATGAAATTTCACAAAGAGAATAATTTCAGCACTTCTGACAGGAAATGTAACCCCAGGGTTCTCTTCAGCTGCTCCATGAAATTGATACTCTTTGTAGTTTCACCAAATTGCAACTTGGAATCCCAGGCTGTATCTCTACGTACAGGAAAAGCAAAGAGACTAAATGAGCTGCATTAACCTGCTTAACAAGCAAGTTTGCTGCTCTGAGCAATGTGCCATTACTGTCCGGATTCAATGTCATAATGTTTACCTTATGAACCTGTTTATTTTTCAGTAAACTCTTTCTCATAGTTCATTTTTTTCTGATAGGAGTAATATATCACTTTTTATAATATAATCTTATTTGCTTGTGTTTTCTACTTATTTCTAAATAATATTTCCAAAATAAGTAATTTATTACATTTGCTTATTTGATTTCTTTATAAAAAGCCATGGAAGATCATCAGCTTGTTCATTGTTGGTAGCAAAATAATTGTTTTATTCTTTTATTTTAGCCCAATTGTAACTTCTGCCTGAAATTATATTTTGTGTGTGTATTCTCATTAATATTCAAAAAGGCTGTTCACTGCAGGCAAGGTTTAAAGCTGTATAATTGTAATTTTTCTCACAATATTCTACAGAACAAGGAGAATTCCAGAAAATAAAATTAGACCTTGATATATTGCAACCATTTATCACTTTTAAATTCCTTTATTTCTGAAATGAAGGAAATGTAAATCAGAATTAAGGCACAGTGCTGGCAAATTGTGCCAGTTTTCAGTTTCTCAGAACTCAGATCCCTGTGGTTTGAGAGTACTGAAAAATGACTATTGCATAGCAAAAGTAGGTGGAGGTCCCTGTGTCTCTATGCTATTAGCATAATTCTGCATTGCAGGTCTGTTTTGGACTCTGGTTTAATTAATAAAATTATACTAAATTCTGGAGGAAGGAGAAACCCTTTCCCTCTGAAGGAGCTGCAGTGCAGTATCGAAGGTACAGAGTCTCTGGTTTGGTTTTGCTTTCCAGGCATCAAGCTTTTCCTGGCTTAGCTCTCTGTTGACTCCAAGTCTTGAGAATCTGGGCAAAGGCCCCTTTCCCCAGTCCCCCTGTCCCTTCTGCACCCTGATGGATGGATGAAGGGATGGAGCATTCTACCAGGAAGGAGGTGACATGGCTTGGTCCTTCCCAAGCTGGAAACACCATCATGGTCTCATCTTTACGTGATGGTGGCACCATCGCCATCTCCTCCAGGGTGGGTTCACTCTCCTTCGACTGCCAGTTCTCACATAACCCCTGATGGTTTTGAGCAGCCCTCCCTTCTGAGACAGTCTCTGTTTCTGTGTGCTGTATTGAGACACAGGTAGCTGTGTGATATATAGGTATGAGATTCATAGTGGAAACATAGATGTTGCATCGCTTCCCTCTAAGAGGGGAACAGGGCACAAACTTTTCATGAAGATTTGCTGTCAGAGGCTGAAAGAGCTGCAGAGAGAGAAAAACATCTCTTATCTCTGCTCTCCCTGTGGAATATGAAATGGAGATTGTTTATTTTCAGTGACCAATCCTGGTCCAGCTGTGTCTGGACTTGGATTGAAGGTCACGAGTTAGACTAAGATAGGTAAGTTAGAAGTAAGTATGTAGTATAGCCTCTCTTCAAATATTATTAATGTATTTTAGTATAGATTTAATAAAGTATGTTCAGCACCTCAAAAGCCTTCTGATCTGCATGGACATCCCTCACTTCTCATCCCATGGGGTTGCCCTGTTTAAACAATACAGAGACATGGATTAATCTACCCAGCATTACTCTCTGTCATGAGAAAGCTCAATTAGCATCCTAAATTAAGGAAATCCTATGCTTGCAGAAGCAGGGTGGTAATATCCAGATAGTAGCTGAAATGTTTCCTCTTTTTCCATTTTTAGGAGTAATCTATAAGAAATTACAATGCTTAATAAGCACTATTTTAAAACTGTGCAGTTAGGTGAGATGGAATCAGACCCTCATTCTTGGAAATTAATTATTGATTCTAATTTAAAGACCTAGGCCACAGGCTTCTGCACTACACTATTTCCAAACTGTGCAATATCATCTTATATGTTTTCTAAACATATTAGCAAGCTGAAATGACTGCCATACTGTGCTGCAAATGTCCTGAAACCCTTTTCCCTCAGTGCTGCTCCCTGCTTTGACTCCAGGTCCCAATGTCTCTACAGACTGATGCAATGTTTCATAATTAGAGCTGTATTTACCTCTTTCCACATTGCAAATGTGTCAATGAATGTGTCCATCATAAAAATATCTCCCACTTCTCAGTGATTTTGGAAATCTGAGCTAGTGACCATGCTTGACCTTGTTAGCAATCTGGAGAATAAGAGCCAAATGAAAGACTGCTCATTGGCTCATCTAACTCTTAACTTGTTTCACTGAGGGCAAAATATTTGATGCTGCAATATTTTAGGTCATAAGCAGTACTCAAAATACTGCATTTTTCCTTTGCTTTTTTGTTTTTCCTGGATGCAATCTTTCTGCATTGGTTAGTGGTTTGGTTTGGTTTGGTTTGGTTTTTTAACAGTGAATAATACCTAGTAATTTTTGAGCTCAACAGATGCTCGGATATCACCAAGACATCTTAGCATTCACCTCTTCAGTCATGGCTTATCCATAACTATTTCAAGTAAAAGGGCAATAAATGCTGCAAGGGAAGCACAAGCAGTATTCCACTGCTTTATCTTGTTCCTTCCACATGTGAAATGTGAGCATTGTGTCTTCAAAGTTAGATTTGGATGTCAAATTTGGTAACCACTTATAGATTAGATAGTACTATGTGAGTAATAAGTATTTTCATGTCTCCATGGCTGGTAAAAGACTTCAGAGTTTTCATAATGGAAAAAGGATGGAACCTGTCTTACTTCAGAAATCATAAAGTGCTTCAGCTTTCAAACATGAAAACTCAATACTCACTGATTATTTCCCACCATAGCATAATAATGTGATAGCATTAAGGGTCCTACAAGGACACAGTATATTGCTGAATTGCTTGAAAGCAGGTTAGTGGGTTAATTTGCCTTCTGTTGCTTTTCCTTGGGTGTCGTGGAAGCATCTCCCCACAGGCACTTCCTCATTGACCTGCTTCCAGACCCTTGGGAATGAAACAGTTGCAGGAGTTCCCTCTGGAGTTTCCTGGCACTTCATACATGTCTCCATGCTTCCTGACTTTTCAAGTATCTGGCGGTTGGCATCCTGGCAGGAAAATTCAAGCAAAAAGAAATATTAAATTAAATTTGTAGAACTGGAATTCTGTTTATGGTTTTGATTTTTGTTTTGTTGTGGGTTTTTTTGTGTTGGTTTGGTTTGGGTTTTTTGTGTTTTTCTTTTTGTTTGTGTGTTTGTTTGATGGGGGTTTTTTGGGGGGGAAATGTTTGTTTGTTTAATTTACTTTGATCTTTTCTCCCAGTTTGGAGATATAGGTCATTAAAATTTAAAGTCCACTTATTCTGAAGAGCAGAAATTCTACATTGCAGCAAACTCTGGCAAGCTGTGCTAAAGTACAACAATATATTAAACAGCAGCACTGTAGTATCCTTGTCAACAATAAAATAAATACATAAAAAGCCTCCTTATTTAACTCTTAAATAACTGTCTAAAAAAGTTCTATCCCCTACTGGGCAATGACGATGAACTTCTGCATTTACAATTTTGGTTTTCTATATCCCTGACACATTGTAAATTATTTTTATGTAGTTCAGACCTAATATCAAAAGGATGACCAAGTTATATGTGCTGTATTGAGTCTTGTGTACATGGAGCTTCTATAAATACTTGTCATTTGCCTGAAAATAACAACTGTCCCATACATTAAAATATTGAAAAGTACTGATTTATTTGGATGAAACCATCTCTCTTTTAACTTTCAAATATTAGTTACTGTGACACTATTTTAAAAGTTACATAAAAGCCAATAAATGCTATGAGAAATAAATGCCAGGGCAAAAAATAGAAGTGCATACTCTGTCCTTACAGCATATTCTGTGTGCACTGAAAACATTTCTGTTCAGTCCTTTTTCTTATCTGGTATAAATGCAGTCTCAAAATAAGTTGAAATATCTAGTTGAAAATACAGTGAAAGATTGTTTCTGCTCACTGTAACATCTGTCCTTTCTAGCCTGAAGTCATGACAGACTTTAAAAAATATACTCTGATGATAATATAGAACGTCTTAATAGGTCAACAGAGACAGGAATGAAGAAGGAATTTAAAACTGTTGTAAAACTAATTGGTTTGTGAGAGTTAATAGTTTAACTATTGACAAAAGAACACTGATCAAAGAACACCATGAATTCAATCAGTTGTTTTAAAAAGGTAGCACAGAGACATGCATAATAGATAAAACAACACTGGCAGTAAATCTTGTGAACATCAAAGATGTCATCTGAGACTAAAAGAGCAATGACATTAGAAATAAAAACATAGCAAATATGTTATAAGCAGCTGCAGATGTGTAGTCAAGGGTGATAACAGCTTTGCAATTCTGTAGTACCTTTCATCATAGGAATTTAATGTTTTTTTAAACCCCCTCACTGCTCTACATATTTTGTAGATGAAAGTGGGATTCAAGTTAGAAGTTGGATATCTTGCTGCTTGGATAAAGATAAAACATTACAGGTTGGATCTTTAACTCTAAAAGGAGTCCTCTACTTTAAGTCACCTGGGCCCTCTCTGCAGTCAATGCAGGCAAATAGGGACAAAATTATTAATATTACTTGTTTGCCAAACCAATAAAAAATATAAAATTTAGATGTAGTTACAATTTCTGAAGAAGGGTACTTTCAGAATGTTCATTTACTGTGTGATAAGAAGCTGTGGTCCTTCCCCTGGATGCTGCTGTCTAAATTGCAGAATCTCCAGAGTCCAAGGATATCAACCTCAGGTGCAAGAGCTCAAGTATCAATCACAAGGCATGAAATAACACCAAGAGCCTTCAGAGAAAACTATACTCCTTCCTTTCTGGATCTCTCTGACTTTAATATGCAGTTTTCATCTGCATATTTAATTTTGTTTAATTTGAACAAAATTAAAATATAACCTTTTACATTACTGATCAATATTTTGATCAATCAGTTTGCTTAACAGTCTTTATGAGATATTAAAACTCAAAAGATAGAAACTGTTAAAAGTGTTTTGAATTTTTCATTTTTCTATGAAGGAAAATTTAATATCAATATATGTTTTTATGTATATGTACACTGAGCTTAAGTTGTTTTGTCAAAATGATACAATCAACTTAAATCCAAATTATTTTCCAAATACTTTTCACTCAAAACACATAATATCAACCATTTCTTCTAGGGATCAAGGCTTTCTTTGTGTGTGTGTGTGTTTGTGTGTGTGTATGTGTGTATGTCTTGCCTTAAAATTTTTAAAAAGTATTTAAAAAAATATTTTTGGTAAAGATTTTTGAAATACAGAACCTTTAGGTTAAACTTCTGCTCTCTTGTCTCTTTTCCTGCAGTTACATTTTCAAATGCTGTAATGAGGTATATGATCTCGTTTTATTTTTGAAATGAAACTTGTCCTTTCGTGCTCCTAGTTAGACGCTGAATTGGAGACTCCCTGGATATTTTCCTCTCCAATGGAACTTTTTTCCCTCTCTTATCCTCTTACTGTTACATAAAAAGCCTAACCCTGGTATGGTCAAAGTTGTGCCATCTCACAACTTGAGCAGTTCGACATCGTACTTTTCCCTACCTTCATTCAGGCCAACTCTGCAAATTTAACCTTCCTACCAAAAGACTGTCTCTTTCTTAGGCTGTTGATTTAAGCATCAGAACTGTGAACAAGACACACTTCAGGTTTAAGACAAATGTTTTCCTCCATGACCAAAGCACGAGAAAATAAATGTAACTAAAATAAGCTCATTCTTAGTGAAAAACATAAAGCAAATGGAGACTACTTTTCATGGTGGGATATATGAAAATAAGGATTAGCTTTTGTTCTGTTCACTTCAGTCCTGTGAAAAAAAGCTAGAGGAATGTATAACATAGAAATACTGTGACAAACAGGCTACTTGTATTGTGATAAGAAGGAATGCTATTCTACAGAGTAGAGATCCACTACAAATCCTGATACAATCAAAGGATAAATAAATTTATTAAATCTCATTAAGACATAAAAAATGATGGTCATTAAAAATGTCTTTGTAGGCTCGGACAACTTTTTGCCCATAATTATTTGGGAACAATCTCGAGGCTCCAAGAGACAGTGCACAGAATTTTAGTGTGTCCAAAATACCCTCTTTTCTCCTTGTCAGCTGCTGCTGGATTTATGTGTAAATCAGAACACTTACTGGCTATTTTCTCTTTGATAAGGGTGGGAATTCAGGCAAGATGTTAAGAAAATTAATGAGCATTGTCAATAGGGCAGATTTTCTTGTCATAATATCCTTCTCAAATATGAAAGAGAATACACAGTGTCTGAAGAATTCTTAGAACTTCTTTAATAGGAGCATACATAAGAACCCATTTTCTTTTTACTAGTCAAATGCTCGGGTGTATTTTGTTGGTTTGGTTTGTTTCTACCTTATAAATTTTTGTATCAGAAACATAAAACCTGGAAAGAGGGGGAAAGCAGGTACAATGTTCCTCTAGAAGAAATAAAAATTGGGGCCATTGGGTAATACAAAAAAAAATGAGATCTTGAAGGAAAATTAGGAATAGTTTAATTTCAGTGAATAGATTAGCAGATACTGCCTTGACTGGAAAAACTGGATGAGGGATTTGGCTTTAAAATGCAGCTATATGACACCAATGATAGTGATAAGAGCTGCTCTTCACAGTGACAGATCAACAACTGGTTCTCAGGCACTTACTGTAATTCACTCTAATTCAGATCTGTCAACTACCAGAAAACAACAAGAAAATCAGAAAATTTAAACAAAGAAGAAAAGTGCCAAGGAATTAAGTGACAATATTTCCATTTTAGTATCTACAGAGGAGCCCTCAGGATCCATCACATGCTGGTAGATATGTTAGTATGATGCTTAATTAGTATGTGAAATTATAACATGTAAATTCTGTCTCTTACTCTGATATTTACTCATTAGGAAAGACCCTCCTGGCTGCATTGCTTGAGTCACTGCTGAGATGCTCTGCAAATCAATGAATCCCATCTGAAAGAGTAGGTATGGAGAGGCCACCAGTGCTCTTGGGGGAGCACAGTCTTGGTGACACAACTCTAGGAGTGGCAAAGCTGTCAGGCAGTGCACATTGCTACATGCTTTTTACCAGATACCCTGGGAGACTTTTCTGGCTCTCATAACTCCAGTAATTTGGATCTAAACACATGCAGTCTAGTCCTGAGCTTGTGAGAACATGAAAATTCCAGCAGGCTGTGGCAATAGCTGAGCTTTCAGATTTTAAACACAGAAAAGATGTTTGGCTCCTAAAATCTACATACCCAAGAGGTTTCAAAGATTCTGCAAAAGCAAAGAGGTTGGAAAAAAGGTCCCAAAACTCATCTGTCTTATTTGTACAGCTGTCAAGATGTACTGACAATAGAAGGAATATATTTCCTGGATGAAAACGGAGAGTAGGCAGCACTTTAAATAAATATGATAGCTTCACAGATGGTGGATATCATATACCACACGAGTCAATGAATGTCATATAACCTGAAGTGATGATACAAACTCATGTTTGCACCCAATTTCACATTTTCATAGAAATAATAATCATGTAGTATATGTTCATTTTAATCCTCATAAGTGGATGAAGGAATGTGTGCCTATGGCATAGCTGACTGTCTATAATTTCAGGATTAAAAAGAGGCTTTGAAATCTTAGAGAATTAGTAAAATTTGTTCTAAAAAACCCCTACCCCAGCTACTGTGAAAGTCTCAAAACTGAGTCATTTTAGCATGCAACATGCCTCTGGCATATTAAACATATTTGACATTTTCTAGAGTACCATAACCTAATATGACTGACAAGCTCCATTCTAGAAAATTGAGCTTGAAATAAACCTATGTTTTATTTACACTATAGACAAAAGAGTTGATTGTATTTCAGTCTGTACAATTCCTAAAACATAACTCAGTGAAGGCTGCTCCCTGTCAGGTTGTTGAGATCCCTGCTGCACAGTCCCTGAGGAACAAGAATGAGGCAACAATGTGTGCATTAGTGTTAAGAGTTGTAAGATGCTATGTTAAAGTTATTTTCGTGTGTGGAAATCCCATTGCTATTTATGTGAATATTGTTGAGTTGTTAATGGTTTTAATTTAACAGTTTAATTGTTCTTTTCTTTTTTTTCCCAAGTGTCTTGCTAAAGAATTAGGTGTTTTGATTAGATAACCAAAGTAAACTCCATTAGCAAAATTTTGATAATTAATCAATAGGAACAGAAAAAGCCATAATGAAACAAAAGCATTTTCTAAGTAATATTAAAGTTCATGAACAGCACTTCTCTTTAGTTACTGGGACTATTACTCATGAATCCAAGCTGCAAGATCATTTTCACTGAATTAGTGGCAAAGATAATTATTTTTGTTTCTCCCAACAAGCAAAAACCTTACTGCCTGTTTTTTTTTTCTGATTTACACTTGTAATTTCTTTGCAACAGCAAAATAAAATGACTAGCAGGTGTTAAATGTAAATATTCCCAAATACATCAGCTAAAAATATAAAAGAACCATTTGTCAAAAATTCCTATTGATATTACAAGACCTCTGATGCGTTCATTTATGCAGCTTATGCATGTTTACATGCTATGCAATTTGTCTTCTTTTTTGTCTGCTTAAACTTCAGCTACCTTATATTTGCATGTATTTAAAATATCAAAAAGGTCACAATAACTTTCCAAATATTTTATGAGTGTTTTATGGTCACATTGATTTAACCAGAGGAACCTCAGGAAGCTGGAGGAGTGGCCAGCAAGAACCACATAAAGTTCAACAGCGCCAGAGGTAAAATCCTGCACCTGGGGCCACTCTGTGCTGGGATACAGGCTCTGAGCTGACTGACTCAGTGACAAATCTACAGGAAAGGGTGTGGGGACCTGGTGGATGGCAGTCAGCAGTGTGCCCTGACAGCAGTAAAGTCTAAATATGTGGTGAGCTGAATTACCAATTGCATAGGCAGACAGATGGCTGGAGGACATGATTTTCCCCCTTATTTTACACACAAGTGGTTGCACCTGGAAGAGTCCAGGTTGGTCTTCTCCTCTGAGTACAAAAAAGATATTGAGAAACTGGAGAGTCCAGTAAAAGGCAATAGAAATGAGTGGGGGAAGAAGCACTGGACATAAAAGAAGCTAGTTCTTCCAAGTATCCTGAGCTTCATTTAAAAATAAAGGTCCTGTTGTGGAACATTTGAGCATATTAGTAAAGTTTTATAATATGAATCCTTGTTTTTCATTTCTGGTGGCAGAAAAAACTGATTTCAAACACTTGGAGTGAAAAGTAGTAAAGACGTCTTGAAGAATTGAAGAAAGTTGCAAAATAACCTGAAGAGAAAATTTTTCCTCCCATTACCTCAAAGAATCCCTTTTCATCAAAAGGTATTGAATGTTTAAAGGCAGTAAATGACTAGTAAGAATGAAACTTTGCAATTCCCAAAGCAAGACTTTAATGAATGCTTTTAAATACTTAGAGATATTATGTAGCTGTCAAAGCTGCTAAGCTTTAAGAGCAAAAGAAAAAAACAAAAAAAAACCAGAAAAAAAAAAAAAGAAATGTTGTGCAGTGAATAAAACAATTATCAGACTCTGTGGGGTGAAAAAATGCTCACTGGTGGTATAAGCTTCTCAGCACTGCAGACCAAAAATTTTGCTGTTCTAAAGAGCAAGAGTGTAGACAGGACTGGGCTGTCTGAATAAAGGGAGGGATCAATGCTAAAGAAATGCCCAGGGATTAATGCCACTACAGAACTGAAGGGATGGAGACTATGAATGATGAATTCTCTTTATGGACCAAGTTCAGAAATAGCCACAGGTCTGTGTTGTCCCCAGAAGCTTTTCAGGATGCCAGTACTGGCACAAGAGGTCCTGGGAAACACAGTACTGTACATCTCTGTCGGTCTGCTCCCTTTTCACTGCTGTGTCTTTGGTTACTGGCTGTGAGTAGATTTAATCATATGACTCTCTAGGGTTATTTCAGATACCCCTACATCTTATTTAAGAACTGATTAAAAGGGCCATATTACAGGTCTCTGCATTCATTTCCAGTTTCTTTCTACAAGAACTGGCACATCCAGGCACATACTCAGGAGCACTAAATTAGGCTAGAATATTCCACTGAGCTTTTGATGTTTCCTCTCACCTTGCATCTTGAAAAGGTAATATTTATTCAAGAGGCTTTGTTCTTGCCCATATCTGTACAAAGATAAGCAATGATGGTAGCCAGGGTTCTGTCATGTTACCTGTCCTGTGAAACACATGTTGTACACATGGTCACTAGGGAATGCAGGGCCTCAGCCGGATCCAACAGGCTGTGATGCTGAAATTCATTTTCTTCCACACTTGTGCTGTGTGCAGCCCAGTGGAATTTTTTACTGATACTTTCTCTCTGACTACCCAGCTTACTTCAGCTTCAGTTGCTGCCATGAATCTCACTTGAGCTGTACCTTAAAACAGATAAAAATCAGCACATCTATCCTGTTGGAAATCTTCATATTATAGAGTTTTCAGCCAGAAGATGGACAAAACTTATGAATTTGTTTAGTTGTCAGTTTTATTTGGACAACATGGGCATTGTCTCTGGCTCTACTTCCACCAGCCTGATTCTGTGTCCTTCCTTCATCATGCAGTCACTCAGAACAAACTACATGAGGCCATGAAAGAAAAACCTGGCATGAGACACAGCTGGTCACTCATGAATGCTTTGTAGAATGAAAAATAGAAATAAAGCAGATGTTCAGGTTCACCTGACTTTAAACCATGAAAGCTAATTAACTTACACACCACTACACCGTGGGTGCTGTGTTTGGCTAGAAAAACACCTGACAGATCTCCATTTATTAAAAACATAAAGGTCAAAAGAAAAAACAAGAACATTCATTCACCTTGTACTCAGCTGAATTAAAAAAACCCTCAACTACAGAAGGAGTTAATAGGGATGGTTTCTGTTTGTGAATGGTTGCAGTCTAAAAATGTTAGCTTCTGGAGATTTTTGAATAAAAATCATCTGGTAAATCCAGTTCACCCATGATTTTTCTTTGACACTTGGAAAATTAATAGACCTTTCTTACTGAGTAATGAGGAAAGGGAAAACAAATACTGTGTTATTTTTGAGTCAGTGTGTTTTCCAGGAGCTGAGCTAAATTCATCATCTCCCATCACATAAAGTTTCCACATAGAGTAAAAGCTTTTCAGTTCAGATTTTTACCTATTTAGTATTACAACACATCTGGCTTTAGAACTGGTGTCAAAATGTTTATGTTAGGTTTTCAATTCTTCTATAGGTGGGGAAAGTTTTTTGAAGAGGATATATAGGATGTGTATACTAAGAAGGTAGGTGTGGAATAAAAATAGATGGGAAGGTTGTATCTGGAAATCCACTACTTGCTTAGATTCATGTTTCACTCACCAGGCTCGGGGGTATTACACTGATGGCTTGCACAGGGAAAATCTAAGTGGGGAATTGTGATAGAAAAACATTCAGGTTTTAAACCTTTAATAAACTGAGGTGCTGATAAGTCTCAAAATACAAGGGGTAATAGAACTTCAGTCTGTGAAATCTCCTAACAGAATACAACATCTTTGGTGCAGGGATGTTTAGGCAGAAAGGCAGAGATTTCACCAGCTTGGTCTCTACGTTATGTACCTACAAACAGGTTCGAAGAGTAACTAAATTCCATTAGGTTTAATTTAAATTAGGAGTGAGCTCCTGAATGCCATTGGGAATCTGAATCCTTAATTTTATTTAAAGTGAAGCCTAGACACTTTTGGATTCAGAGAATTAATGACTATAGATCTGGGCTGAGTTCCAAGATCTAGAAAGGTTGAAAAATTTTAATATATATATAATTCCCTTCAGATTTCCGTTCCCTAAAGGATGTTTTATCCTGTTTGATGGAAACAGAATGGAAAAGCTGTTATTTTACTTCGTACTGCCAGTGAGTAAAATTTGGTGAAATAAAAATAGTGTATATATCTCTATATGCTTTGAAAAAAATTAGGGCATACTAAACAATCCTATATCTCATGAAGAGAAAAATACTGCAGAGAAAAATTCTATGAACACTTATTTTTTTAAATCCTATTTTAGTCCTTTCTATCAAGACGAGGATAAATCAGAACATGTGTATGTAAGTTTGTATGTACTTACAGGAGCCAGAAGTGTGTCCTTGGAGTAAAGAAGGCAAAGGGAAACCTGGGCTGCATTAGGCAAAGTGTTGTCAGCAGGCTGAAGGAGTCGATGCTTCCCCACTACTCTGCCCTAGTAGGTACATGTGGGATGCTGTGCCCAGTTCTGGGCTCCTNGGGTTGTGTGTATGTATGCACAGACACAATTAACATAAACAAGCATATATCACAATTCACCTAAGTGAAAATATATATGTATATACATATTTGTATCTCAGACGTATCTGTATTGTAGATATACAGAATAGGCTTACAGAAGTACATATTTACAGATTCACATTATATTCATTGTTCCATCTTTATCTATATATATATATGAATTANGGAAACCTGGGCTGCATTAGGCAAAGTGTTGTCAGCAGGCTGAAGGAGTCGATGCTTCCCCACTACTCTGCCCTAGTAGGTACATGTGGGATGCTGTGCCCAGTTCTGGGCTCCTCAGTGCAAGAGGAGACACTGGAGGGAATTTGGTGAAAGCTGGCAGAAGTGATTAAGGGCTGGAGAGCCCCTCCTGTGAGGAAAGGCTGAGAGAGCTGGGGCTGTTCAGCCTGGAGAAGAGAGGGCTCTGGGGGGATCTCAGGACTGTATGCAGATACCTGGAGGAGCGTGGAAAGACAGAGCCAGGCTCTTCTCAGTGGTACCCNATCTCAGACGTATCTGTATTGTAGATATACAGAATAGGCTTACAGAAGTATATATTTACAGATTCACATTATATTCATTGTTCCATCTTTATCTATATATATATATGAATTNGGGATCTCAGGACTGTATGCAGATACCTGGAGGAGCGTGGAAAGACAGAGCCAGGCTCTTCTCAGTGGTACCCAGAGACAGCACCAGAGGCAATGGATGCAAACTGAAACACTGGAGGTTCCCTATGACCATCAGGAAAGACTTTTCCATTGTGAGGATGACTGAGCTGGGACACAGATTGCTCAGGGAGGTGGTGGAATGTCCATCCTTGGAGGTTCAAAAGGCATCTGGACGTGATCTTGATCAACTGGCTGTGGGAAGCCCTGCTTGAAAAGGAGAATTGTAAAGGACAATTGCAATTCCAACTTCAATATTTTGTGTTTATGCAGTAAATATATATATATATATATANCTTACAGAAGTACATATTTACAGATTCACATTATATTCATTGTTCCATCTTTATCTATATATATATATGAATTATGCTATTTTCTCCCATTTACATTTTGAACTGGATGGCAGTTTTCTAAGGGAATTATAATAAAAAGATATAAATTGTATACAGCTGGTTCAGTTCTATTTGTATTTCATATGCAGATACTAAATATTAAGCAATTATAAACCATGCCCATATTTCAATCAGGAATACATATTCTAGCTGAACTAATGAATAAAGAAATAGAATATTATGAATATGTCACATATAACAGGTGCATCTTATATTTGTTGCCAGTTCTGTCTAAGGTGTGGTTGCCTGGGAGATACCACTCTGAGGTGAGCTCAGTGTGAGCTCTTTCACATTTTCATGGACAAATATCTGCAAATCACCTTTCTTGAGTTTGTGTTGTCCTTTTTTCCCCATCCCCTGCATATTGGCCTGAACTTTTGCCCATGATGATATCTGACTCACTTGTGTAGAGTTTGATCTGCTTTTGTATACACTACCCAGAAAAAATGTTTCTCCATTTAACCACATGGAAATTTGAAATTAATTTTTTGTTCCTCTATTAAGAAAAATGCCATCCTGTGAAATTGAAATTTTTTTTCCACAGGAATAAAATTACCCACTAGTGATAACTTCAGCAAAATATGCTTGTCTGATTCTAACTGCTCTCTTCAAAATTAACAATAATTTTTGGTAGTTAGAAAGTAATCAGTTTTACTGGATCTTCTATCCTTCCCTAAGGAAAGGAAAAGGAACAAATATAAATGAGAAAATCTGCTTTTGATTGACTCCATCTAAATTCTGACTAGATAACTTCAGTGAATTCTTTTTGAAACATGCACTTTTTCTGATTTAGGTCTATTATGAAGGACCTCACTTCCAGCCCCTGTAATGAGGTACCTGCTTTTCTATGTCTGTCATTTGATTTGCTCACTCCTTTCACCTGTTAATAAATATTCAGAGAAATGCTTCATCTAAAGGAAGAGGGCTTTTGACTTAAATAAAAATATTTGGTCCATTTTCTAAAAGAAAATTTGTATTTGTACTGCATGGATTAGAAAATACATACAACTATGTTAATGTAGTCATTTATTTCAAAACAGACATTCATTCATTAGACATCATTATATTCATCTGCTCCTAATTCACAAGTTAATTGCAGGTTTAACTGGTACCCATTTTTCAGAAAAACTCCCACTTTTTCAGGGCTTATGTATTGTTAATGAGTTTTCTCTTTGAAGATTTCCTGTCCCTCTCTTGCCACAGAGCATTTTTATACTTTAAATTGCAAGTTTACTTAGCTTCCTTTTATTAACTTTTCACTCAAAAAAGGCTCAAACTGGAGCAGCAAAGGAAATAAAGCTAGTATAATGAAACCTAGATAATGTAATTAAATCCATCCTTATTCCAGTCCTGAAAGTCAAAAATGGCAAGCCTATGGATAGCCACTCCCTTTTGTATGAAAGGAAATAATTAGAAAAATGTTTGGTGTGGTACATAGCTCTTAATTTTATTTCATGTATATTTTTCAATGAACTAAAAAAAATATATTCAGGTTTATGTAATGTAATGTTTTACTCAGGATCTCTACCAGCATCTTCCCACACTCCAGGACTATATGAAGTTCATCATAAGAAATATAATTGCTTTTGTACTCAGGGTTTGGATGATAAGTATTAGCAATAGTATTTAGAATGGGTCTTCTCCTTGCCAGACTACAACATATAAAACTATAAACTGGGACTGTTTTAATCTTTTTTTTATAGGCTGAATACTGTGTTTTCCTGTACATCTTCATTTTGCAAAAAGAAAAATGTGTCTGGAAATGCTGATGACTTCAGCAGAGAGGGTGTTCACCTATTACTTCTTTACATACTCTATTTGATTATTTAATGTTTTTTTCATGTTGCATTTAGCTGTCAGGATCATTTACTTCTAATAAAGGTTGCGCCAGTTAAATAGTTTGTCAGAGAAATTGCACCTATTCATTTTGTCTAGGGAGATTTTCTTGATGGCCTTTTGTACTGATATTCTGGGAGTTTATGAAAGATGTTATTACTTGATTCTTTGATTGATTGGTGTAGAGTAAATATACATGCAGAGAGTGAGATGAAGGACATGGTGTGCCTAAGGCTGGGGAACAGCAAATTTAGGAGTGCAGGAAAGAATGTCAAATTTTATGAAGGATTAAGATGAAAAAATTTAGGGAATATGATTAATATCTTCAAGTAAACAAAGCAGAAACCTCATGTGAAATAACAGTTCTGTGAGAACTTCATGCCACATTATTTCTAAGCTTTTGTCACTAAAAAAATAAACCTCTAGAATTCTATGATAGCTTCCCTAAGAATTTAACTAAGAAACAAATCAGTTATTTAGATTTACTATTTAATTAATCTTCAGAATTTAGGTCAAAATTTGAGATAGGAGCATGGAGTGGATTTAGTCTGTCCAAATTAGGCACCTCATAAATCAGATTTTAATATACCTTTCCCTTTCTTTAGTCCCTCAACAAGGGCAACAAGGGCAGAAAGCTGTGGAAGTAGAAGGTAGGTACTGTCTATTCCAGCTGTAAAGAAATTTCCATGATCCATAAAGAAGGATGCTTCTTTACTTGTCTTGAACTGGCTGTTCACCTTACTGGTTCTTAAATAATTGCAGGCTACCCAGTCAAAGTAAGCAGTTCTGTTTTGAAAGCATCAGGGCTCATATTTAGTATTGTTTATACAATTTTCAGCTGGCCAATTTTCCATAATTTCTATATTATGAATTAACTTTATATGATGCATAAAAAATTGTATGGGTCTGTTTTTAGAGGAAATTGATGAATTTATAAGCTGGTGAGCTGCAAAAATAATTTTATCACATTTTCAGTCATTTTAAAATGCAGTTGCCTTCCAGCTGAAGTACTGACAGGTTTTTCAAAAACACACCTGGGCTGGATTCACAAAATACTTTTGGGCTGAACTGCATAGTGGCCAGAATATAAGTATCTAAGCCAAAATCAGGAGGCCACAAGAACCTCTTCCAGAATTTACCTTAAGCCAACTGAGGTTCACTTGCTCTTGAATGCTCTGGAGCTTGAAGAAGGGATGCAGACAATAAGAGGCAGATGGAAATTCACTGATCAGTCCTCTTAAGGTATCTTGATCTTGTCTGCAAAAAGCTGAAGTTTGAGAAGTATGAAGTGCCTTAACGTGGAATACTTCCACCCATCACAAAAGCAGAAAATTTCACAAATACATTTATTTACGCTAAGGCACAGTATAAGCAGCATTAAATGACTTGGTTTGCTTTTGTTCCTAACACTTTTGAGCTCAGCCCTATGCAAAGTGATCTGTTAGGGTGATGGGGACTAACTGCATTATTTTAAAGGACCTTTGAAGCTTCAGAAGTCTCTAATTTACTTGTGTGATGAATGGACCCAACCCATGGATCTCAGTCTGGTAGGATGGAAGAGAAATCCAGAGACCATTCTTCTGTTGCAGAAGACAAGCTTAACCTATTGGCTCATACCAGGTGAGTCAGGTTGACAGAATTCTAATAAACCAGGCATAAATCTCTAGTCAGTGTGATACATGCACAGATTTACTCTACATAGAGAAAAGGGTTGGTGGGAGTAATGCAACAATTCAGACTCCAGTAGTGTGTGCTGTGTTCCCTTGGAACTCAGTGTGTGGCATAAGTTATAGCGTTATATGTGCTTGTTTCCTTCTTGAATGAATCTCTTTCAATTAGCTGGTCATTCAGGTGTTAGACACCACTTTGTTTTCATCTGGCTGGGTTTTCTTTTCAATGAGTCACCATCCATGGGTGAGACACCTGCTCAAAAAGAAAGATCAAAGTAACTATAGTGTCAATCTATATTGTAAAATAATTCTTGTGTGAAATTATTTCTGGTCATTTACACCGGATATGAGAGTGTAATTCATGTTGGAAGATATTAAGAAGGAAGCATATAAAATAGTTTGAACTGAAAAAAAAGAAAAAATTAGTTGCTTTTTTGTTTGCTAGCTGCAATCAGATCACAGATTTTTAAATTCAGAATTTTATTTTTTTTCTGTTGTTGGTAGAAGGTAAATCTTGATCAGGGAAGAAAATAATCTTTTCTTAACGAGAGATTAATTAAGGTACTAATACAGTTCAAGTGCAAACAATAGTAGAAAATTATGTTCTGCAACATAATAAAGTAATTTGAGAGTATATCTGAGTACAAAAACTAAAAGCATTGTAATACAAAATTAAACACTTATCAAGGCACAGCATATACACAAGGCAACCAATTCACTGTCCTTTTTAGATTGATATTTGAGACACTTTTTGCACAGATTTCTTTCTTACTTTCTGGATTGGATTGTATCCATGCTCACTTTATCATTATGACCTTGGCTGAAAGGTTTGTAGTAGTTGATGGATCTGGTGGGGAGCATTTGCTATTACTTATTTTCTCAGATTAGGGAAACAGGTAGGAAATGGGTCATTAAAACCAGTAATATTGCTCATAAACATTTCAAGTGGTCTATGAAACGTGCAATACAGCCCCCCATGGCAGCAAAGTTGCAATTAAATGATCCTTGAGATCTCTTCCAAACCAAACAATTTTGTGATTCTCTGATTCTTAAAGAATGAAGAGGCTTTTATTGCTCCTCGTTCCATAATCTTTTGGAATATTTTTCGTACTGCATGACAAACAGATAACAAAAAACATTTTGATTAGTGCTCGTACAGAGAGATAATAACTTTCTGAGCTACTGGTGTATTAAAGCTGCATTTATATTTGTAGTTGCTTCAGATAGAGTATCTTAAATCAGCACTGTATGAGCATTTCAGTCTAATAGCAAAGTGCTCATGAAATGTTTTAGTTAAAATTCTCTGAATCTGCTACCGATGATCAGTTTAATGTTTCCTCATATCCTCTTGTCTTTAGAAGGAATTTTTTTTAGACCTACCTGTTGTTTTTTGATCAAAGATTTTGACAACTTCTTTCCTCCCTTCCCAATTATGTTAAATTGAAGTGGAAGGCAGAGAGTGTTGACATTAATGGGCTTTCCTTTGAGTTTGACTTCCCCCACTGGGAATGAGTAAAGGTCCTTGTATGAGCCTTCATGCAGTACAGCTCTGCAGAGAATGGTGCCCAGGCATACAGCAACAAGCAATCCTCGTCCTGCAGTGGTCACTGTCCATTTCACTGTCTATTTTTGATTAACTTTATTTCAGTATTTCACTGGTCTCATCTTTCTTTCTGCTTGTACTTTTTGTTTTTCAGCTACATTTTGTTTGTAAGCACTTGGGGATATGAAACTCTTTGTTTTCTTTCTATAGCATCCCTATAAAACAACGGACTTACAAAGAAAACAGAGAATATGCAGACATATTATGCAGATATTCTTTTTGGCCATGTTTTCTGGGAAATCACTCAAAACTTCCTCTGTATTACCTAGTCTGCATTCTGCTAAACCAAGACATGTTTTTCCATATTCTTGTATTCTCAATTCTGCCAGTTTTACAATACTGAGAAATTCCTGATGATCAAGTTTCTTCCTCCATTTCCCTTCAGGTACAAGGTATCAAGCCATGTTTTTATCATCTAATTAGAGAATTGCTGTAAATTTCCCACTAATCCTATTGTTTGCCACATTTGCAATGACTGAGATATTCTTCTTCCATTTTTAAGGTTAGATCCCCATTTTCTCCATTCTTGTTTTTTCTTTCAGGTCTTCATTGCATAACGATAGTTTGTGCCAATTTGCAGCACACAGACATCAAATACAGGATTAAAGACATATGTTTTTCTTGTTTAAAATTAGAGCTACAGGAAGGTCATGATAGTCCTTTCATGGCTAAAAATGAAAAAATAAAATACTTTAACTAGAGAAAAAAACAAAACTCCTGTAGAAAAGGAGAGGCACCATATATTATCCCATCAATGTCTCTCTGCTCCTTTGTGGTGGAGCAATATTTTTCTTAGTTTTAATTATGTTTACTTCGAAAGAAAAATATGAAAGGTTTTTGTGAAGTAATAATTTGTTCCAAGGAAATCAACTGTGAACAGGGAAAGATTTTACTTGATAAATAGCTCTTAGTGACTATCCAGTGATGATACTCAGTGGCCCAAGAAGCCAGCAAACTGCTAAGGAGGAGATAATAAAATTCATTGTTTTAGGCAACATTTATCTAAATATTGAGGTTTTCCTATGAAATGTAGGAGGAGCTGGACTGTATAAAAATATTAATCTATTAAATAATTAATAACTGTGTCTACATCAACACAATATTTTCTGTATATTACTTATGCAGGAGTAGAATGCCATTTCACTATTTCTGCTTGTAAAAACATAAAAGCTCTTACTGTAGAAACAATCCTAGCATCTCATTTGAAAATTTATATTTTAAAATTTCTTATTGTGTAAACCCAGTATTATATATTAAATTTTCTTCAAGAAATTATATTTATGTAAAACATTATTGTAAAAGCAAAGCCTGCATGATAAGGAATAACAAGCTGTGTGGAATTTTAATTTAAAATTACTGTAATGTAGATAAACAGAGTTATGATATATGAAATATTGTTATGAATTAATAATTGTGTTTCATTGTTTCTTTGGTCTTAAGTCTCTGAATATTTCTCACAACTGAAGATGTCAGGGTTCTTCTCTGGACATGTGGAATGACAAATATTCACTGATCTGCAGGCTTTCCTGAAGGTGGCTCCATTTGATAAAGGTTAAATTAGACAATCCAGGATCAGATCAAACCCAAATTCTCATCAGAGTAATTACTCAGAGGAGGAAAAACCAGAAATAACTGTTCAGATAACAGGTATGAATAATGCCATAAGAATTTCCATAATATATTTCTGGGATTTAACCAACATGTTCTTGAAATTTATCAACTGAGCAAATACTCCACAAAAAATAGAGAAAAGAATCTTTGCCTATTTACAGTGCATGTCTCCATCTCAATTCTGAACTAAAGACTGTCTTAACTAGGAATTTTCCTTTCTTTTTAAAAATAGCTACTAAAAAATACAGGTTCATTTGACTGTATCTCATTCACACATAGTTGTTTCCAGCCTCAGTGAAATAGAGAACAAAGCATGTTCAGGAAAACGCTTGTTTTTTTTAGGATAGTTCGCAATTCTGCCTCAAATTTCTTCAGCTCGGGATGTAGATGAAAAGATAAAATGTACAAAGCTTCATTTCAAAAGAAATTCTGAAATAGAAAATGGAAGAGGAAATTAACTTTCAGTGTACTTTAGATACTATAGCTTCAAAAACTTTGAAACCCAGGGAATATGATTATATTTGTCTGTGAATTAAAAAACAAAAAAAAGAGCCAAAAAAGGAGTAGTGGTGAAACATTTTTAGTCAAGTTAAATTCCAGGTTACTAGTAGATAGCAACTTCCATCTCCATTGCCAAATAATTTTTGAACACTGAGGTTTTCTGTGATTTTCTAATGGCTCAGTGACAAAGGATGAACTATGGAAAAAATGACATTATTCCATTGTAGAGAACAAATATTTAAAACTCTAGAGAAGCCTAAGATATGTAGTCAAGGTGTTCTGAAAATCTATAGAGTTCTACAAGGTTATCTAAACTAGCATTTGTCTCACAACTCAGGCACAGCATCTTTGAAACACAATGCATAAATTAAATATTTTCTGTTTGATACATTTTTAGAAAAAGGATTTAAAGCTGCTTTAAGTACTTCAACGTTGTTCAAAGTATCATATGCAATATTTATACGTGTTCTAGCTTCCCATCAGCAAGAAATGTCCTGTACATCTCTCCCAAATCACCTTTCTCAGAGTCTGATCATAAATTAATGATGGCACTCTAACCAAGCAATTAAACTTGTAGGTGCAGAACACTTGCATATGAAAAAGTGTTTGTCACTAGGAGTTAGAGAAATCAGAAAAAATAATAGCAGGGCTCACTGTAGATGGCTAAGTATATTTACAGGACAACACAATCATAGCTTCATCTACAGCAAGGGGCCAGAAAATAACTTTCTCTGCCCTTCTAAGGACCTTCAAATCTTTAATGTCGGCTCCATTAAGATAAATATTAGATGCTGGCTATTTATACCTTCATGTATGCATATACATAGGAATCCAGTATTTAAAACATTGAGCACTAATGGTATTTTAGCTTTCAAATCAATGTCACATAAAATTCATGGGAAAATATCATAACATTTCACCAGAAGATGAATCACTTCAGTATGAAATCCTTTAGAAAAAAAATGCCTTTAAAGATTTTTCTGCCTTGAGCTGAAATATGCTACAGGCATAAGAGTAGTTATTTAAGTTAAATAGGAATGGATTTTATAGAGTGAAGAAAAGCTTTTTGGTTTCTGTTTTTCAAAACCTAGGGAATAGAGTCCCAAATATAAGAATCTTATCCTGCACTCATGAAAGACTCCTTAGAATTCAGTAAGGAAGGAAGTGTCACAGGTGGGGTAAAGAGATGAGAACTGGAAATTAGAGTGTGTCATCACAGAAATATTAGTTGTTCTAGCTGTTGGCAAAGCAAGGTAAGAAATAAGAGAAATATAAAAGGTAGCAGCCTTTCCGTGGCACAGAGAATTTGGAAAGGCTGCTACTTTTTAACAAATTTTTGTGAATTTTTTTTAAGACATCTTAGAAAATTCATATTCCACATCTCTCACCTCTGTAAGGATTTAGGTAAGGTTGGAACAGTGCACATGTTTATTTCTGAACCTGAAGACAGTTTTCTTTTTCTTCCTGTTGAAAAGTTAAAATATGACTTTAAAAAATCATTGTGACTTGATGGAGGTTCAAGGCTTCCCTTACTGTTTGACCTGCAGCACAGGAGTTTAAGTTTACTTATTATTTTAAAGTTTTGGCGGTTTGTTTGTGTTTGTTTGTTTGCTTGTTTTAAATATGAAAAAGTAGTTAAATATTTAGTAGTTCAGTGTCTTTTGGCAATTGCTTTTATTTAGAAGAATAGCATTTAAAATGTCTCCTGCTCTCCATTTGACTAACTCTCAAGAAAATGCATACTTTTTAAAGCTAAATAAATAAGGAAAAAAAAAATATTTGCAGCAAAGGCTTATTGACTTAATTGGCTTCATGTAAATTCTATCCAATGACAGCATTGTGTGGTCTATTTCTATTTTAGTGGTACAATAACTGTTGTATTTAGGGGGAAAAATAGTCTGAATGGATATAAATAAGATTTTTATATGGAAAAAAGAGGTTTCTCCCTAGTTTTTAATGCTACTTAAATTATTTTCTCCTTATATCAGGTTATGGTAAACACCAGCAGAATTAAAAACTGCCAAAGAATTTTGATTTTAAAACGTTTCTATAAAGAGATATTTCTATCAAAATCAACTTATTTGGAAAGAAAATACTAAATTCTTTCAAAGTAATTTAATTGGCAAGATAAAATTCAGTAGCATATAGAAGTTTCAAATAAACATAAATTTTCCATAATTTTAGTTTCTAATTCCACTTTGTTTTCAAGTTTTTTGGTCCTTCCTTCACTTTGTCTTTCTTTTTTTTTCCTATTCTACTGTGCAAATAAAGAGAAAATATCAAAAGGGAAATGCAAAAGGACTTTTATTAAAAAAAAAAGTTGGTTTTTTTTCAAATATTACTGCATTTTAAAAGTCTCAATTTTTTGATATTCATACAGGTTTGGAAATAAAAGTTTTCTTCTGTCTGTGAAAAACTATCTGGAATATAAGTAAAAAATATATTTTCAAATTTCAGTACTAACCATGGAATAGTAAAGAAATTCAAATACTTTTTTTCCTTCTTCCTTTGGATACATACTCTGCATGTATATCCCTCTTTTAATGGTGTTTTAAATGCCTTGAAAATAATTTTCCAATTCAGAAATAAAATCAAATATTTTGATCTTCTTTCCAAAATTAGGAGCAGGAGACTCCTCTTTTTCCTCACTTACTCTCTGTTGGATTACAAAAAAAGATAAGGATTTAAAATTATTCATATAGTGATTAAAACCAGAAATAGCATTTTTAAAAATTGAACCAAATCTGGGGGGAGATTACAATGGAACAAATAATTATCAACTGTAGCTACAAAAAGGAATACAATCTTAATGAACATAATTCTCCTACTCTTAGAAATACGTTTTTTGTGCCATGTCATTGTTTGCAAGATTGCTTTAAGCAGTAGGTTTTTTAAATTAATTTCTGCCTTTCATGGTCTGTAGAAGGTGGAAACGAGGGACCCTCTTGCTTGCTCAGGGGAGTTAATGCAATTTATTTTCCAGATCATGAAGGCAGCAACAAATCCACCTTGAGGTTAGGAAGCACAACAAAATCATTCCTGAAGGAATGTCATCCTAACAGAGATACAGCTAAACACACCTGGAAGCCATTTTATTATTATTGTTGTTGTTATTATTATTATTATTATTATTAATGTTTTCATCCTTTCACATTAAAAAGCTAAACATGATAACTAATTTTTCTTAATAGCTGAATGTGAGCATCCTCACTAAGTTCCAGCCTTAGCCAAATCACTAAAGGATCCCAGCTTAGGTGGGGATGCTAAGAAAACGTGGTTTGCATTTGAATTTTAAAGAGTTTCATTTTCCTGTGTGGTGTGAGAAGCAGCTGACCATGCTCTTGCACCCAGCTCCATTCACATGCTGCTCTGCAAGCAGATGCTCACACACCCCTGCTGTCTGGGATGATGTAGGGCACAAGTGGGCATAGGTTTGATGCAGCCACAGCGTCTGTGACATTAATTTGCAGCTGAGGAGCCTTTAGCAGCACAAGCTGTGCCACCACCCCCAGTGCAGCTCGAAGCCAGCTCCTGCTTGCCCAGGAAGGAGCACAGGCATATCCAGCTTTGGTTATCACTATATCCCTTATAATCATTTTGTTCTGGAAGTCTGAAATTATTCTGGCATTCTAAGAAATAAGAACAAAACACGGGTTTTTCAGAAAGAATATCAGCTCTATAGTTTTAAGTTTGTGGATGAGAACAATCTAATATCACCTGAAATCTACATGAACTTTTGCTCCAAATCATTTGAGCAGAGAACTTTAAATAAAATCTCCATTCTAATTAGAAGAAAACATAATCATCAATGTTGTGGTAAACAAAGCTGACAATATCAGTGTGATAATTATTTTAAAAAATAAATAAAACATGTACTGTCATGCTTGACAAATTTAATTGCAGGATGTTTTTTATATGCAGGAGTTGCAGACTCTTAGTAGTAATCATACTAATGGTTTGTCCTTGCCACTTAGCAAGGTTAATTTTGTGCAGTGAAAACATAAGGTAAGCATAGCACTGGCATTTGTGTCAGAATACTGATGATGTTGATGTCCTCCCTACACAGAAGGATGAGACTGTTGAGAGTATTTTTATTTGGTCACCATTCCTTATTCAAAAGATACTCAGAACCTGAGAAGAAGGTAGAGATATTTTGTCCTGCCTTACATATCAGTGTAAATTTTGAATTCCTTTCTTGACTGAATTTGCTTTTCATATATGAATATAAGCTATGGGGGAAAAGGAGAATTAATGCTCCATCCCACGTGATGAGCACTGGGCTTTGAGAGTAATGCATGAAAAATCACAGTTATTAATTAGTTTCATCTCATTCAAACTTATAGGTCCCTAAAGGAGTTTCCCCAAAAGCTAAAGTAAGGGTGGTTTAAGTCTAATTTCTTTATTTTCTAACTTGGAACAGAAGGCAAGATCCTTTTGGTTGGTTTCTTTCTCCCTATATTTTTCCTGATCTGATATAGGTTATTTTTCCTACTATTCTAGTGCAGCTCTATGCTGTCTCCAACTGAGCACTCTACTCAAAAGCACTAACCACTCCTGTCACTTCAGTGTTGGGAAAAGACCTTCTCTTGGCTATACAACTCAGTGCAAAGTAGCTGAAATGAAAGTGGATGTTATTGTTCTTTCATATCATGATATATTCACTATTCTTGTTTCTTTGTCTTACAGTCTTAATTTCAGCAAGCACACCACTACAATTTAAAGCACCTTTCTCTCAACTATGAGTGGCTTTGATTTGAGATCTTTCCTTCATTTGTAAAGAAGAGCTGTGCCTTTGACTTCAAAATTTTCCATCTTGCTGTAAATAGATGTCTTATTGTTAAAATACTACCCATTCTCTTTCTTCCCCATTTACTGCTTCTCTTTCAGGGAGAAAAATAGAAAGTAAGGAATGATGTGATGGATTGGCCTGCCAATGCTTACAGATTCAGGGTCAAAGAAAGATGCTGTATTCACTGCAGCTTACATTCTGCCTTTTCTGCAGAGCGAAAAGGAAATCTTTGTTCGGTCACCAGCGGGTACCACGTCTGCTGAAATGTTCCCATGGAGACAGGGCATAGCTGAGCACAGCAGCAAAGATGCACCTTACAGCCCTTCCATGGGCTCTGTGGTTACGTTTGTAGCTGATGCAGTGCACAGCAAAACATCTCCCTTCTTTAGAAACCACATTTTGCTAGGAGTCAAATGCTCATTTCCCAAAGAAACCTCAAAAAACGATAAACTACGTAAAGGAGGAACAACCAAACAAGTGTATAAGCATCTCACACAAATTTCACAGAATTCCAGCGACGCTTGCAGAAACTTGAAAGCTCTGTGTAGCTGATATCATTTTTTTTTTGTTGTTTGTGCTTCTTTTGTGTTTTGGATTTATTTCTATATTGCGATCAAACAAATGCTGTCTTCTTTAGCATGAGATGACTTGGACCAAGGAAATACTAATTGAGATGTAGCTATTCAATTTGCTGTTTGGTTGTGGTATTTGAACCATGTTTCATTCCACAACGCTTGCTGGAACAAGCTGCTCCTAGGAGAAAGACATTGACATTAAACCTTGGGTTGCACTTCCTATACCCCAGGCAGGAAAAAAAAAAAGTGTTTTTTTCATAAATGTGGGAAAGATTCATCAAAGTGTTGGATTCATCAAAGTCAGTGATAAAACTGTAGCTTGACTTCAACGTATTTTTTTTTAGAAAAAACCAAAATAATAATACTGCTGTAGAAAATACCGATAAAAATTAGCTTGCAATAGTTCAGACTTTTCTAGTCACCAACATTGAAATTAACTAAAATTGAAGGTTCCAACAGAGTGATAAATGATTTTGGAAAAATATTATAAGACACTGAATGAGTTTTCTTGGCTTAATTTGATGAGGCAAATTTAAAGATGAGATATGCCAATTCTATATAATTAAAAACTTCAATAATTTAAAATAATTTCAAAACTACAAGCGTTTTTAGGACTTAATTCTACTTTAAACTTAGTGACATTAAAAACTTTTGCAGTGTTCAGCTGTACAGATGTTCAGCTGCTTATCCAGCTCAATGTGTTAAACTAATTATCAGATATGGGGTCCAGAGGAATTTTTTCTCCTAATTAGGAAAAATTTCTGCAGAAGCAAAATTTACTTTTTTTTGTAGCCTGGGTCATCGTCATCATCATCGTCTTCTGGGAACTTTATTGACAAAAGTCCAGGAATCTGGGAGGCAGATAATGCTCTCACTTCCTCCTGTTTTCTTCCTGTGGCACGTCATTGTCTTTTGGTGCGTCAGGAAGCATTTCCTGGCCCATGGAGTTTGCAGATATGTGGGGTGATGCTGTGATGTCCCCCTGAGCCAGCTGCTGTTTGTGTGTTAGCACAGTCAGGTCCTGCATGCAGTGACTCAGTGCCTCTTGCAGTGCCCTGTCACTGTGCCCTGATCACTGTGAATATGAAAACAAAACTACACAGCAGCCTGCTGGGTCCCATTTAAACATTATCTCCCTCTCCATGCTGTGGGTCACAGATATGATCTTTGCTGGAATGTCTCCAAAGGGAGGCAGGAGAGTTGAATTCAGCCTAGTGAAAAAACAGGAGAACGCCAAGGCACTGATTTTTCCAAGTGATGCTTTCCCCTTTGTGGTCACACAAGATACCATGCTTGAATGCAAAGAGTTCTGGAAGTGAAGGAGCCTTGAGAACCATGACCCTGTGAAAAATTCCATGTTTGATGCCTGTCCTGACACTTACCAACCTTTTTTCCCCCACCCCAGAGAGTCATAGTTTGCTGGAGCAGTACTTTCCTTTGCAGTTGAAAACATCAAGATTTCTTATCCGTCATGCTCTTGTCTCATGCAGTATTTGCAGAAAACTGTATTGCAGCTACTTAGGATTCTGTTGTAAAAACCCTAATATTGTCAACATTTATTTGCTGCACCTTGACATCTCCCAGAAGTATGAACTGTTGTGATTTATTAAACAAGTCTGTGCTATATGAATTGGAGAGTCATTCTGCTGCAGAAAAGGCTCTTAAAATCAGAGTTGGGTTGATGCAGCCTGGCAGGTATGTCAAATCCATGCTGCAGTCAGAGGTGTACCCAGGGTTCAGTGTATCCTTATCCAAGTGTCACAGAATGACTGGATCTTTATCTTTGCAAGACAATGGATTTGGGTCTCTTCCATCAGACTTAAAGAGCCACTAGTCTGACATGGAGATGAAGATGGACAAATATATTAAAGGAATTATTTTGATCCAAGTTCTCATTCTGAGACCTCTGAAGGTACTATAACATATTAAATGAAAATATCTCTTTGTACTAAGTGGTTATAGCCCTGCTTACTTGTTCTCAGGTTGGTGAGCCTGCCGCCGTTCCTTTCCCTGCCCCCGTGGCAGGTCACCCGGCCGAAGGTCGCAGCGGCAGAAAGGCGTCACTGCGTCTGCTAACACCGGCGAGTTAACTCCGGCCAGAACGCAGCGACACTACTGGGTTCGTTGCCTGAGGACCTCAGGAGAAGCACAAGGTAATACGACGTCGAGGTGGACAAAAGGGAGGACTCTCAATCGGGGCAAAATCCAGGTTTAATCCAAGTGCCAAGGTACAGTCCGAGAGCAGAAGATCAAACCCAGGGGAGAGCCAGCGAGAGAGAGCAAGGCTCAGCCTCGTGCAACAGTATTTAAACAAGGGAGGTACAATGGGAGGGGACAAGGGTACAGCGAATAGGAGAAAAGGGGAAGGGCTCTCTAAGTTTGAGTGACAGGGCTCCCAACCACTGGGAAGGAAAAGGGAGGGGGGAAACCAGTTTTAGACCAATGGCTTGACTAACATCCGAGAACTTACTAGAACAGGGGAAGGGATCACCAGATGGCAGACAACTGGGAGAACAAGCAACTCAGCATGACATGACATTTTTTTGAGATGAACACAGGGGAGGAGGAAGATGATTGACGTCTACCGAACAAGGGATGAACTTAAAACAGATTAAAACACCCCAACATGAGCCTTCTGGACACCAGACTGCATTAGACATACTGAGCAGAGGAGGACATTCTGAGCTATATTTCTCTTGAGATGAAGACAGAAATAGGTGGGACAATATCACAGCAAAGGTTATCTTTAATCAGTTGTAGGAGATTGAAATATCTGTCCTGATTTTGGATGGCACAGAGTTACTTTTCTTCCTAGTTGCTGGTAGAGTGCTGTTTTGGGTTTGGGACAGAAATAATGAAAACACATTCGTGTGTTAGTTGTTTGTAAGTGGTGTTTATACTAATTCAAGGACCTTTCAGCTTCTCACCCTAGCCCACTGGCAAGTAGGCTGAGGGATCACAAGAAGCTGGGAGGGGACACAGCTGGGACAACTGACCTCAACTGACCAAGGGGATATTCCAGAACTGACCGAAGAGATATTCCAGGCCAGCTGGCACCATGCTCAGTATATAAACCAGGAGGCTGTTCAGAGTCATGGCATTTATTGTCATCAGTCAGTGTTAGGTGTGATGGAACCCTGCTTTCCTGGGCTGAACTAGTGCCTGTCCATGAAAAGTGGTGAATGAATTCCTTGTTTTGTTTTGCTTTGCAATTTTTGCTCTTCTGATTATATTCTCCATTCTGATGCATGGGAAGGGAATGAGTGGCTCCGTGGAACTTGGTTACCAGAGGAGGTCAAACACCATCCCGTCTTCAGAGCTTCTCTCTGAAAGGTAAAAGAAACCAAAGAACTCATCACAAGGAAAATTGTGCCTTTTGCTTCCCTTTTACAGGCGATCAGGTGCAGAGAGTGCCTTACCCTTGAGTCTGTTTAGTGTGGGAGAACTGTGCCTTCACTGCTTGAACACAGGCATGGTTTCTGCTCAGCCTTGCAGTGGAATTCAACAACTATCTTGAGCTGAAAAATTACACAAGAACTTCCAGGATCAAACTTATTATGCATTCAGTATCCCAATACTCCATCTGCTGTTTCCTTGTTCCATATCCCATTAACAAATGCCAAGCTGCAGATTGTTTTTCACATAGTAATGAGCTGCATAAGTATGTAAACAAAACAAAAGTTATATATTTCTGTTAGAACAAGTGCCAAGAACACCTCCTGTTGCAACACTGCTAATGACAGGATAGCAACAGTAGAATAAAGAGAGTAATTTGCAGTATTCCCAGGTCAGCTGCACACATGGTTTCTCCAAAATAAGTAAGGGAGGCAATTTATTGCATACTTACAATGCACCAGATTCATTCCTGCTTTAATTCCAGTAGCCTCAATGGATCTGTATCATGGAAGAATTTGGCCTTGCGGTTGGAAATCTTCCTACAGATGGTGGTAAAAAAAGGTGAACAGCATAAATAATGTCATTATCCCAATTAACTGGAATTGATTAATTCATCCATCCATTTCCCAAGTGATTATCTCCAATTAAAATAATTGCCTGGATAACATTCCACTGCTAGATCCCTGGATGCAACAGAGATTTCTAAACAGCATTTTACTCATATTCCAACACAACCACCAATACCTGGCAGCAGGGAAACACTTTGCAATTTGCTATAGTTCAACACAAGGACAGAGGAAGGTTTGGAATATCTCTAAGAAACACAGACTCATGTATTATTATTTGTGTAAGCATAGGGACTGTGGCATGGGACTTGAGTTGCAGAATGCAAGGGGATGGTGCCTGCTGTAAAGAGATATTTATGAGTAAGCACAGATGCATGAGAAGCACAAAGAAACCATGAGATAATATCAGTAGGCATAGCAGGCTCTCACTGTTGTATATTTTTGTAGGCATTGCAGTACTGGATGTTTTTTCCAACCACATCCCTGAAGGTAGCCAGCCAGCTCTGTTGATGCTTACAAAGAGATCCTTCCAGCTGTGAAAGTGATAAAAAGTGTAATGACACCTGTCTGAAAACGTAAAACATGGGCAGAGGAGCCTGACACCACAGTATGACCAGGGGCAAGATTCTGCTTTCTGATTGTGATTAGAAGATGATGAGTGTGACAAGGATGCCTTGAAAAGGCAGTTTCTGAAATTGCATGTGAAGTGTGAGAGTGATATAGAGTAGTAATTTAAAGAAAGTGATAACAAGCTCAAATGATCTGGGCTATGAGGAGGATGCCTGTAGCCACAGTATAGCATCTGCTAAGTTCAGAGAAAAGGCTGTTCTAAAAAATGTGAGAGTATGCTTAGATGTATGCATAGATGGAGATGAAAAACTGTATCTAAGGGATGTTTTGTATAGAAAATATCCAAAATTCAAGTAGAGTTTGAACCCAAAAGCCTTAAATGCAGAGCTGAATATAATGTTAAATTACTGGGCTGCTTAATCACTCAGTATGGTAGGTGGGCACAATTTTACAAAAATTAGTTAGGAGAAATGGTAACAGCAAAGACTGCAAGAAAAGTATTAGTTGTTTTTTGGATTGGCTGATTAGGAGGGATGAGGTAGCAAATCACAGAATGTGCTGAGTTGGAAGGGAAACATCATCATAATTGAGACCAACTCCTGGCCCTACACAGGACAAGGATCTTGGCCCTCCCAGGGGTCCTGCTATGACCCTGAGAGTATTGTCCAAACTCTTCTCGAACTCAGGCAGACTTGGGACTGTGACCACTTCCCTGGGAAGTCTGTTCCAATGAGTGCTCAGATTTACTCTCTGGGTGAAGAACCTCTTCCTGATATCCAACCTAAACCCCTTCTGACTCAGCTTCATGGTGTCAGGTCCTGTCACTGTCACCAGAGAGCAGAGATCAGTGTCTGCCCCTCTTCCCTCCATGAGGAAGTTGTAACTGCAGTGAGGTCTGCCCTCAGTCTCCTCCAGGCTGAACAGACCGGGTGACCTCAACCAATCCTAATGCAGTTTCCCCTCAAGGCCTTCCACCATCCTTGTTGCCCTCCTTTGGATTAAGCTTCCTAGTGGCCTAATGTATTTTTTATATGGTGGCACCCAAAACTGCCCCCAGCACTGGAGGTGAGGCTGCTCCAGTGCAGAGCAGAGCAGGACAATCCCCTCCTTTGCCCGGCTGGAGTTTCTGTGCCAACCAGGACAGGGCTGGCCAAGAAGTGAAACCAAACATGCAAACAAAGAAAAAAGGATTTTATTTTTTAAAAAATGTTGCTAGAATAGAGTTGTTTGTTGTTTATGATATTAAATTCCCAAACAGTATTTTGTGAGCAGAAAATGTCAATGGACTCATAGCTAAACAGAAGACAGGAATGAAGGGGGCAGCTTCCTCAAGAAAGAAGCTGAAAAATCTTAGAGGCTAAAGCCATTGTATTGGAAATCCTGGCTAAAATTCTTTGTCTGCCTGAGGAAAATGAACCAAAGTATCCTACCACGCAAATAATGGTCTAGCACCTTTTGCTTGTTGTCATTTTGGTTTATTTAAAGACTCCTCATTGTCTACAGCAGGGATTGAAAGCCCTTAAGCTTCAAGGTTGGAGTCTTAACTGCTCAGGTAGAGAGACATGGAATAAGAAACATTTTCAACAGCTGTGAAGGAATGATAGACAAGGACACAAACCTGAATGCATCTCTAGAGCATTCTCTAGACGGGTGGGAGGCCCCAGTTTAGATCTTTGCCCATAAACAAAGTTCAAATATTGATTAAATTAATACAGAATAGCTATCAATAGCAGAAGTGAATTGACGTCTCTTTGGATAGAGCAAAGCAGGTCACAGAGGGGGTGTTCAAAAGCAGTGGTATTCAAAAGGCAGAGTGGTGCTTTCTTTTATAGTTTCAGGAATACAGCCACAAAACCATCTTCACATAAAGCTGATATCCATTTCAGGGCAGCTGAATCTGTATTTTTGTGCCATTGCTATTATTACATTTTCATGGGAAGTACCCTGTTCTAAATTGAATAATTTTTCAGACACTTGAAAAATGTTAATAGCACTTTTTTCCTACCTAGAAACTTTTTAGGGATTTGAGGAAAGGTGCAGCATTTTTAACATGATGCCAGTCAAATCCTTTTCTTTTATATTGAGCTTATTGCAAACAATTATTTTTGGTGCCCAGTCCCATTGTTTGAGATAACCTCACTAAGTTAGGCCTCACTGACCTGAGTCTTCTAAAAGCTTGATCAATTCTGTCAGCATTTAATCAGTTCTGGATGGGTTGACTGCTGGATCAATAGTTCTCCATCAAGCCTAAGTAAATCAGATTTTAAGACATTTGCCCAAAAGTGCTCAGGACAGAGGAAATGTAGACATAGAATCAAGAGTATCTATTTAAAGACTCTCAGTAGGTCTATGAGCCTCATACTAATAAAAATAAGGCTTTTTCTGAAAGAAATTAAAGTTTCTTGCATGCACTCATGCACTATAAAAGTGAAGGGTTTTTTTTATGAGAAACACATAACATCAATTAAACTTGAAAAACCTTCGTCACATTAAACAGAGGAAGATTAATCGGTGGGCTTATTTACTTCTTTTCCTTACATAAAGACATAACACAAGTAAGTATTCATTAGGTATCTAAAGCTCTAAGATGAGAGTAATATATTTTGAATAAAAAAGCTAACTAAAGAATTGAAACTACTTTTGTGTAACAAAGAGAAAGCATGTCACACACCTGTGGTAGCTTGCCTACCTAAACTAAACTTTGGGATAAATTTTAAGAAGGGAATCAAGGGGTAGAAGAAAATGGAATCAGGTATATTGTTGAATTGCCAAAGGTACATCATGTTAAATCAATCCAATATTGTTCCTGACAACTTTTTAAAATTATTATTATTATTATATGCATTAGATATTACAAAGAGACCTAAGATGATGTAAATGAGATGAGAGGGAGAGCAATTCAGAAGCGACTGGAGCAGAGTTACTACCAGGGTAGAGGGGGCTGCCAGTGGGTGTGTGTGAAGAAGGATTTCAGTGGTGAGCAGGAGTGGCTCCAGGAAGATACTGGGTTCAAGGTGAATCTCAGTAGCTATTTCCTGAATGTAAGTGATAGCCAGAAGTTACACTGCCTCTTCTAAAGGCATACCACCCTTTCTTAAGAAAGTAAATACTATGACTCCTCTAACACATATTTTTGTTAGAAGCATACATAGAGCATTTTTGTTCAAGCAAAATTTAATTTTAGAGCGAAACCTATATTAAGTGAAGAACCTTTAAATACAATAACTCTCTTCACTGATCTAGCAAAATTCACAAATCAGTCATAACTTCATAACATAATCAAGCATATGCTTGAACAAGCATAACCCTAACAACAGATTTTTGTTTGTAGTCCCCCTTTTAGAAGAGTATGCATTTCTTCTTAAAAAACCTGTTATCTCTGAAGCTTTTATTTCCTGTTTCATTGTTAAAGACTACTCAATAAATTGACTTTATAATTTTACATGTATGTATGTAACATGTATTTTGTGTTCTAATATGCGACACAGGTTAGCTCTCCAGGAACAGCAGGTTTCACATTTTTTAAAGAGTATCTATCCATTTCTAAGGGTATTATCTTGTGCTGATATTTGGGTCAGGAAAAAGGAAATCTTTGGCACCCTTATAACATAACTTCCCAAAGGCAAAAACATGCTGTCTGTGATAAAAGCAGAGGAGATTTCTAAAATATCTAGGATTAAGAAGCATCACACCAAAAGGCCAGTATGAAATGGCCCTTTCCTGGCAACTTAGTTCTCTTGCAATTCTGAAAGTAGGAGTTGCTTTTTTTTTAATATTCCCTGCTAATTTATAATGCATGTTTAAAATGTGCTGTTGAGAAATCATTTATAAAATGTGTTTGGAAACATTGGTTAGCTGTCAGGCATTTAAATAGAGAAAATGAGTGTTTCACATACACCTGCAAAGGTGGGAAGATGTCACAGTTTGTCTGATTTACCATTGCATTCTGCATCACTTGACACCATGAACTTGACTTAAACATTTGGTGACTGACAACATTTGGAAAATTCATTGTCCTTGTTTCTATAAAGAAGCCTAAGGTCCCAAAGTGCCTTTATGGTAGTAACACTGAGATTGTGCATTCGCTTCCTAGTTCCTTTTTCCCTCACTCGGAAAGGAGGCGTGGTTGGATGGTTTTGTTCAGACAATGCTTTGAATACTTCTACTCTCTCCTTTCTTCCACAATGTTTCTTTTCTTTGAAGAGGAGCCACCAGAGATTTTTCCATCCTTTTGCCTGATCCAGGATTCTTCTGATTCTGTTACAAGTTACCCAGAATAATTTTCTCTTAAAAAAAACTTCCTGTCATTTACCTTCCCCAAGAGACCCCATTTTCTTTCTTAATGGAGAATAATATAGCTAATTTTAAAGACAGATTTACTAATTTATATTTCAAGCCTTAACTTTGCTGTGACCACTGTGCCACCATAAAAGACATGCAGGTGGTCCACTCCCACTCTGTCTTTATAGGTGCATTTATTATTTGCTCCTGCCAACCTGGTCCACTTATGCCTGTGGGAAGGCTGCAAGAACTGGTCCTGTAATGCCTTGTCAGTGAGCACTGTCTTGCAGATCTCTCTCTATCAACCTCTGCAGTTCCTCCCATTTCTGCTTTGTACTGCTCATGTCTCTCCTACTCCTGCTGCCCATGCACACTTTAATGATGTGAAAAACCAACCGTAAGTGTAAGTCATTTCTCATTTAAGTAAATTTTGAAATTTGATGTCCTGTTTTAAGCAGTTATCTCTGTCAGAAAATTCAGGATTATAACGTTGTTGTAGAACAGTGTTATTACTGGCAATGAGTGTCTGCATGGGAAAGCATTTCATCATGGCCACATCACATTAAACCAAATGTAAGGAGGAGTGGAAAAGAACCACAAGAACAAACTCCTCTTTCCTGTATACCTTGGGAAAGATTTCCTTAAAAGAGTTTATTTCATGGTTGTAGTCCTTTCCTGGAAAGTTATTCTGATTCTGTGTTCCCAAAGGCTGATGATTTGCTGTGGAACTTCTCTGTGCTCAGTTAATTCCCTTTGCTGACACTAAATTGCCCACCCATTTTCCCTGTTATGACACTCACAGAAGGCTGAGAATACATAAGGATACAGCAGCAGAAACCCTGCATGCAGAGTTTAGGTGCTAACTGAACAAAGTAGAAAGATTTTTCTCACCCTACCCTCATCTAGGAAGCTGGAGAGAATCAAAATCCAGTCCTGAGCAGATTTAGTGAATTGGGTGGAAATTACAGCTGTTGTTGTGGTGGAGAAGGCACAAGTGATCTCCAAACCTGGGAGGTGACTGCCTGTGTTTCACACAGCTGTGAACAGCAACAGACAGAGCAGGATGTCACTCCTGATCTGTAGATGCTGTCAACCATTTTTAGAGAACCCAGAACACTAGAATATTGTCAAACAAGCAAAAGATCAAACAGCAGCAAATTTTCTGTCTCTGAGTAGTAACCAATTAGAATGACAACAAAATAATTGGGAAGAGTGAGGCAGAGAGTGTAGAAGTTGGCATCTCCTTCAAAATGACCCTTTTTTATAACAGCAGCCTCTTTTAAACACCCCTGAAAATAATGAGCTGTAAGCTGCAATTAGCATGAAAAATAGAGTTATTGCAGGGAACAGTTTGAAACAAGTGCTAAAGCAAGGGCAACTTTGTGAAAAGAGTCCTGTCAGAAGCTGTTTTTTTCTTAGATGGAAGAGTTTCTGGCTAAAATTCCTTACTCACCATTGCTAGCTGCACAGAGGAGTTATGCTGCTTGTTAGTCAAGCTAATTTTCAGTGGGAGACAGAAGAGGAATGGATGCAAACCACGTGTTTGCAGCACACAATGCTTCGTTGTTTGGATTGTGAGCAACCCCTCAGTCAGCATGTTCTGGACTTTGTTGTGAGTCAGTGGCACGAGCCCCTGGGGTGCTGCTCTGCACTGCAGTGCAGCCATGCCCATTGCTGGGCTCTCAGTCAGTAAATAGAACTTCCTTGAGGGAACTGGTGGAATCCAAAGTATATTTAAAAACTAATATTAAATTCTAAGTAAAAAGCAAGGGCTTTAACTACAAAGTCCTGATTTTGAGGTATAACACAAAATAATGGAAAATAAATTTGGAGCATTGGGCTAAAAACAGCACTTAGCACAATTTGTCATGACATGATGATATGTAGGAGGGAGCTGCTTGGTCAATCTGACAAAAATTTCAGCACAGTGTTGAAGCCTTAGCACACAATAGCATTCTTATTTTAAGACAAAAAATACAATGTAAAATTATTTTACTGCTGGAAATTAGACTCTGCTCATTTTGCACATCTCACTGAGCCCTTTTGACTACTCTCAGCCCCCCACAAGTCCTAAAGATTAAGGGATAAATATAGATTGCTTCCATTTTTTGTCAAAACACTGTGACAGATGAAGCAAAGGCAGAATTTGGACCTCTATTTATTGCCAAAATAAGAGGAAATTCTCTAAATTTTGATAGCTAATACCACCATGTCTTGCTAAAATTGAGTCCTACAAAATACATCAGTATTCAGACAAGAATATAAGCAAGAATTTAAAACTATAAGAAGAATAGAAGTTATGACCCAAATATCCTCTGTAAAAGGTGATATTTGACTGCACATTTTCAATAAAATATATATACCATGGAAGTGACTGTGCAAGTTATACATGCAGAAAATGAACTGTCTACAAGAGTGAAACTGTGAAATGCCAAACATATATCGAAGATAGAAATCTGAATCTCTAAGGACATGCTGATTCAAATCCTTGAATTCTTCAAATTACTCATAATCATGAATGTAAAATTTTTTTGGATATTGCTGTAATTTTTTTCCATCATGAAGATTCCTTTTGTTTCATTTTCCTGTAATATGTTTCATGTTCCCCAAAACAGAGGACCTTTTACAGAGCTCTTGATTATCTATCATTCTTTTACACTCTGAATCTAGTTAGATTAGGTCTTCAGGCAAAAGTGATAACATGCTTTCATTATTTAAAAGCACTTTGCTTTTCCACATGGAGATTTTTTATTATTTTCTTTTCTTAGTTGACTAGAAAGAACTCCCATTACCATCCCGAATTTAGCCAAAATAAAGACAAATTTGTCAAGCTCATTTTTAGGAATAAAGGACATTAATTTAGCTCCAGTTGATAATTATATTTTGTTAACACCACACTCCATGTGGAGTTTAACACCTTTTGCAGTGTCCCTGTGGTTAACCCAGTGAAATCATGAGTGTCTTCTTGCAGGTGTGGGTTTTTCTATCAGCATATGTTTGATCGAAAGCATCTGATTCACAGCCTCTGCCAGGACAGCAGATGCTGTGCGAGTCATTTCAGAGTGATACAGTGTGTGGAACTCATGACTGCAAAAGTAACATCTTTTCTCTGAGATCCTATTCCAACACATTTTTGAAATCTCTTCTTTTTGAAAACTTTTACTTAGGAAAGTTTTAGAAAATAAGTGTTTTGCTTATCCCTTGAGTCAGTACTCTGTTGCTGTCTGATATTCATGGGCTGTTGAGTGCTGCAGAATTAGTGGGTTGGGGAACATTTTGGCTACAGCTTATATGTGGACTTTGTGCAGGAATGAACTCACATAAATCCCACTGATACAGTCAGTTCTGGCCATCTGTAATTCAAGGTACAGACTTCTGACAGACTGGGACAAAGGTACAGCATGAAGGCAAAACAGCAAAAGTGCTAGTACTTACCATGGAGGAGAAACTGCCAGATGGAGGGTTCTAGATTAGAATCACATTGTAAACCTAAGATTTTCTCTAATTCCCAGAGAAATTTAGAATTGGAGGAGGCATTTAAGTAACTGAAGGAAAACTGCTTTGATTGTAAGGCAATTGTCATCACTGAAATAATTTCCAGCTCTGCTCAGTTATGTCTGCAGCTGGTGTGAAGTGCAGAGATTTAGAAAGGTCTTTGAAGTAAGTGCTAAAAATGTTAGCTCGATCCAGCGGTACAGGACAGTGCAAAACTGGGTTTTCTTCCCACTCACACTTTAGGAGTTTAGGGCTAAAAACTGTTCCTCTTGTAATATCTGATCAGCTGTTGCCTATTCTAGAGAAGGTAAAGTTTCCATGAGTGCAGATATACTTAAATTTTAGATTCCTAGTGTACAAATCTCCTTAAAGCAAATGCCTAAAATGCTTATATAATGTATAGAGAAAAGTAGGTGCTTTTCACAGTCTCTTGTTTATGTAAACATAGACATCAAAGCTGAATAGAGAGACAGCAGATGAACAACAGCTTTTGAGCTGGAAATAGCAAAATCTGCAGTTCCTGACCTGTCCCACCAGATATTGTGTTATTAATTTTATATTCTTATAAGAACATGTACCTTAATCTGGTGCAGCGTCTAACTCCTGAGCCAGTAGATAAAATGACAATCATCATTAGCTCCTCTTCCATTAACTGGAAATGTAGGGGTTTGAAAAACAGGGCCACAACTCCTAAAAGAGAGGGGAAAGTCTGTTTGAAATTGCTTATGACCTTTTACCATTACTTCTGCCTCTTAGAAGACTTCTGTCATTAACCAGTAATGTAGGCTGTCATTTATGACATTTTTGGATGATTAACTCCTCCTATTAATGTTCCAGAGAATTTAGACTCACATTCAGACCTCTGTTGAAGATGTTTTCATCCTATTGTATTTTAGCTGGCAATGGCTGTTTTCAAATTCCAAACTCAGTGAATAAGAAATCAGAACTGGCCAAGAATCCAAAGCTATCTTCAGTTTTAATCTCTGTGCTAGAGTGCTGCTCCCATGGCTTTAGTTATTAACTACTCTCTCTTTTCTGAACTGCAATCTGCCACCAGTATTTACACACTACATAGGAGAGGAATGGAGTGGGTTGATAGTGCCTTAACAGAGCTGTTAAACACAGATCTATTCATAATTATTATTATCCAACCACTGATTTCCATCTACAGGAAAAAAATTAGTCATGCTCTGCTATAATTTACTGATTTTCACTTAACTTGACTGGGACGTGATCCTCTCTGTTTGCAATTGATCTACAAAAAAAGTCTTATTTACTTCAGAGGGATTTTTCCTCAGTAGCATATATTACATATTCTTCAGAGAAAGTATATTTTCCTTGCAATGAAATATCTAAAAAGGAAGCTCAATTTCTAGGAGATTTTAGATCTCAGATGACAAAAAAATCCACAGCTAAAAGAAATCCTTCTACAGTTAACTCTTCAGCAGTCTGAATTTATTTACATATATAGTAATAGATATGTATATATGTCTGTTGTCTATCTATCTATCTATCTGTCTGTCTATCTATCTATCTATCTATCATCTATGTATTATCTATCTATCTATCTAATCTATCTTTTTCTCCTTTTTTTTTCCCCTCAGTGCTGTGCAAAATCCCTGCATGCCTGCAGGAAGAGTAGAAGATTCCCCACCATCTGACCAGGAGAATAGGGCTCATCAGGCAGTTCTAATGAAGGAATTGCAATCCCCATATTTGTAGTTTTAATACCTGGCACACACTACCTGCAACAGAAAACAGATACTAGAAGTAAATGTAAAAGTACACAGACTTGATTTTTTTTTAAGTATAAAAAATGCTGCAAGATCAACTAAGCTCGATTACATTTATTTTCTGGAAATAAAAGAAAATTACATCCATTCTTCCTTTTCTCTCTGATCTGATTGGGAAATTCCATCATTTTATTTCTCTGCTGATATTTGCTCCTGCTAATATTCACTGCTTTTCATTCTGCCTTCATCTGCAATTTATCCAGTAAAAATTCATAGCATGTAGGTTAATGAAACTTTTCAGATGCACTTTTTTAAAAGAAACTGAAATTTAGGATGAAAAGAAACAGAAAGCAGAGTACAAAGCTTGAAATCGTTTTGAGTTGATTTTGAAAGTGTCTGGAACATCCAGTCATCCAAGATCATTACAGCAGCAATGCCAAGACTTATGGCATATTTTTATTGCGAAAAAATGTCTGTTTCACTGTCAACAATTTATCAAGTCAATGCTTTCACATTGCCTCAAGTTTAGGGCCTGATCTCAGGCCTCTAAAAACAGTTTTAACCTCCTTAGCAGACTTTGGAAGACAAGAGGAGCCTGTTTCATTGAGGAGTCCCCAGAGCAGATATCACAGACTCCTGACCTGGCTGCCCCTTTCCCACACAAGAAAGCACAGCACCACACCTGGGTACCAGTTCTTGGGCTGCCATTGATCCCAGACTGTGCAGCAACAAAACCTAATAGCAGGGCCCCCTGCACTTCCCAGGCACTGCACTGTTCACACTCATCAAAACTCAGGTTCCCAAAGTCAGTACCAGTCACACTCACAAAGCCTAAATTCCATGTCAGTCTCGACTCTTTCCTCTCACCACCACCCCACATTTCAGGAGTTTCAGTGAATTGAGGGGCCATCAGAGGTTTATGGGTCTGGATCTTTGTCCCAACCCTGGTGAATTCCAGCAGAGTGACTCCAGAGAATTGTTAACCAGCTCTCCATCTGTTGAGGAGCAGAGGTCCTGCCCTTTGGAATACCCTACTCTGCCTTTCGGGTTTCTAGGACTTCGACACAGTGACAGACAGCTCTGTGAATTAACAGGGTACCAAAGGCTCCTGGCATTTACAAGGGCTTTCAAGAAATGATTAGACATGATTAATGCATAATAATTCCCCTTTGCTTTTTAACAAGCTTGGCATTTGTCAATGAACATTTACACCAGGGAAGGATACCTATGACTCTTCAAATCATCTGCTAAATATGAACTGATTCTGAGAAATTGGCTCACATGGACTGCTTCTAAACTACAGAACATGCTAAGGAGGTGGAGAACTTTAAAAATACCTGTAATTAGAAATGATGTTGTAGAAACACCCACCTCAGAGGAAAATCACATGCCCATATTTTCACTGATCCGTCAGCAACTTGCCAAGTATCTTCCAAAAGCAATAAATATTTAAAAGCTTAGTAGATTGCACACACATTAACAGTACAGCACCCAGCTGGTGGAACTGGCTTGAAGCACATCCCATCCTACAATCAATAATACTGTGTCTAGTTCCTCAATGCTCCCCCTTCTATCTTCAAAAGGTCACTTGTGTTCTGATACTCTCATTTTTGAGCCTTTTTTTTTTTGATTGATGATAATTTTGAAACAATCTAAGACAAATATTTTAGAACTTTCAATGGAGGCACAGTCTCATTTGACTGGAGTTTTATTCACTTTTGTCAAACTGATCTTTGAGATGACATTTCAGAAGAATTCTTTTTAGTAAGTATTTATACTTCCATCATCTTTATAACATGATTTATTCTATCATTCTTCTGAAATCAAAGGTTTTAGCATAGACATAAAAAGAAATAAAACTTGAAATATTGTCTAAGTTTCTTCCTTATCAATTTTTTCAGTGTCACGATCACAAATCATTGATGGCATGCTTATTTTGTTTTTCACTAGTCGTACTTCTTTTTTACTCCAGGCTTCATTTATGCCAGCCAAATACTAGAAAACAACTTGCAAATTTTAATATGACTTAATGTTTAATGTCATTGGATTTTTTTCCCTAAATTTCTACTCCAATAAATGCATTTTTATCATAAAGAATGGAGAACATATTTTTATTCTACTTTTTAACTTCAGATCAACAAACCTTAAAAAGAAGCAATCAATTTAGCATAAAACAATACAGCTTAAATAAATCCTGCTTCCCCTTGTTTAAAAGGCAGCCTCTGAGATATAATGAAGTATTGCTATTCTTGTCAGATAAATAAAGCAAAAGCATGTAAACTAGCTCTTTTCCTTATGGGCTGTGGTCTGTCTACTATGCCCTACCCAGATTTTAATTTTGAAAGTTGGGTAGAATCTTGGATTTAGACAGAAAATGAGTGTCTGAACAAAAATCAGTTTGGGTTCCTGTTTTTAAAGAAAGGTGTCTTGGGGTGATTTTAACAAAAGGGTAAAACAGCGTTTATTCCATGATGTTGAAATAGCCACAGCCTTCCTCTGTCTTCAGAGTGAGTCAGAGGAACAGATTTTACCCCAGCTCTGTGCAATTACTAAAATTGCAGCAGCAAAACAGGTCATTCATCATCCTCATAATACTATGAGAAACATTGAAATTCTACCTTACCTTCAATCACATAAATCAGTCTCTTTGCTATATGGCTAGCAAGCTGTCCATAATTAGAATGAATTTTGCTTTTCTCCCTTGATATGTTTTCTTATTGCTGTATTTTTTCCTTATTTTTCATGCTAGGAATGAAATAGAAAAATGATATGAACTACATATTCAGAAAACATTGTAAATATTGTCAGTTGATGATTAGTTGGCACACAAAGTTATAGGAAAAAATATTTGTTCCAGTGCTTGGAAAAATAGAGGGTAAAACAAATTTATTTTAATGTTGCATATTATATCATTTATAATTTATAATATTCATACAATTTTTTTTCAATTAAAAAACCCTATTTTCCTAGTTTGCAAATGAGACTACTGGGTAATAATTCTGGTCAGGGAAATTTCCTACATTTCTGTGCCCCCCTCCCCCAAGCTCTAATACATAGTTTTAAAACAGCACTTTCTAATTATATGTGAAATCATAGCCCTGCTGAAGTCTGTAAAAGCTTTTTCCACAGGTTTCAATGGAACCTAGATTTTACTTCAGAGAAGGTAAACTTCATTTCCATCCTGACTACATGGCTTTAATTAGATAAGTGAATTAACCTCAAGGATAATAACTTGACATTTCAATAGCATTACCCTTGGATTCCTAATGTCCATGAATTCAAGTTGTTAAGAAGAAATAGATTTCGTGATATCTATAAAAACTAATGAAAACAATGGCCATACTCTGCCTATCTTAAGGTAATATCTGAAGCTTCAAATTCTATTCTTCCTTCTACTGAGGGCCCAAAATGCCAAGTAAAAAGGAATAACGGAGATGGAGCACTTAAGAGCACCTGAGTAAAAAAGGAGATTTTTCTCCATCCCAGCAATAACTGATTGTCTTCCCTGGCAGCTGGCCCATACATGTGCTTCTGCTGTGGGGATAGTGTGTGCATTTTCCATTTAGCAATCACTAGCTAAAATTAGAGAATGAATTAGTTTAGCAAAATACTCGAATTTCTAAGATGAATATAAAGAATACTGTCTAGTTCCACAGAAGGGAAAATGTAACATTATTCAGAAAATAAAAAGAAAAAAAACCCCCAGGCATGGGTTCATCACAAAGTAGCAATTAATTCACTAATTGTTTTCAGATTATGGATTTGATCATCAAACACTTAATATTTGGGGCAATGATCCCCTTTAATGACCTACAAGATACCTTCTTATTTTGACCTTAAAAAAAAAAAGTCCCCAAGGATGTGGTCTTAATGGAAATAAAATTTAAAGCCTTTCCTTCAGTCTGAAGTGTGTCAAACTGCTCTTTGCCAATGAAAAATAGTTTTGTCAAAAAGATCACAGGCACCTATGAATAATCCTGAATTATATAACAGTTTCATTGTCTATCCTGAGGGATTAAGGCATAGAAATAAATATTAAAAAAGTTGACTTTAAGGGCCACTCCAAGTAATATAGACAGGGTAGTAATTCAGTGAGTATAGACCAACTTTAACAATGACAAGCAGCTATCTCAGGAGCTGCAAAATTTTAATGACACTTTGTGGCTCCACTGACTTTGAGCCCTGGTTCCCAAGTAGAGATTTAATCTTTTCCTTTAACTGTGAGAAGCCCCTTGCAGTTTTACAGGTCTTAAAGGCTTTACATACTTTCATACTTTATATAAAGCTTGAATTATTATCTCCTGTTAGCTTGAGTTCTTTCTCTTCTATCTAATTTTCTTCAAAGCAAGAGGTAGAGTTTAGTGCAATTGTTCCTCTAAATATCTCCCCAGGAGGGGTTGTTAGTCGCTTACATGAAGTGCCTCCACTTAAAGTGCCAATTTGCACAGCAGGATTCTGCAGAGCAGTAGTAGCAAGACAGGGGATATTTAAAACAGTATTAAATACATCAAGAAAATGAGTAGAAAACTGAGAAAAAAAAGAAGCAGGATTGTGGAAAAAAATTGGTATTAAGAACATGAAACGTTTGAATTTTGAAGGTTCAATGCAATTTTAATATTAATATATTTGTAGGAGAGTAAAGACTGATATTAACAAAATTGTTCCTTTGTCTGTTGGCTGTTCCCGGGAGCATGGGAAATCCTGGTTCAAACCCCTAGTCTGAACCAAGTGAAGAAATTACTTTAACCCAACTTAATCATGTGCACTCTTCTTCCCAGAAGTGTAGTGGGAAGGAACTCCTAGAAATGACAGTCCCTTCTAAATATGACATGAAGACATTTTCTTCCTCAATTCATGTCCTGGAGATCTACATGTCAGGCACATATGAACACTAACAGGTGACTGCTCCTGTTACGAAGCATCCATGAAGCTTCTTCCAGAGCCACTCCTTGCTATCACAGAATTCTTCCTATCAGAGGATGAATACAGCAACATGGAATACACTCACCCACATCTTATAAGGAGTGCTAAATGCTCCCAAGTTGTTGCTTGCGTGGTTTTTTTTTCCCCTCACAGATATGAGGTCTCTTCATCTTTCTGAAGAGAAAAAAATCAATATAGAGATGCCGTGTGTGCATGACAGGAAATGGTAGAGGAACTACTTATAAACCTAATGAGAGAACATTTTTTTCTAAAACTTACATTAAAAAAGGTAAAGATTTCAAAAAATGTTTCTCTTCTCCATACCCATATAAATTCTTTTTTTGGAATCTGTTAACATTGCTTGACATTCATTGTTATGTTTACAAGCCTTGAAAGAATGGGTGATAACAGACTTCATGTTGTATTACACTCTTAGATTTCTGTGTTCCTTTGAACTTAGTACTGGAAAAAATAATTACCAGTTATTGGAAAAAAACTTACTAGCTTTTAATTGTTTAACTTCATAGCCCAGGAGTGAATAAGTTTTCTGTTATAATGTGTGTATTATCTCTACTATGTAGATGAGCCTTATATTTGTTCATACATAATAAGTTCTGCTAGAAAAAAATTGACCACTCTAATATATGATGTCAAAAGGGTCCATTAACAGAATAGCTGCATAGGATTTTCAGATCAACAAAAGTGTGAATATTAGATTGGGATTCATCTTCCTACAGTTGTGCAAGGAAAGAGGATTTTTTAATATTTTACAGATAACACTGCATGTAGCTCTCCCAGTGAATAAAAATAGGAGAGAAGCTTATCAGAGCCTTTGAAGGAGCAGCTAGCTCCTGATGGAGAGCATCCCAGTCTGGTAGGCTAAAACCTTCCAGGAACAAGGACAAAACATCAGAGCTCCATTTTTCAGAACAAATTATCTTTCTCTTTCACTATGAAAAGAGCACAGAAATGGTACTTATGCTTCTGTCCTGGTCTTTTAAAGGCAATAAATGGGGTAATAAAATAGTTTTTTGCTGCACTGAGCTCAGCTCTAGATCTCATCTTTAAACAAAACAAACACTTGAGGGTGGACTGCTTCCAAAGACAGCAGCGTGGGATCTGACTCTGTGTAAATCAGGGCCACAGCAGCAGCTTTCCTAACAGGAGGAGCTGAGGCTCTGCTTCCCACACTCCCATCAAGGTGCAGCTTACTGGCAGCACACAGTCTCACTCATACTCTCTTTTGAATAAAATGAAAAGTGGTGCCTGACCCCCGAGCCTGACAGAGTACCAAAGCAGCAAATAGATATCAGGTAAGGGGCAGAACATGAGGGACAACTTGTAAATAGCACAAAAAGCAGTGGTCAAACCCTGTCAGCTACTTAGCTAGTATTCAGAGCAGTATTTATTCCTAGCTATGGGGGTGGAGTTATTTTACAGGGTGCCTTTTCAATTCACTGTGCTTAGGATGAAAGCTTGAAGTAGAAAGAAAGTGCTAAAAGCAAAAGAGATTAAGCAAAGATGGACACAAAAGCCACTAGCTGAAATATATTTGAATACAGAAAAGGATTTGAATAGTGAAGACTAATATAGCATAAAAAGGACAGATTTCAGAATCACTTTTTATTTTCTTCCCTTGACATAGTGACTCATTACTCTTTGGAGATGTGAAAACTCAAGAAACAATAAAGTAAGGTGGAAAACAGTCTATATAAAGGGATGTATAAGGAATAACATCCTAGGATGGATATTTTCCTCACTAAGAATGAGACATTAGAAAACAGATTAAGTGAAAAGGCACTAGTTATTAGAATAGGATATTGCTTATGGAGAAGTAGCACAGCTTTTTATCCCTGTCTCCCTTCCCTAGAGAAGGAAGGATCATGATGCTGGAAGCAATTGGGAAAAATTGCTCTGATCTTTATGTATTTTGAAAGTGTTAATTTTGGCTAGATCAACTAAAAGCAGGTTGAAAGTGAGCTGGAGACTGGAGGAAAAATGGCTATTTTGTTAACAAAATACCAGTAAAGAGGAGTATTCAGAAAAACTCACCTTACTTTAACTCTGTGGATAAAATGTAGTTGATGAAGTTGCCTTTGGGATTGAAATCAGGGTCTCCCATCTGCTGAATGGCCCATCCACAAATAAATTGGAAAGATAAAAGGAAAAAAAATCTCTGTTTGATATTCCTGTGTAAACAGATTATGAGAAAAATAAATAACAATCCCTGGATATCTTTGTATCTGTTTGAATCTAAATTTCTTTTTTGTCTGTGAATAATTGGAATTGTATACCCTGCTGAAGTGGCAAAAATATCAAGGGTGAAGAGGCCAAGATAGTGCTGATCTTACAACAGCAAGAGTCAGAGCAGAAATGTGAAGGCTACTTTCCAGGAGTAGGTGACCTGAAGAGTGTGTTATTATTTTTATTATTCTAGAAATAGTTAGACAACTAAATGTACTGTCAACTAAAGGCTTTCAGTACATTGGTTCCCCTGATAACTTCCAGTGTTCAGACACTCTTCTCAGCAACTCAATAATGGCTTTTCTCTTTTCCCTAAGGAATTGAGTTATCATGCCCTGAGCGAGGGCTGGAGCTCAGTCCTTGGAGGGTAATAGAAAGGATCTGAGCTTCATTCACACTTAAAAGCAGCTTGTAGTACCTTCTTCTCAAGCAGAGGTTAAGATAAGAGATAAGAGATCTGGTTAGATAGGAAAGCTTACATTTTCCAGTGATCTGGGTTTGACACTAGGTCATGGATAGAAATAAATAGCAGTATCAGCCTTGGGATATGGTCATCCTATCCTGGGATTTTTTAACGTAAGACTGATTTGGTAGGCTGTAGCAGATACTACAGAATCACTATAATCAGTCATTTTCAATGCCTGCAAATGACTAATAGCTTTTTTTTTGCATTTTTTTAGGTCAACCTCAAAAGTGAGATCTCAGCTAACACTGGAGATTTCTTCCTATATATGCGTCCCTGTTGAGTTATGCCTGTTTGTAGAAGCTGAGCAGACCAGAAACAAAACCAGCTTAAAAATTGCCTTCCTCCTCTGTCTCTTCTGTGCTTCTTACTGCCTGATGTACTACATTACACTCCTTTAATGCTGTCGTGGGCACAACATTTTTAACCAGGAATGAGATCAATTGCCAAATAAATGAATTAGTGTATCTGACAGCTGAAAATAGTGTGTGCAGATCCACTTAATTTTGGCTCAAATGACACTCAGAAATAAAAGTAATCAAAACAGGTCTTTAAAGGTCTTTTGTTATCTCAGTCATATATTTGCTGATCATGTCAGTGGAAGATTTATTCATACTGTTACTGATTTTCCCATTCAAGGCATGTGGACTAGGATTGGAACTACTAGGTCATGTGTGTTTGTAATCATTTTTATGCTTCAGTAGCTCAAGGGTGCTGCAACTATGAATTATTGCCTTATGCTTTCATGGCAGCGATTCAGTTACCTTTAAGCAAGTGGCAAATATGCCATAGGGTAAATCATTTCATGTTCACTGAAAGATGTGCAGACAGACCAAATTGTATCTGTTGTATCTAGTAAAGTACTGCTTTTTGAGCATCATGTTTACTACTTGAACCTATGCTCACTGAATAGCTTAAATACCAAAAGGGGAATGATGCAACACACAACATAGTGGAAGTCTATGACAGGCACCTCATCTTCCTCCACAGAACTCCAAAAGATATTTTGTATGCAGTTGTTTTAACACCAAATAAAAGAATTCTTTCTTTCAGACACCTTTTGTAGTGAAAGCAGAAAAATCTGCTTCCTATGGGGGATGATGCACCTGCAGGAACATTATTTTAGGAAAAGATAAATAATTACATGAGACAAAGATTCTCTCTCCATTCCCTAGAAAAGAAAAACAGAAAATTAGTTTATCTTAAAGAACAAAATCTTGTACAATAGAAGCTCAGGGACAGGAGTACAACATAAAGTATTCTTTTGACATTGAGAAATAGGACGTCCTCTCAACAAATTAATTACATTAATGGCAATTGTTAATTGTCAGCATCATGCAATCAGTTGAAGTCACTGTGTCTAAATCCTTTTAGATATTTTCTAATACTTGAACTTAAAACTAGTCCACAGACTATGAATTCACTTACCTCATTTAACTGACTCGTACATAAGTTTTTGCATTAAATTTATAACAATTCATTAAAAATATTTAGCAATTATCCCCAAATCAGCACCATAATTAGAACCATTCCTAGCTAGTACTAAATTTCTAAGTAGCCAAAATCTTTTTGCAAGACTTAGATATCTTTTGTTAGAATTTGCCAACTACAGTGAAGCTTTTAAGTTATACATCTATTGAATACTTACTAATCAGATTATTTGAAAGACTTTTTTCTCAGTAAAGACTTACAAATTGTGATCCTTGCGGTGTAGTCTGATGTCTAGGGCTATGCCTTGAATTCTTTGAGAGAAAAACATTCTATTTTCTCCACTTTCCCACCCATTAGAATAGAATTATATTTCTAAATGTTTCAACTGCCACTCTGAAGACAGCTTGAAGCATGACCCATAGAAGAACAAAGTTACCTTAATCTCTCCAAATTTCTGTGCAGATTTTTAGATAGGTTTTTTTTTCCCCAGTGAAAGCTTCAGGCCTCGTTAGGTGACTGCATTCTGTGAATGACATGTGGGGTGATTTAGGGTAGGTTTTCCCTTGCAATGCAAAGCTGTTCAAGCTCCAAATCTAAAGCATTGTCAGTATGATTATTTTGCCTTAATACAGCACCATATGGAATGGTTACGCTACTACAGGGTACCCTGAGCTTGCACCTCTCTTAGATCTTGTACAGACACACCTTCTCAAATGGAAAGGCTAGAATTCTTTTAAAATCACGTTGCTTTTCATGTTGTAGGCAGTGTACATGGACAGTAAATCACCAGACTACACTAGAGGACTACATATATAAGCTCAGTGACAGAAACTGATGAAGCAAATCTTCAGATAAAATGTGGTCACTGCTCTGACTTCATGTCTTTCTCAGAAAAATAAAAAAAAGGCAGTTTATTTCCAATCTGTAATCATCATCCTGAGCCTTCCTCTGAAGTACAATGTCCAAACAACTTTTCCTCAAAAAGAAAAACAACACCTTTCTATTTACACATAGCACACCTGTCATTCAAGAGCTCCACATATAAATCCTTGTTGACAATAGAAAGGGGATATGGATATTCCAGATTAAGTGGGATACCAGCTACACTATAGACTCACCTCCTTCTTCATCTGGCTCAAGAATATACAGGTCTTTTTCATAAAGGGGAGAAGTGTTAAAAGCAAGTCAGTCTACATGCCTGGGATGGTTTAGATTAGATACTAGGAGAAATTTCTTCACTGAAAGGCTGGACAAGCATTGGAACAGGCTCACCAGGGAAGTGGTGGAATCACTGTCCCTGGAAGTGTTCAGAAAACCATATAGATTTGGTTCTTAGGGACATGGTTTAGTGGTGGACCTGGCAGTGTTAGGTTAATGGTTAGACTCAATGATCTCAGAGATCTTTTCTAATCTTGACTCTAGGATGAATGCCAATGTGAAATTTGGAGAACCTCAGAACAGTTATTCCTATATCAAGTAATATCCTGTGCAAAGTTGGAGATGGAGCTTGTCTTTGTTGCTTCAAGACAGGAGAAAAATGTGGGTCCTTATATCTTAAAGAAATGCTCAAAACCATGGAGTTTCTGGATTCAGGTGTCCTTTGTGCAGAGGCTGATCTGGTGGCTGTGCTCCAGGACTGCAGTCACACCTGTACAGGTGAACACTTTGCACATCTTGATTCTCAATATTGCCAAGATCTGAGCAGTCCTCTGCAGGTCAAAAAGCAAATACTGGAAGCTTACAGACTTTGGCTATTGTTTTGGGTGGGGATATCCAGCACTGTATGACAACTGAATAGGGGCTTTGGGGAATCTGATTTTGACACCTATAGGGAGGGGATGATTAACTCATGGGAAAGTCTGAATATTTGCCAAGATAAAGACTGTATGTCATATTTTCTACCAGGGAAAGTCATTCATTCAGAAGTTATATTTTGTGGTACAACTGAAGATCAGTGTGATGCTAGAGCCAAGACTCTAGAGGACTTGATAACGGAAAGGATTTTTACATCGGGAAATTTGATTTCTCATGTAACCTAGGAAGACAAATGGTAGTACTCGTATAATTCTGGAATAAATATGAAACTCACAGTTTTAGATTAGCCTGGGGATTGCAGTATCATTTATGCATCAGGAAATGAAATAATTAGGTTTAGAGATCAGTCAATTTGTCAGGCTCTCTCAGTATATTGCTACATCATGGACATTCCCTATTCTTGAAATAAGGAGGCTCTGCTCCACATGAAAAAAATGTAGCTGGTTTCCTTAGTTATTAACATTTCAGAAAGCTAGACCTTGGAATATTTGGGGATTGATTTTATGACTGATGAGTTTCACCACAGGTGACTAATATGGATCAGGCACAAGGAAATAGCAACAGGATCAACTCTTTCTGAAGCATAAATGAAAAATGTATTTTGAAGTCCTGTGTCATCACTACTAAAGCGTCCCTGACTTGCTTAAAAAGAAAGAATGAGTACAAGCCAAATAGTACCACATAAATAGAAAGATGCAATATCTTAGAAACATTTTACTTATTAAAGATGCATTTCCAAGAGATAACAGCAACGGGTTATTATGATAATAAAAATTCTGTGACTGTATATGATAAAATTGCTTTTATTATGTGCAAAAATATCAATACTTCAGAAAGGGAAATTTCACAAAACTATTAACTTGAGCAAAAGACAGTAGGAGGAAAATTAAATGACAAAGATAATGTCAAATTTCTTAAATAGTTCTTCATAGCATACATAATATCGGTAATTATTTAACAATGAAAAAATATCTAATGATTAAGAACTGAGAAGAAAGTATCAGTACAAAGGTTTTTAAGAAGTAAATAGAAAAATAAATTGTTAACAATGGAAGTTGATATGTGGATGAGTGATACAGAGGTAAAAATGTATTCCTGCACATTTACTGAGATGGGATAAGATCCATAAGAGGGAATGTTTTGCCCATACGAAGAACAAGAGCAGTGTGAATCATCATTGGATCAGACAAATTTATTCTATGCAAGAAGAAGGAAGGAAGTTAAAGGTGTATAAAATGCTTACAACTCACAAGGCAGAACAAAAAAATCATAGTTCAATGTATCAGTGCAAAGCTCAGGTACAGAGCACACAATGTGGTCTTGTCACTGGAATCAGGGACATATTTTCAGTGTGACCAGACTAAGAAGATTAATTTGAAGAAAATCGTGTGGTCCTATAAAATCACCAAAGCTGTGTGTTTTGAAAAAAGTCCTTGCAGGCAAACCATTGCCTCAAAGGTCCAGCTCAGAAACCACTGGACTAAAACCAGATATAGATCTGCCTCCTCTGGGGCTCCAGGGATGCCCACCTGAATTCTCAGCTCCTGATCTTACACAATTTACCCTGAAACTTTGTTTGGAAGTACCATTACTTCTCGTAGAGCAATATTTTCCCTGAAGTCATCAGAAGAGGGGGAACCCACCTTCCCTTACATCTTCAGTTTCTTCCTAACACTCAGAATGAGGTTTAATGAGTTTCTCTGGAGAAAATATTTTTCCATTAATGGGCTGGCCCATCAGTGTGGTTTATGCAGTTGTAATGACAGGCCTCTATTTTGTGCCTTCCACAGGCATATGGCTTCCCAGCACACCACGAGAGAGTATTTATCTTTCTCCCTTCTCAGCATGCTCAGAACCATAAGTGAGCCCTTAATTTCTTTTCACAAAGAACTAAAATCTGCCTGTTAAACTGCCAGGTGCAATGTGATGTTAATGACTGAGTACTGCATAATTCTGTGGTTTGAACAGCTATTTCTAGGTATGTCCTATTCATTAATTCCTTTCTGACTCTTACATTATTCTTCTCAAACAGTATTTTTCCTTCCACCTATTGAAAAGCTCTTTGTGTCCCTCTTAATTTTTCTATTTATTCTAATTAATTTTGAATCATATTTCCTTAAGAGTGTTTTCAACCTTATACATTGAATGAAGTGTCATGATTTTGAGTTGGATATTCCTTTTCATATTTGATTAAAAAAATTAAAAGCCTTGATATTAATTTATCACAGAGGTCAGAAACTTTAAAATTGTGTGTTCAAAATTAATCTATAGTTAGCTCTTAGTGTTTTTAATGAACAGTTTTTCATCAGTTAGATGGAAAATTCTGAGCACTCAAAATTCTTAGAGAATCTCTATGGGGAGAGGAATTGTAAATGAGGGCATTCCATACACTCAGTAAACTTCTTGGGGGTTTTTTTAGGAGCACAGATAGAATCCAGATTTCTTTCTTTCTTTTCATGAATAATCAGGATAACATAGTGTTGTACTCTGAAGTCAGGCTGCCACTCTCCACTATTATAATTTTTCTGTCTGAGAAATAAGTGGTTTATGGTTTGTACCACTGTAAAAAGAGAAAAAGACATGAAATTAATCTTTATTTGGTTCCATTTGTGCAGTTCAAGTTGCTTTGAACATGATATCAAAGGCCACCTCTGTCCTGCTCTGTGGGGGAGGATTATCCATACTGGAGCATCCCTTTTGCATTCAAAAGCATCTCTAAGGGTCCCCAGTTCTACTCAGCTCCACACCACTTTTATTGCCTTTCCAAATTTTCATTTCCCAATAGTCATCCTTCTAGCAGCTGGTGCCATATTTCACCTGTCTGCACCATGCACAACCTCTTGAAGGCCCATGTACTTCTCCTGTAGATGACACAGATGATAAGGACAAGGGAGAGGATGGAGGAGGCTTTGTCCATGAGGCACATATAGACACTTTCAGAATTCACTGATCCACATCATGGAAGATACAGTTTTTATGCAAAGTTATCCCTGGTGCTGTCTTTCATATCAGCCAACGCAACCCATCACAAATTCAGTGCTGTGCCTGGAGCGCAGCAGTCTCATCTGCTGCACAGCCTCTGCAAACAGATGCAGATCATGCCCTGATGTGCTTATTCCACATCATTCATACAGGCAGCCACTTCAATGCCTACATGGACCAGACTTCATCCTTTATCTTTCCCAGTACCTGAAGTTTTGGGATGCAGAGTCTGGAAGCCTGGGGGAGAAAGCAATTTCAGTCCCTCTTGGCTCTCCTGGATCTACACACACAGTAGATGCTGAGCACATCTGCTGAGCACATCTGGTGGGCCATGTGAGGACCATGGTGAAAACTGAGTGTCAGAATAGAGAGCTTAGAATCATGGAATAAATACAGGACCACAGAATTAACCAGAACCTCAAAAAGGCCTTTGAGGTCATCAAGTCCAACATATGACCTAACACCACTTTACCAACTTAACCATGGCACTGAGTGCCACATCCAGTGTTTTTTTAAACACAAAGACCTCTAAGGTCATCACGTCAGCCATTAGCCCAGCACCACTGTGTTCACCACTAAACCATATTCCCAGGTGACACATCCATGTGTCTTTTGAAGACATCAAACAATGGTGACGCAGCCACTTCCTTGGGCAGCCTGTTTTAATGCCTGGCCACCCTTTCAATGAAGAATTTTTTCCTATTGTCTAATCTAAATCTCCCCTAGCACAGCTTCAGGCCATTTTCTCTTGTTCTGTTACATCCTACCTGAGAGAAGAGACTGACCCCCAAGTTTCAGGCAGTTGTACAGGTAATAAAGTCACCCCTGAGCCTTCACTGTTCTCCAGGCTAAACACCCTCACTACCCTCAGCAGCTCCTCTTAAGACTTGTGCTCCAGACCCTTCCCCAGCTTCATTGCCCTTCTTTTGGCATGCTTCAGCATGCAATGCCTTTCTGGTAGTGAGAAGTTCAAAACAGGAGTTTTTTCCCCTTACCTTTTTTTTTTTTTTTTTGATTGTAAAATGATGGTTTATTTCAGTTAAATAACTTCTGATTCAGTGTGAGCTGTGTTTAACATCAGTACAGTAGAATTCAGGCTTGTAATTAAGTTACTTATTTCTGGACTAATATTGTACTTCTTGCACACCCCAATCTCAGAATTGCAGAGATGGGCTGACTGCCAGTAAGCACTGGCTGAGCCCTCAACCATCACAACAAATCAAGAACAGGGCTTGTTTTGATCAGTGATAATAAAAGTCATGCCATTTATACCAGTGAAACACAAGTTCACATTCCTTAATGAAGGTGGCCAAACCTGTGTATGACACCTGCCTGACTTGTGAGAACAGAGTACGTGTGCTCAGTGTCACTGAAATGCACAGCTCTGCCTCTGTTTACTGGCAGCTCTCCAGCAGAGCAGGTGTGCTGCTGTTCAGGCTGCTGGTTAAGGGAATATTGTTGTAGATCACTCTGGTCCTTTAGAAGTGAGGATACGTGGCCCCCAACGGCGAGACAGTCGGCCCCTGCCAGCAAGAGACAAGGGAGAGTTTGTGGCTACATTGTTCTGTAAAAACCTGAATAAAGATGTACAGACTATGAAAGCCTGGTTAGGCATATAACTAACAGATCACATTATTCAGTATTTTTCCATTCTTGCATGATATATTTTCTGCCAGTGACTACAATAAATGGACACATTGCACACATAGATTTCTGAGAGGAAAAAATAAGATGTAGGAAGAAGACACAACAATCTGAAAGATTATGCTTTGTAATTGATAATGAACACCATGCAGAGAAGCTTAATAAGAGCTAATGAAAACCAAGTAGGTTCATTTATGTTTGACAAGAGCTGTGAAGACTATGTCAGTCTAGAAGGAAGTCTACCCACTGGTGTAGTGGAAGGTGTCTCTGCCCATGGCAGAGGGGTTAGAGCTGGATGATCTTTAGGGCTGCTTATAACTCAAACCATTCTGGCATTCTATAATATATCAAATTGCAATTATTACAATACTATTACAGTTTACAAGGATTTGTGATTACATGTATTTATATGATGTAAGGAATATATAACACATTTCTCTGTGTGTTCAGCACTATAATAATGTTAATCTTACTGGTTGCTTAGTTTAATGAGACCAAGTATTTAAACTATAGCCTGTATGTTTTTTCTTTTCTTCTCATTATCTCTTCAATAAATACAAAGACAAGCAAGAAATCTGTGTCAGTGTAAACAAGTGACTTTTTATGCTTTTTCTTTGACATCCTTATTGTAACTTTCATTGGTAGACACGCACACAAAATGTTCTTTAATTGAAAATATTAATCAAATAATTAAATTTTACAGTTTTAAGGAAGAGTATTTTCATTTTTTGCTGAGTTGATTTAGCAGATTTCAAACATTTTCTTTTTCCTTCCCACAAAACTCTGGTAATCAGAAGTCTAAAAACACTTGTAGAAGTAAAAAAAAAAAGAACTCTAGCAGCATGTGAGAGGCAGTAAAGCAAAATGGAATAGTAATTTCTTCTTTATCTCTCCTCTGATTTTTCCATGACTTCAGATGATAGTCATACAACTGTGTTTTTCCCTTCAGGGTTTTTATCTTTGATAGGGTATGTCCATATTTTTAAAATAACTTTTGAAATCAATTTATTAATTTATGGAGCTTTTAAAATGAGTTCTGGTGGGGTTTTTTGTTGTTTGTTTGTTTGTTTGCTTGTTTTGCTTTTTTTGGGTGGTTCTTTTGTTTTTCACTTTTTTTTTGGTTTTGTGGTTTGTTTGGTTGTGGGGTTTTTTGGGGTTTTTTTGACTTTTTTTTCTTTTTATTTTTTGAGTGGAAGAGTTCCATATACTGTGGAAACCTGAGACTTTGCTGACAAATTGGGATGTTTCTGCTAAAAGGAAGGTCCTCCTAAAAACTGCATTATCCCTCCTCTAAGCTTTCTTTATCCTGTATGCACTTCAATAGCAATCATCATTCTACTTCCTTCACTTTTCCTCTTGCCTGTTTCAGCTGCCTAAGAAGGTGACAACCTCTTGTCTTGATGTTGTAACTATTATTTTCCTGTGATGGGAACAAGGTTGGAAAATAGGAGTTGTTGCATAGGTCACAACACCTGTGCAATGTATAGTGATCACATGAACTAATCCAAGCCCAGTGAACAACTATTTTTACAGAGTTCAACATTTTCTAAATACTTTGTGTTTTCAGCAGGTAGAACATGGAAAATGTCTTGCTTGTACACTCAGAAATGTCCTTGTACAACAAATTTATCCATAAAGTTTATGTTAAGTCCAGGCAAGTCAGCACCTCATCTTTGGGTTGGAATGTAGGGAATGTCAGAATGGTCGGGGCAGCTTGTATTTGGGATCTTATCTGCAGTCTACCTGGTTAGCACTTTCTGAAAGCCTTTAGCTGGGAGACTCGAGAGCCAGAGGAATGGCAGTAGGTCTTCTGAGTGCCTAATTAAACCAATATTGTGTACTTTCTTAGAGGTCTCATTATATTAGTGAGGTGAGAAACAAAACCAGGAGAGAGCAGAAATGAGGTGAGAAACAAAACCAGGGGAGAGCAGAAATGAAAGTATTAAAATAGTCAGAGTTCTGTGACTAACTTCAATATGAAGCTGAAATCCTTCTGTGAAAATAAGGCCATCTATGTGAGACTGCCATTACAAATACAGAATCTGAACTAACCTGGAAATTCTAGGCTATATATTGTGTATCCAAATTACTACTGAATCAATATATTTCTGCCATTAAAGATAAAAACATCTATTTTTTGTAAGAAAATGAAGACTCTTACAAATATTAATGGAAGCAATATAGGAGATTTGACAACAGACCAACACCCAAACAGTTAAATTCTTTATACTGTAGTCAAGGTCACTAGACCCAGACAAGCTATATCAGAAATCTAAGCTGTTCTGGCTATCAGCTGCTCCTACCAACAAATCTCAGTAACCTACTCAGTCTTGTGGGAATATCTGTGGTTTAGGTGATCAAAGAAAATCTTAACTCTCTGTTTCATTCGTCTAGGAGCATTCCAATAGCAACCAATTAAAGAATCTCAACAACTCATTCTGGAAACTTAAGCCAAGCCATGCAAATTCCAAGGAGACAGAAACCCACTTTGCAATGATGCAACCAGTATATAGAAGATTCTGAGAAAATGGAAAATTAACAGCTTAATAATAAGTGAAAAGTATTCAAAGGAGTTGGGGAAGGTTGAGCCAGACACATGTGATATTACAGGAAGATAATAAAATAATCAGAGTTTTTAGCGTATAGCATGACCAAGCAGAGGGAGATGAAACCATCTGTGAATATGGATGAAAAACTGAAGGTAAAGATGAAAGGTAAATCCTATACTGACCTAAAGTATTTCACAGTTAACTATTAAATATATTTAAGCTATATTATAGCCACATCAGTAAGGAGCATGCTTTTTTCTTTTTTTCCTGGATTACTATTTCTCTAGTATTTTCTATAATAATTTTTATCTCATTAGACACTGAACCACAACAATTTTTGTCTAATAAAGGCATGTCTAACTATTATTTAATGGAAATGGTTGAAATTTTCATATTTTTACTTCTGACTTTGAATCTCATATGACTTCAGAAAAGGAGGTACCCCTAACTCCCATCTATTTTTAACTGTTTAAACATGAAGTTTAGCTTTCGGGTAGCAAGATAATATAAGAGAAAGAGGGGAATTCATTTCAGAACATTTTGAATATTTCAAGAGGATCTCAAGATCCTGACAAATATAAAATTTTTCACAACAAAATATTCTCAATATAGACTTCAATCTGCTTAAAACTTTCAAGGCAGTTGGATTTACATTCAAAACAGATTTTTTTTTTTTAGACCAACTGAATTGCTTTTGAAATTTTGTACTGTCTGGTAAAACTGATGGAAAATACCTTTCTTAATCATGCCATGGAACCTTCAGCTGTATAGGAGGGCATTTGTTAGTGCTAAACAAAAATTTAGGTCTCAAGGAAAATGGTTGTTAAAAGTGTGCATTAGTGATCATACACACCAGTTTCAGTATTTTACTTATCCATTATCATTGTTAATCTGATAATGCTTTTTTTTTCCTCAGGTTTATATAGTGATTAAACATTTCCCAATGAGTTTATTGAAATTATTATAGAACCTTTCTACATCCACCTACACTTGAGATGTACTGAATGATTCCATAAGCATGAAATTATCACCCAAATAGTACTTGATGTTACCTGAAACAGATAAACAACTATTCCCTGTTGTTCCCTTCCCTGACTACAACAGAGTGTTGTGAACATATCTAGCTTATGTTAAGATTGAGTTTTATGTGCAGTACCTTGCATGAGTGAAGAAGTCTTTCTTAGTTCAGTATCCTGTATGATAATAGACTGGACTAGACTGTTTCATTCTTTACAGAGATCAGTTCCACCTAATCAGGAAAATGCAGCCAGTTTTTTGCTGGCAGTGGATAGCATCATGTTTCCAATCTTTATGAATAAGGGCTTTAGGAAAGAATTTGGTTCTACTGCTCCTAGAAATATGGTTTTGTAATCTGAACTCCAGAGTCAGATCATGAATCCGGATGCCCCAAGCCTTAGTACTGCTGTCTGAAAATAAACAAGACAATGAAAACTTAAAAAGCTGGTTCCTTGCAAGTGGAAGATTCCATCTGAAACTGAGGTGCTACTTTATTGCCTTTGAGTAAAACCAACAATTTGAAACACAGTTTGGGACATCAAATTAAATTTGAAATGAGAAACGGATGAAATAACATATCATATTTATTGCAACCTGTCCTCTGTATTAATTAATTGGTCATCTTTATGGTGTCTTGGTGTTCATCAACTAGAGCCACTAATCATATTCTGAATACTAATGTAAACAATGTTATATGTATGTAGTTTTTTTTTTCAGACCCACTGTATAATGAGTTTTAATTTTAGGACTGATTAATTTATAAAATGTCTGTGATAAGATTGGTTTAAACTCCTCTGTGTAACCACACATAAATTTCTTAGCTCAGGTGTCTTGCCTTTGAAATGAGTAATGAAATTTTAAAATAATTGAACTTATTTAAACCGTAACACTGGCTACACCATCCCATTCTTCCTATCAGGTAGAATTACTCCCTGTCATTAGGGCCAATATTTAAAAGGTAGAATGTGGATTTTAAATCAAAAATAGTTCAGAGTCATCAACATATACAACTATTGCCCTTTCACTATATGTTTTTAATTAATATATTAGACCCAGTAATTGCTTGTTCAAAGCTGAGTATGAGTACCAATTGAATTTTATGAGACAGTGTCCCTTTCCTCTGAGGAACTTTCTAGTTTCTCCAGCTATTTTGGTGTTTTGTCAAAACATGAACAGTCAGAGTTTGGGATGACTGCTCTAAAATAGTTATATAATTTTTTAGAAATAATTTGATGCCAGATTATATTGCAAAATATCAGACATCAGCAGATATTTTGGCACATTCAGAAAGTTTAGTGTTTTCTGCAGCATACCTGGTTTTAAAAGAGGTATGCTCTGCTGCTTTCAATGTGTTCTTTCAGTGTTAAATCTAAGTTATCGAGCCTTGGCACACAATATTGTTCTGTTTGAGTCAAAGATGAACACTTTCACAACAGTGCTCTGACCCAAGCTGGCCCATAAATCTTCATGACAGAAATTATTCCATGTTTTTGTGCTATTCAGACAGAAATCAAGTGTTACATATATGATATAGAATGATTTCTTTATGAGATGATGCAGAACTTCATCATAATGTGTTACAGAATCATGGAGTTTCTAAGACTCTTTAAAATAACATATGGGCACTGATAAAAAAAATCACCATAAGGAATATTTCCTACTATTCTTCCTGATGAACTTTCTTCACACCTATTCTTTTCCTTAAGAGAACATTGTCTCCATCATTATTTTAGTGTCTCAGCCTTTTCTACAAGCACCTGCGCACACCGTGCTGTTCTTGCACTACAGCTCCAGAGGAGCAATATTTGCACCCTCTCACTGCAGAATCTCACAGCTCTGAGCATCTCTGCCCAAAGATCCCTTTTCTGGGTCAAACACCTTAGGGAGATATAAAGGCCAAGATGAAAGAGAGATTAATGAGGGATCAGTACTCCACAGGAATTGAACGAAGATAGATTTAATTGGAAGGAAGATAGATTTAATTGGGGTATAAATTAGATGTCCTTGCATCTTTTAGCCTGGAAAAGGTTAAGAGGAGCAGCAGATCAGGAAAGCAGGTGACTACAAAACTAATGAAAAGGCACAAGTGTTTAGGTGATCAAATGATCCAGGAGAGTACTCAGTAGGTTCAAACAGTGTGGGTTTAATTAGAGGCAACTGTGATAACAGGCAAGAGGTGAAGCCTGTGCTTTCCTAATAACTGACTTTTGATTGATGTACATAGAACATGGTATTTTATTAAAAAAATAACCACATATCTTGGACTGAAGCCATTAAGGCTGTGCACATAAAGCTTTTTGCAATGCTGTGAACTCTGCAGTGCAAGTTTCATCTTCTAAACATCCCATAGAGAGTGAAGGGATGCCTGTGGCAAATAAAATTGAGATTTAATTCAAAAACATTGTTTATTTTTAATGTGTTTAGGTGTTAGCCCTAAATTTAGGAGAAAAGAACTGAAGTCAAAACACCTGGAAAACCCCACAAGGTCATGCAAATATAGATGTTGTTCTCTTGTGTGTTGCATATCTCACTCCTTGGATTTAAGCAAGAGATACTGCCAGATCCCTTGGGGTCATAATGCTGAAGGACAGAAAGGATCTAGGACAAATATAGGACTTTTTATGATTCATCTTGTTCTATTTTATATTATTTAAGAAATATCTTCCAGAGACCAATCAAATGAATGTAGACTCCTGTCTACATTCCATATACCTACTTTAAGCAGCACCTGTAAAGACCTATGGAAATTTTCTTACAGGAACATGGAGAGAGATGAGTCTGAAAGTTAAATCATCCAAATGGCCAAGAGGAGCAGGTGAAGCAGTTCACTTAGGAGTATAACTCAAGAAGAAGGATCAAGGAGCACAACATGCTCTCCTATAGGTGATGCTACAATTAACTGACCAGCGTCTAGGACTAGCATTTTATTAACAGGATTGGCAAACTATTGCCTCAGGGTTTGGTTTGTTTGCTTGGTTTTTTTTTTCAGGAAGGAAGGAAAGAAAGAAAGAAATAGGATGAGGGTTTTGCATTCTTTGCTTTGCTTTTAATACAAAATGTTAACCTTTAGCAAGCTACATGTTTTGTCACATAATGGGGACATTATGCTATTGCAAGAATCAGGCAATAGAAGTTTTGCTTGTTTAGCTAAATTCTCTACTGAAATGTTTATAGAAAAAATAAAACCACTAATTCAAATCTGCTAAACTAGAGTTTACCAAGTGAAGATGTCATTGATGTCTTGGATGGCAGACGGCCATGTTGCTGTGTCAACAGAGTACAGGTAGGTGGGCTTGAAAGCAAATCAAGGCTTATGCATCAGAACTGCTGCGTGACATCAGAGGGAATGTGTGAGAGCCTTAAACTCTCCAAATTACAAATGAAGAAAAGTGAGGCACTTGAGCTGGCAGTCAAGATCTCATTTGTATCATTATGAGATCTCTTCATGAGAAATCTCTAGAAATGAAAATATCTTGTATCATGAAAGCATGAAAATTGTATATAGCATATTTTTTTTGCAATATTACAAGAAGCCTCAAACAGTTTTATAGATTAAGACAAATTGTCTGAAAATAAAGCAGCCAGAAAGATTTCAAAAACATCAGCTTTCCTTTCTAGGAAGAAGACCTCAGTGTAAGAAAACTTATCACAGATGCCGTGTGTACATGTCTGCTCCAGCAGACACTGTATTTCATTGGATTTTTTTGGTCAGGATTGTAAATACTAACTATTAAAGCTGCAAGTTTTACTAATTTAATCTAATAGGAAAGAAAGAAAAACTAGAAGGAACAGGAACTGCTTAAACATTAATTAATGCACAGTGGCACTCTAATAGCCCTGAAGAATGATTAGAGTAATGGCAGCTAAAACTAAGTTGGCTCCGGGAAGTTACTCAGAAACTAAAGGCAGGTGGGAGAGTTTTGAAATATACAGTCACTTTTTCATTTGCCTGTCTTACATCAGATTCCTACCTTACAGTCAATAACTTAAACCCTTACTGCATTAACTTGTTTTTTTTTCTAATTCTGACTTGTCTAGTTTATGATAACCTTAATCAGATCTGATGACAACAAAATGTATTCCTTTCTGAAAGCAGCAATTATCAGTAAGGTGTTTCCAGAACAGCTTTTCAGATTACTTGTAAATTAAAACCAAAACAAGCCTGGGAAACACTAAGATTGGAATGTTCTTTCCAGCAAGTTACAAAGTCTAATTTGGAGCAGGATTATCATACATTGGGAAAGGGGAAGCCAGTCTTTGCAAGTCCTGCCCTGTGATCCTCCACTAGATTTACTTGCACTGTACGATCATTTTAAGGAGGAGTGAGGTGCCTGATTTTTGAACCTACTTCATATTGTAGATTTGCAAGCCAAGACCAAAGTCCTGGTTCTATGTTCTTATTAAAAGTGAAAATTAAATCAGGAAAAAGAAGAGGGGAAGAAAATAAAATATAAAAACTAAAGGTAATTAATAAAATGAAGATTTAAGGAAAACACTTTTTCTGTGATTTAAAAGGTTAACATACTCTTTTAAGCTGCTTGTTACTGAATATTAAATGCAGAGAGGCCCTTTGGCTTTGCTGTTCCATATTCAGTACTTCTAACCTGAATTTAAGTATAACTTGTATCAGGATATACTTGTACTTCATATAATGTTATTATATTCACTGATTCCAATTTCTAACATTTATTGATATTAAAATTTTCAAAATAATGTGATTTCATGTTCTAGCCATAGCATTGTTTCATGAAAGATGTGTTCAACACTACCTGTACATTTTGAAAATCCCCAGATTACAGAATGGGCTCTCCAATACACAACTTCTCAGAAACATTCAGCATATCATTGAAGATGCAGGAGTAATCCCCAAGTCCCAATCCACTGATAAAGACCATTTGGTCTTTGCAGTAATTTGATTGGTTAGAAGGGAAAAGGGAACTTGACACTAAGAGTTTATGCTTGCATATCACATTTCAGTGTTCCAGTCATTGATCTAGCAAGACAAATTCTTTTAATCCCACAATAGTGCAAGATTTTTTTTTCTCTCAAGACAAAAAAAAAAAAAAAGATAGAAAGAAGATAATTATCATTCCCAGTTCAGCATTAGTTCCCTTTACTTCTGTTTAAAATTTTCCATACCTTTTTCAGAGTGGAAAGGGGAGATATCCTGTGGACCTTTCATTCAGAAATTGCCTTGACTTCTTCTCCTGCTAATCAATATTTTGTTTAGAATTGTTCTTTTTAGAACATAAAATATACTTGTGGCTTTTTCCATCTTTTCCCTTTTGCAACAAGCCAGTCCCTCCTGATTCCCTTTGTTGATCAGAATACAGTTGGCTTTAATATTCTTGAAATGTCTCATTGCTGTCAGGAAGAAGACAGCTGAAGTACATGTTGTACAGTAATCTGAGAAAATAGATTAATAGGTATCAAAAGGAACAACCTTAAAACCAGGTCTTCAAGGAATCAAAAGGAATAACCTTAAAACCAGCAGCATCAAACTGCAAATGAATCCAAATGCCTTGGAGATAGCCCAAAATTTCCTTTCATTGTTTTTGGGGTACACTAAATCATATTCTTTATTAGAAGATACATATCCCACAAATCCTTTCTTAGAAATTTCTAGCTCTTCTCTTTCCTTATCCCTCATTTCCCTAAGCACATACTTGATGTATTGGTCACACCATTTTCTTAATGTTTGCATGCAAACTGCTGGGTTGTAAAAAAAAAAAAAAAAAAAATGAATCTGAAACCAATGAATGCAAAACATAATCTGAAATGACAAAATAATTTCCAGAAATTTACCATAGTCACATTCTTGATAAGGAAATAATCAGTGTTAATACATTTAGCTCCTTAAAATATTTTTCATGCTTATAAATGAAAACAGGCTATAAGCATCCTATCAACAAGAACAATTTTTATCATGGAGAATATTCTTAAAAACTTTTTGCTGCATTTATCTTTCTTTTACCCTTTCCTTTTTTGCAGTGGAAACTGCCTCTCTGCCAACTTTGGTGTCTGGTTACTCTGAGTAACTTTGAGGAGACTCAGATGGAAATCAGGTGCTTATCTCTAGAAAAAAACACTTTATACTGAGTACTGTATTTCTCAAATTCTTCCTGTTCCACCTCTCTATTTTTGGCACTGATAATAACAGAAAGGAAGTTTCTCAATCCGGGATCTCCTCCAGGAACTAACTGGTAAAGTTTGTCTTACCGTGACACATTTTAATAACATTGTGTAACAGGCCGCTCTGTAATTAACAAAAGTGAAATAAAAGAAGTTATTTCTTAGTGATTGAAGAAGGAGACTATTAATAGGATTAAATGGAAACATTTAAGGAGAAAGAGAAATTAATTCACATTAGTCCATATTTGTCTCTATTCTTGTCTCCTTCTGTACATATCTGTCACTAATCAAGTATTGCCTCTGTTCAGTATCCCTTGTTCTTTTACAGAAGAGAGTGGCAAACAGAAAAAGAAACGTTGCTGCATCTTCCACAGCAAGATTCTTCATGTATAAGATAATGATTTTCAGGCACAGCAAGCAGGCTGGGAAAGAGATATCACTACAATTGCCCCATGAAACATGCTCATATTGTGCTTAGATATAGTTTTCTTATCTGTTTCAAGCCTACTTAAAAACTAAACAACAAAACCACAATACCTGTGTTCTGTTATGTTTGTCTTTATTTAAAGTCATTACTAAGTTTTCCACTTTGAATAATTGAGTATAGAATGGAGTATATTGTTATTCTACATAAATTAACTTTCACAATGTAATTCAAGACCATGACCAGCACCACAGTGAACTGTTGCAGCCAATTTAAAAGAAAAAAAAAGAAAATTAGAAATAGGTATATGTAAAATGTCAATTTTAATTCTACCAAATACTTATTGTGGATAGACCTACTAGGAAGATATTTTATTGACTGTGCTTGGTTGTTTTTAAAAGCAAGACTTATGCAATAAGAAAGTTTTATTCTGTATTCTCATATTGAAAAATCTTACCTCCAACGACACTGAGCTTGGAACATTTTGGGTGTAAACCTCTGCTCATGGATTTGATGAGATAGCCTATCTGAAATTCTGAAAGACAAAAATTGTCATCTCAACGTTTTTTTGGAAATCTACTTACTCACCATAAGTAGATTAAGAAACCTACTGATTTCTTTATCTTCTGTCATCACTTACAGTGCACAAATTCCTCAGTCTTTTTTCAAGGTTTAGCAGAAACTGTGATATAGTGTTAGGCTATGAGTAGCTTTATGATCTGAAGTGTCCAAAGGTCATCTTTTTTATAAGCCTTCTTAGTGGATGTTCCAGGGCATAACATCCTTGAGCTGACAGAAATAACCCATTTTATTTTTTATTTTGGAAGAAATATACTTTACAAGTTTCATGCTTGTAAAATGCTCTTAAAATTTTCCCTTTATATTCCAGATCCTTTTAAATTGTAATATTCTAACAGACCTAAGTATGATATTTTGTTAATTTTTTACAAAGAAATAGATAAAGAATACAATTCTAATTAATTCAGGCTTGATCTTTATGTGAATGAAGTTAGGCTAGCAAGAAATTAAATACAAGAAAAAAACCTGTACAATAATTAGATATCAGAAACAAGAAGTGAACTAAGACTTCCCAGCAGTGGAGTGTGGAAAATTGACTTATGTATTATAACAAACAGGCATAAAAGGTAAACTAATGAATTTTTTAAAATGGAAATATTATTTCCATTAAACGTGTTCACACGTCTTTTTTCAGAACAAAAATACCTTGACAGAATGTCTGTAGTGGGTTCTAGGTATATATTAAGATATGTTTTGAGTTTCTGCATGTGATTTAAGTGTGATAAAAGTTGTGTTACTAAGGCAATTAGGTGAAGAGGGTTGACTGAAGCTAGTAAAGGACTCACTGCACTGTAGTCAACAGCAGGTTCAATTCAGATGTTCAGTGCCTTATGGAACAGGTAAGCACATTGTGTTTCCATCTACTGTTCTGGAAAGATACTGGCTTCCTGTGGGTCCTAGTCACATCTCACAGCTTTGTGCAAAATTTTCAGATAGAGAAGAGCATGAAAAATGGCATTGGACACCTAAATTTAGGAACCTGATTCAGCCTCTAGCAGACCAGGTCAGCGAATTCTTTTCTAGATCCAACCAATTGCTGGATCTCCACTGCCTCTACTGTCCACCTTTCTTTAAACTTCTTCCTCCAGAGCTGGAGTCCATTTGCAGAATTACTTTCATCTGCCTACATACAGGCATCCACATGATTTGAGACAGAAGCATTCACAAGCTGCTAACAGATGCAATACATTGTTGGACAGTTGAATTATTGTTCAGGAGAAACAGGACAGCAGGGACAGCACTAGATCATCACTATACAAGGCCAGCTGAACTGAGCTAATCTGTAAATTAGGAAAGTTTTATGTCCCCATAGATTTGATCATCTGTCATGTATTTAAAGACAGGCTGGAAACTTCCTTTCAAAGAAATGTGTATTTTAATAGCCAACTGACTTGCTTGTATGTATTCTTTGAGTTTCTTTCCCAGTGCATTATTCTCTATTTTCTCTTAGTTTTGGTGGGAGTTTTTTTGTTTGTTTTTTGGGGGTGATTTTTCATTGTTTGTTTTTTGTTTTTTTTAACAGAAGGTTGTAAGAGCTTTTGTCTCCCTGGGACAAGACCTATTCTGAGTAAACACTGCAGGAGATAAGGCTGATTCTTAAGGTTAACTTGCAACTCCCTGGAGAGGGAGGGTGCTGATTGAGGTTAGGCAGGTAGCAGGGCAGACTGTTGTAGTCTTTCTGAGCAACCCATCAAGCAGCCTGCTGTTTTGAGCAGGTCGATTTGGCTCAAAATGTTGTAGGAATTAATAAGATTTAAGAACAACCCAGGAGACAGAGGGTTGAATTGATTTTTGAATGCTACCTTGGCTGTCCCTTTCCAAGGAAGCTGGTTTGGTACCAGTCCTCATTCCCAACATGTGACAAACCTCTTTTTATGCACTTAGGTCTGCAAAGACATTCAAAAATAGCTGTTCCATAACGATAAACAGGCTTCCAGTTTTCTTACATTTAGCACATACAAAAAGAAATTCAGACACTGTTTTGTATGAGAGAAAGGTACATGTGTTTTTTGGTGTTGCCTACACAAGAATAAGTAGGTGCACAAATGCTAAAAAGGTGTAGACAACAAACAAAGAAGACGTGGGTAAAAGAACTAATTTAATGTTACTCTATTAATGAGATCAAGAGCACTCTGGGGAGGGCATCTCAAATGTTTAGTTAAAACACATAAAAATAATAATATATATAATCCAGAAAATTTGTTAACTCTAGGGACACTGTATGTGTACACAAGTTCTCTCTCTCTCTCTCTTTGGCTTTGTCAAAAATTAATGGCATTAAAAAGAAAAGAAAGAAACAAAGCTAAGCTTCCTATTGCTTTAGGAACTTTGTGTAGAAGACAAAAATATTTTTTTCAGTCCTCAAAGGAAAAAGTAGAGTCAATGGACATTGTGGCAGCTCCTCTAAGAGTTTAATGTAATTCAGTTCTTGCACTATCATGTCTGTGCCTATATCCTGGAAGTGGGAAAGCCCAATCAATCCAGAAAGTCAGCATTATTTATAAAATAAATAATAATTTAAAAGCCTCCAAGCCTGACCCTTTGGGCAGTAACATCCTTGTCTACTTCTGAAAGGCAACTTTCTGCTGCCTCCTGGGTGTTTCCTCAGACCCTGGAGAACCCATTTTGGTACCAGTCAAGCAGAAATAGATGAACCCCCTGCTCTGTGCATGCTTTGATTCACAGCCATGCAATTTCAGACTCTCCTGGATATTCTCACTGCTGCTGACTGCAGATACAGTACACAGAAATTAATAGCTTTTTCACCCTCACTGTTAAAAGACTGACACCACAGCTTCTTAGATCCCTTATTAAAGGACAGCATGTTTTGTGTCTTGAGTCTTTTTACATCAGCAATTTATATTGGGTCATCCTCCATCTCTGTGACTTCCTTTAGAACTAATGAGTGAGGATTACCTGGTTAATGCACCTGTGGTGGCTGCTGCTGCTTCCCCCACTTGATGTACAAATAACAATTTATAATAGCTATTGGACAACCAATTCTACTCTGCCCATGTTTATTGGAAGCAAAATTATTTATTCAGTTTTCAATGGGTTTGAATTAGAAACTTTAACAATGTATGCTCCCATAGCCTTAAATACAAGGGCGCATAAAAGCCATGAGCCTTTTTTTTTAATCCATTTATGTTAGTTATAAGTGGGAATAAAATAAGTAAATACCACATACCTCTGGAGAAGTCCTAACCTCTGGACCATTTTCTGCCTCATAAACAGAAAATTCAGAGAACTCATTAAGAGATTTGCTACTTGTTATCTCTCTTATGGTATTATAGTGTTGATCAAAATGAACTCTCTACCAGCACTTTAATCAAGTCCTATGAGGAATACAAGCTTTGAAAAACAAAATTTGTTTTCTCATTTATTTTGTGAGAGATTCTTGATAAAAGTCAATTTGTGCATAGAAGTCAAGTAGCTAGTCCCTACAAATCTTCCCAATTATGTCAGAGAAGTAAATGCAAATATTACTCAAAATTCTGTATGAAAGAAAATCTGAGATTGAACTCTCCCTGAATAGTATTTTTTCTCAGTTGATAGGATTTTAAAAAATTATTTCAAATTTTATATTTTAGATGTTGAGAAATATCTGTTCCCTTTACTTTCAAATTTTCTCATTTAGAAGAATCTGATCCTTGACCACTTGATCAATCACTTCAATAAAGCAGGATGAGGAATAGAGCTGGAAAAATCTTTCCCATCCACTTGGAGCATTTCAGATGTTGGTCACACCTCTTTGTTTCTATAGTCTCTTCTCTATTCTTCAGGCTTCCTAGCTGACCTGAAACTGCTAGTCCTGAGCATCAAGAGCAATTAACAGCATCATTATTTTTTAGCTTTCATTTGCATGCACATCATGGTTATCACTTGTGAAGTCTCTCACTCTGTCTGTCCTTGCTTCATTTCTCCGTGGGACTCAGATATGGCTTAGAGCCCAGAGCATAGTTTTTTCAAGGCAGATTTCCATGAATGTCTGAATTCTCCAGTAATTTTCATTAAATGACAAGTCACTAAAACTCTCAGGCTTCCTTGGAGCTTTATTTAAAAAAGAGCTCAAAATGGTTCAGTGGCAGGTGGCATAAAAAATCAGCCGTTGTTACGTGTAATGTAATGTAAATAAATACTGAGAACTAAGGTAAATACCTATTGCCATTTTTGGCAGAGTGCTGAACATAGTACAGAGTGAAATGTTTCAGTTTTAATTCTGATCTTGGTCAAGAGAACTGTTTGATGGTTTAGTAAATTGTCAGGAATGCATGGATCAAGGCTCGTCTAGAAGGTCACTGACTGATCTGGATGAATTTGCCTCATGTGAAAAAAACGGAGGAATTCCTGTTAAAAAGGGGTCCAAAACAGGTCAGTAGAACAAATTTTAGAAATTCCTCTTTTTCTCTACTAAGTTCAGAATGGGTTTTGGGGCAATTAACTCAGACCTAAACAACAGAATTTTAGCTACCAACAGTTTGACAAAATGATTCCCCTTAATACAGTGGAGCAGTTTGTAGAAGATATGACTCAGCTTTCCATTTTCCAGCCTCACTGGGAGTGCCTAATCAGCTCATTTCAGCTCGCTCAGCACCTCTTCCATCATCCCCAGCCAAGAGCTGCCTAATATTCCATTTACAACACAGAAACTATGTATAATTTTTGAAGTAATGACAACTAGATTATCAATTAAAAATAAAATAGTTGGGAAAACTAATTATGTAAGTTCATAATGTGTTCATCTCTTTATGGAATATTTATAATGAAATCTAGGAAAAACATAATTTTTAACTTAAAAAGTGAAGATTGTTAAGATACTTTGAATGGTAGCATAAAAGATGCAATAATTTTTCCAGGCTTTTGGCAGTACATATTTTTCAATTTTGTGCCTTCATCTGAAATACAAGTTCATGCTCCACCATTCCAAAAGGACATGGAATTCATTAATACTTGACAAATTTCCTTCTCTTTGACTGCCTTAGAGCAAAGCAGCAATTTCTGCCAACTCATTTCTGGTCACTTTAAAAGAAACGTTGGTTATTAGCTGGGAGACAGCTCAAACACTTGGATTTCTAAGTTTGTCTCCCTGTTGGTGTGATTGATGATATTGATCCTAAAGGAGACACACTCAGTCTCTCGAATGTCTTTGAAGGGAGGGTGGAATCTAGTATTTGAGAATGCATGTGCTGTTACCAGCTTGTCTGGCTCTTTTGAGCTATTTCCTTTCAGTCTGAGGGGAGACTTCTTGGATGTGTGACAATGCAAAGGTAAACTGTCTCTCAAAAAGTAAAATCAATTACTCTTGGGATCCTCATTGTCAATATTTTAGAAGCCATTAACTTCAGCCAATTTTTTCCCCTCTTACTTTTTAAATATTTATTTCCCTGTGGTATCAGTTTACCTTTTCCAAATATTATTTAATCCAGAAGATTAAAGCAAGAATTAGAGGTGAAATACTTGAAACATATCAGAGAAGATGCAATTCTTCTTCAGTATATCACCATATGCTTGTATAGTGTCAGGTGCAACAAAAAAGAGAATTTGTGCTGGTAGGAACATATGTTTTAAAGTGCTAAGATAATCAGTGTATGTAGTTCAGTAGGATTAGGTATATTCAAAGCCATTGATCGAACACATGACAAAACTCACACTCAAACCAGATTTACCCAGGAAGAAATGCAAATTACTGTCACTCCATTCAAAGATATGTGATAAAGTTCAACATCTGACATTCTAAATAATTTTGAAGAATATCCTGTAGTGGAGGATTTGTGCTAGATTCAGTTGGTAGTTCATAATTATCTGGGAGTAGAAAAATGTAGTTAATAGATTATTTTGTTTTGTTTTGGTTTGGTTTTTTTAATATGGATATTTTGAAAACATTTGAAATAGATTTAAAATTTAAATTGAATTTAACAGGTGATGGGTTTGGGACCATTTCTCTAATTCTAGAGCGGTAAAAATATCTTAAAGGCCTGCTATACCAAAACTAGAATTGTTCCTATGACCCTGTCATGTTTACATGTGTACTGTCAAATTCACTTTATCAGTTAAAATGCCAACTTGTCCTTCAATGACATTATATTGAATATTAATCATAAAATTAGCCTGAAACCCAAAAACTGCTCATATTAAGTCAGGAAAGTTCTGATTTATGAACAGCAAATTTTTCACTTGTTAGAAGAATGCAATATATTTTGTTTGCAACCCAAAGCAACTTTCATATGGAAATTAATCCATATTACTTCATGATGTGCATTTATTCCATGATCTGTTTGTTTTTTTAATAGAGTATTTATCATGAAATCTAGGAAAAAACCTCACAACTACTTTGGTAATCTCAAGAAAGTTCAAGCATAACCAAAGTCACAGGGCAATGATTTGAGCAAGAAACACTTTAAAACAAATTATTTTGATTGACAGCTTTCCAGTGATGAAGAATCTGCCATATCCCATGACACTTAATCCAATTAGGTGACTAATGAGTTGATACAGTAAATAATTGTTCTGTTTGCTAATCACTGAATGCTCTCCCTAAAAATAAACACAATACACACAATGTTTTAAAAAATAAGGTACAATTTATACTTCAGCATTCTAAGAATGTGATATGCCTTTTTCATTAGAGAAGAAACTATTTAGCCATGGAAAAGTCAGCCTGGTCAATTCAGTCCCTCAAATCTAATGGTATTTTTGAAAATTCTGATAGCTGATATTTAACAAACTTTCTGTGCTCAGTAGTTGAGTCACCTCATTTTAAGGATGATACAATGACACAAGCCCTGCTCTTTTCCAAGCAGGAAAAAAAAAATTCTGTCAATACTGTCCTAAGAAGTGACATTTTTACCATCATTTTTGAATATTTATTATACTATACTTTATTTATTTTCTATATATTTCAAATATATCTCTTTAATGCACATAGGATCCTGAAATATTGGCTAATTGGTATTTAATCCAGATAAACAGGCAAATGCATCTTGAAGGTTTTGCTTTTTCAAAGCATCATTCACAAATATAAAAGCCACAACAATGCATTTAGTATTTGTTTAGTGAATTAATCTCACAAAATATTAGTCTAGAAATTCTTTCATGGTAACAGTAATTTTCAAAGCCTGCCTCCAGGTAATGCACCTCAGGAATATATCTGTTTGTGAGAGGGTCTGGTTATTGCCAAATGTATATTCCAGTCATGGAGCAGGAACATGCCCATGCTCCTGCTTGACAGGATAAGCAGCTGGGATGCAGCAAGCTTCATTTTGCCAGAAAGAAATTAGTTATAAGAAAGTAAAATCAAATATAGGATTCTTAATACTATGTTGTCTCATTTTGAAATTTAGGCAAGTACAATGAAATAAATTAAATGTAAGAAGTTTAACTAAAAAGCAAACAGAAAATCAGGCATTGCAAAACGTTGTCCTTGTGGAGGGAGTAAAACACACAGCAATATTTCATGAGTCAGTTCAGTCAGTGATGTACAAATTTCCTACAAATGAACAGCCCTATCAGTAGTCCAAGTCTATTGGTGTCCAGTTGTGACAAGAGAAGCTGAACCTTCAAGGTGTAGATTTTCATTAAGTTTTGAAAGAAAGCAAGCAAAAATCCACAGTGTTGTGCCTAACTTGGATTACATTGTTGCATTTAGATTTTTGTCTCTGCGTTTCAAAAATAACATTGCTTTCTTGAGGTCAGAGAGCTCAGTATTTCTTGAGGAGCTCCAGTTTTCACACAAAATGTCTTCAACACTGTGCTAATTGGACAAGTTTATTTGAAAAAATGAAGTGTTGAGTGGAAAAATCCACTAATCCTCAACAAGCATTTGTATGTTATACCCCAGTGCTCCAGCCCACTTTCTTTTGATGAACTAAATGTGCTGAAATAGGGCCCCACAGAAGTTTTAATGCTGAATAACCATAAATCCTACCTCAATAATCAAGAGAAGACCAGAGACTTCTAAATGAAGTCTGGATTTGTTTGCATTAAATGTGAAGTACTGACAGGTAGAATCAGTTTAGGATTTGTACATGGGAAATGGAGATTCCTGTTTTCCCTACAGAAAATCTCAGAGCATCCCCATAGCAGAGTGCACTTGTCATCCTACAATATTGACCAAATAAAAACAGATCTTACTACACAAAGCAAGCCAAACCAAGAAAAGATCCCTTTTATAAATTTTGATCCTTCTCAGGGAGAAAAATGGTCACAGATTACTTATAAGACTGTAAGTTTTTTTAAATTATACTTAGAATGCCCTAAGAGGAAGAACAAAAGTCCAAACTTCTAACATTTTGTAAATGTACCACTTCTACCATTTTGATTTTGTAAAAAAAAATTATCCATCTCCACTTACTCATGTGTAATGACAACTATATCAAAAACAGTCTTTACTTTATACTCAATGAATGTGCAAAAGGCAGTGAGATCTTTAGAAAAATGTTAAAAAATTTAAAAATGCACAGTTGATAATTTGCAAAATGTAAGCAAGTCATGCTTGAAGTTAACCGTGTATGCTCACAATAATTCACAGTGGTTTTCATCTTTTCCAGAGAAATATGAAGAGTGAAATATGTTTTTCATCCTCTGATATTATTTCTTTCTGTCTCAGACCTGATAAACTGCTGGACTTCCATGCCTGAAAGTTAAGACTCAGGAGAAACAATTTTTAATTCAATGTTCCTGTGATCTGAATGGAAAATTTCAGAATATCCCAAATGCAAGATAAATTAACCACTTCCTTTTATGTCAAAAGCCCCTGTTTGGTTAGAATCCCTCCTTGTGGCCTGACATATTTTTATTTTCAGACTCAGTGGATGAATTATCAATGTTGTTGATCAAATCTATGAGTTCAAAACAAAAGCATCACGAGCTTTCAGGTACTGGTATAAAAACTTCTAGGGTGCAAAGCTCCTTTACATGAACTGGATGCTCATTCTTCCTGCATCCCCTCCTGTCTGTGATCCCTGTGAAACAGAAAGTGAAGCTGCCACACATGACTTCAGCCAAGCAGCACCCCAATCCCCAGATGCTTCTTCGGCTCATTTCTGAAAAAAGTGATGAACAAAACCTGCAAATGAGGGAGTTCCCAGTGTATCATGGGCAAAGGGTGAACGTATTCATGACTGGTTCACATTCATATCTGTGTCCTTGAACCAAGCAGGTACAAGGATTCCAGTCAAATCCATCTCTTTCCCTGCTTCAGGGCCCTTAGTTACAAGTTTTATGTGGAAGTTTGACAATCTGGCCATTTATGGGGTAAAGTGCTGCATTTCAGTGGGCTTCTTTAAAGCCCATACTGAATTGCAAAGGATTCCCTTGAAAAATGCTACAGGAGTTTCCCATAAGCTCTATTCTTGTTCAGCTGCTTTCCAAAACTGTTTCTTTTCAGAAGATCAGTGTCTTTATTGGTGTTATAATTTCTGAACATGGATCCCGTAGTTCTTGTATTGAAATACAATATCAAGATCTGCTACAAGTATTTACATGGACTTTACCCTGACAATTAGCTCTCTTTATTCTCCAGGGCAAAGGGCAGCGAAGACTAAAGTAATTGCTAACTTCAGAAAAGATAATTTTTTTGCTATGCTCCATAGTCTGCATCAGAAAAAGGGAAACTTTGAAAGGTTATTTTTGAAAACTTCTTCTCCCACAGGGTGGAAGTCTCTGACAACCTCTTCGGGGTTAACAGGTGTCTCAAAGGGCACATACTGAGTTTTGATTTGTGAGAAACTGAATGTGTTTGCACCTTGGAAGGCTGAAACCAGAGTTGTTCATCAGTGAAGCCAGAGCAGTGGAGCTTCTCCTGGCCTTGATCTGTCCCAGATTTTATGGGAAGGGCAGCTGTGCAAGAGGTGCTCCCTTGGCTGTGGGGCACAAGGGGAGGAAGCTGGTGCTTGTGTGGGACTATGGAGGTGTTGGGGAAAGGCCATGTAGGACTCCCTCATGGGTGAGTCTCATTTCTACACCTGCTGGATCCAGGATTTATTTCCAACTGATACCAGAGGAATAGACAGAAACATTATTAACTGTCCCTATCCAGACTCAGAGAGATTCTGTGCCCCCTTCACAATAATACAAGTTGCCATAAACCCATCAGAAACAGAGGAAGCATAAAAGAAAGCAGGTCCAGTATGTCCATGAAAAGAGGTGTCATCATCATAATGCTGAGGAAAGGAAGATGAGATTCAGCAATAGAAATTTCTGGATGAGTTTTTATTAATTTGTGTATATATATATTTATTGACTGTGTGAGGATAATATTTCTGTGAGACATACAATACACAGAATTCAGTCTTTCACAAATCCTCATGCAGAGAATTCTGCCTACTAAAACATTACACTAATGAAAGGAAGTCCTCAGAGAGAAGCTGTTTAAATAATTAAAGTATCTGGCACGGTTAAGAAATTAGTTCTGCTGCAACTTACCATTTATTTTTCATCTATTCAAAGCAATCAGACATTTGGAAGAAATTACTTTGAAAAACTTAAAGGAGAAGAATTTATAAAAACTATCATTAGTAAGGTAATATCAAATTTATGAATGGTTCTCTTATAATTGCAATAATGGAAAAAGAGAAATACTTCCAGGTGATGAAATGAGTATGGTAGATTCTCAAAATGGATGAATGGGAACCTGATCCTGGTGAAGATATTTGACAACATAAACAGAGTCTCATAGGGCCCATATTTTTCCTCTTATAAATACAGCTACAGGAAAAAAACACATTATTTTTTATGTGACTACCTTTGATTGGCAGTAATATTTGAGGAGATCAAGAAAGAATATCTTTCTCTTGTAGCAATTTATTAATGCAGAGCCTGATACAGGCTCGTTCCAATACATCAGATGGTGCTCAGAACTAGATTCAGCCTTATTAGCAGTATTGGCATGTGAATCACTGAATAACTCAGTGAGAATGGGAGAGCTGCTCAGAGCTTCTTTAGTTACTTGTTCTTCTTTGCCTCGTGCCCCACAAGCAGATCTGAAATGTGAAAGAAAATATGTAGTACTACTACTGTAGTACTGCATTAAATTCCTCTTATTTTGAAGTGGAGATAGCAATACATAGGGTCCTGATGAAAGGAAAAAGACTTACTGGAGCTCCTTTTGTTTCTGTGAACAACATAAAGATTTAAAACATTCTTCCCATTCCTATCTAGGGCAAAAAAAAAAGTCCTGTAATTGAAAATGTGAAAAAAATAGGAGGTGGAGTAAGAATATGCTCTGCACTATTACAGACAAATTGCAACACAATGATGTCATTAGAAAAATTTCTTTCTGCTGCTCCCAAAGGAAATGACTCTATATGGTAATCCAAAATATTTGGAAACTGAAAAGGAGACACAAGAATCACCAAGATGACTGACTGTTTTCAGTTGGGATCCTGTATGATTGTTTGCATCTTGCAGCACAGAAAACCTGTGCTATGGCCTTTTATGGTGCCTGTGTATAGCTTTGTGTTGTGTTCACTCTGGGTGTACTAAATTTTCATTAAAACCATTACAGAACTTGTGCCAAAAATTCCTATCATGGAACATACTGAGGACATAACTAATGAATACAGAAATAGACACAACCTGTGTAGTTTTATTTATATTTTCAAGCAATTATTTTTCCACCATTTTATGTACTTCACATTATTTTGTTGCTATAGCAGCTCTTTTGACAGTTAGGGATTTCTCACTTTCATATGAAAGGCCCTTTCCCATATTTCTCATGGAACTAACGTGAAAATCTAGTGTGTACATCTCAAGGTGACAGAAGATGACACATATAAAGCTCACAAGTTGGGAGGTTGCCTGCATTTTCTGTCTCATTAGGAAATATAGACAGTGAAATTATTTGGTTGCAGAGGTGCCATGTTGTTTCCTCACAGTTTTGTAAAGCTGGGAATTCATCTTGTCTAGTAATTACTGCCTAGGAGCTGGAGTCAGAAATTATCTTTGTGTTTGTTTGTTCTCATCTGTATCACTGACTCTGTTACATTAAGATAAGTAGTTTAATCTGTGTACTGTTTCTCCGTGTAAAATATTACCTTGTTTCACAGCACCATTGCACAATGTAAGCATTGTCTGTAGCACACTCTATATCCCTTATCTAACTGATAGAGGAGAAGTACTAATATGATGTGCTATGAAATTAATTTGTATATTCACCTTGTTACACAAGTGAGGGCAGTTCTTCTGTAGCTAGTTTCTCCATTCCTTCAATGCCTGATTTTTTTTCTCTAGTGAAGTAGTTTGTTCTCCTTTCCGCTATTCTTTATAGTGTTAATACATTCTATAGTTTGAATGTTTATAATCTGTGACCAGTTTTAATTTAATACCTTAAATTCATTCAGAATTTTCTGGTACTTTCTCTTTGCCTTTAGTTTTCAGTTTTGCCTTCTCAAGATTGCAAATCATTATATGCATTCTTCTAATAAAATTTGCCACAAAGTTTATCAAAGGATTGGAGTATTTCTGCTATGGAGGTAGGCTGAGAGGGTTGGAATTGGATTTAAACATTTTTTCTTACTGGAAATAGGAAACAAGACGGATAAATTCACTGACAAAAAAAATTTTAAAAGTTAAAATGACATAGTATGTTAATAAGATACTAGAGAAAAAAATGAATCCAATATGGAGTTGTTCAAGGTAAGAAGAATGGATAAACCCATTGTGATACATAGCATTTTCTCACATCACTCATTCATTAAGTTCCTTATAAAGCTAATTACTATCTAATTTATTGCAGACTGAATAGCAGGAAATCACTGCTCTCCCATGTAATATAGCAGATAATCCATTAAGGAGCACAGTAGGATATGAGGCCAGCAGGAACCTTTCTGAGAAATGATCTTATGTCCTCAAAAGACAGGCTGGATGTTCAGAGGTGTGTCCTAGTCCAATCACAAATTCCTGTTGCAAAACACATTTCTGATACTGCAGAGCTGTGAAAAAGTTCTGTGTCATTAGATATGGACAATTTATTCTCCTTTCCCTCGTGCTGCTGTTCATGGTAACCACAGACCCAGAGCCAGGCTGCAGCACAGATGCAGAATCAAGGCAGCTCAGCTATTGAGTTGACAGATTAACCTATCAGTCATGTTCCCGGGTCATGCTGCAGCCTTTTCATTACAGCTGATATTCAGGAGGTCTCTGTCTTCTTCCCAGATACCATTCCCAAGAATTGTAGGAAAATAACTAATCTGAGAAATCTGAGAATCATGAAGGGTTTTTGCATTTTTTTTTTGTGGGTTGTTTTTTTTTTGGTTTTTTTTTTTTTTTTTTTTTTTGGGGGTTTTTTTGTTTTTGGGGGTTTTTTTTGGGGTTTTTTTTTT
>VXBC01003687.1:134770-201831 GCA_013399945.1 Ploceus nigricollis
AAGAGATTTATCTAGGACAAAACATATACCCAGTCATCAAGCATGGTCATATAAATCTACTGTCTTTAGGATATCAATCTCAAAATAGAAATAAACATGAAGGCTAAATCGTTACAGTAAATGATAGAATATTCTTGATTCTCTGTCATTCAGGCTCATGGTGATCCCGATGGAGAAAAACTATACAGAAATGTTCCAACTGCAGATCCAATCTGAAGGAAGGCAGAAAACTTTTCTTGATTCATGGTTATGTTATGTCTGCATAAGAACAGCCCCCATTATTTTCACATGGCCATTTTCTTTCCATCTCTTGTACAGTGACTGTATAGGATAAATATTTAGGTGTAAAATTCTTGCTCTTTTTTTATTTTAACTGCTGGAATTTATTATAACCACTGCTTCCACTGGTGTGAGAGTCAGAGGCAAAACTGTAACCTAGATAATAACAAGTCATCTCTGTGGGCCACAATTTTCACCTCTTCCTGCCTCTGAACCCTGTGAGACAAAGAAGAAATTGCAAGGGAAAGTAAAGGTTTCTACTAAGCAGGGTATTTTCTTTTTTCAGAAAAAATGTTGAAAATTTGGTAGTTTTTTTTTTTTATTTCGAAGGGGAACATGTTTGGATTAATATATTTAATTGAATTAAGTACATTGTATAAAAATTGTTTAAAAATAACAAAAGTTTGGTGATTCTGAAAGTTTTAAATAATTTTTCCTCTCATACATATGCTTTCTTAGCATATTATTAAATAATAAGTTTGCCTAATTAGAACTCACAATCAAAATTCTGGTTAAATATATATTTTTAATAAATTGAGCTCTGTAAGTAAACCATGTTGACTTTTTTAGACACTCAAACCTAACAGTCTTCAAAGGGAGTGCTGCTGACCAGTACAGTAAGGTAAGATGCCATTCTTTAAAAAGAAAGTTTAAAATTCATTACTAAATTTGTAAAAGCTGCACTATGAATGTAACTGCCCTTCTTGTTTATGAACTCTCTTCTACCAGGGTGGTGAACTGTAAAAAGAATTAATGTATCTTAAGATAGGCTGGATAGCTGGACATTGAGGAAACTGATCTGTGAGAGGCCACCCCTGCAGCTGCTCCTCTTCCCCCACTGAAACTTTGCCATCTACCCCCGTGAATGTGAAGAGTTGCTTTTCAGTGGGTTGCTGATTCTAGACTGTTCACTCTGAATGTAAATTATTTGTCATCTTACTGCCTTTTATGACAGCCACTTGAAACCTTATGCATAGGCAGCTAGAATTTAAAATTCCCCAATACAATTAAGACAATCACATGTGGCTGGTAAATATTCCTCAACACAAAACAGAGCTGTCCACAGACTGAAAAGAGTAAACTGGAAAATTTTCAGAGAATGCAGCAGGACTGCAATGGATGTTTCCAATGCTGTTCAGAGAAAATACTCTTCAGTAAGATAAGACATGAGAAAAGCCATAGCAAGGATGTCTAAGGTGCAAGAGAAAAAGAGTCTGATAGTCCCTAAAAGACATAGATACACAGAATCCCATATGCAGCCATAGCTAAGAGAATTCTGGGAAAAACAGAATTCTGGGACAGACAAATAGGCATGAAAATAAATGAAACATAAATTGTTATACTGAATCTGGATACCCAGTCTTCTGTACAGGCAGATGAAGAACTCCCATAACAGGAAATTATGTAACAGGTCCTCTCTGCTTCTTCCTAACTCCATGAAAAATACTCTAGAACAGTCTTCTGGAGAAAAAAAGTTTATAAACCATTTTTGAGCAGTGTCAACACACATATTGTTGACAGATCTAATCATATTTAATTTTTCCTTAAAATATTCTCAGGTAACAGCTCTTAGAATTTACTATTACCTTTTTTTTTTTTTACTGAAAATCATAGTGTTTTTACTCCATATATTAAGTTCCTTTTCAAAGTCTTCAGCTATGTACAAAAATTCTTGGTAATTTAAAAAAGGACTTAGTTATGTCATTCTTGAAAAGTCACAAGATAGCATTCTGTGGCTGATGCAATTCCAGTATTTATTTTTAAACTCAAGGTTCAAAATATATGCCTTCAAATACAATAGAAAATTATGTTTTATTTCCCTACCAAATCTAAACTCTTTTATTTCTTTTACTACATTTATCTTAGCTCTTCTGACTAGAAGTATTATCAGACATGATGTTTGTGAGGCAGCATTTCATTCCCTTTTTCACATTTCACTCAGTCGGAAAACAGTATTCAGAGCTTCAGCTTTGGGCAGAAGGCTTCATTCTTTTCACTATTTCAGTCAATTAACATAATTTACAAAACAGAATCACTTTCCTGTAATAGTAAACTCCAGAGCACCCTCAATTCCCATTTCATTTCCCAAATTTGCTGACTGCAGCTGCCCCCCTCCACCCACCCCACCCATTCCCCTGCCCCAAACTGTATTTTGGCTTCAATGGCTTTCATAGGCAATATGCATTTTGAATTTCCAAACTAAAGACAATTAGTTCTCTTTTGCCATACATACAGATTAAGCAACTTAAATCCCTTTATCACACTGATGCATGATCAGTCAGCAGAAACCATTCTTGAGGCAGCACAAGAACTCATCTTAAGAAACCACCTTTAAAAGGAAGAAATCCAGTGATACATTAGCACTGAGGATTTTGCCCTAAAAAATCAGTTGAAATGTGAAACTGCATTGACAAATGCATTTTATGATATCAGGTTAAGAAGCAACCAAGAGCTCCTCAAAAGAAAGGGAAGATGTAAGGTTGTCTTTACATAGCATAATACCTCTGCTGCTTACATTTGCAGAAGGTGAAATTTTGTTACATATCTTTTCTGGCAGGCACAGCTGCACAGAAGACAAGTCTATAAGAGATAAATACAGAAGTGAATTTGATAAAACAGAAAACCCCAGCAAATATTTAGCTGTAGCAAAGGAGACATATAATCAGACCTCCTCCCAAGAAAAGGTCAGATGAAGACATATGAATTGTTTACCTCCTGAGAAAAATGTAATAAAACAATCTAATTTCTTATAAAGCTGCATTGTTACAGCATTAAAGTCTGAGAAAATACCTGAAGAAAATCTACTGTGGTCAAGCTTTTACCTCTTCCCATCACATTTCACAGCCCCTGTGACACCTATGATTAACACTGAAAACCAGGAATCACATCACCTTCACATCCTCCATATGTGCAGGAGATTTTAGTCTTTACTATTGTTTTCAGAGTACTATTTGTATGAACTGTATTTACATAAAAATTGGGAGTAGGGCTGTACTGGGAAGATCCAGTTAGGATGGTATCGCTGTTATGAATCACTTTTACTCCAAACCTGACTGTGATACAGAACACAAATACAAATTACGTTATTTTTAAAATGAGCTTGCTCCAGAGCTGGCCTTCAGGAGAGCTGTGCATCTGTCACACAAGAGGAAATTATTGGTTTCCTATGCAGTGCCTCCTAACGAGCAGGGCAGCAGTGGTGGAAGACCATTTCTTCCTGAAATTTAGTCTCATCAGAAAGAAAGTCTGCAAAATTCTGAACATTTATCATCCTTTGACAGCATAATGAGTGAAGCTGTCATCTTCATATTTCACAAACATTTGTTGCCAAGTCACAATGATGAAAGTTATTCCACTAGGGAATGCCTCACATTTTGTGTGTTGAACTCAAGCCAACAAGCTAGAGCCAAGTCTAACTATTTTTAGTTTTTTATAAGTGAATTCTACTTCTGCAAGTGTTGTCAGATGTGTGAGAAATGCAGGCTAAGTAAATAATTTCTCATTTTTATTAAATGCTGTCGCGTTTCTGACTGTTAAACTGCTCTTTTATGCAATTTTCTTGTGTTAAGCTGAAGGGACTCTGCTAATGGAAAGTTGTCCAGAGCCAGCAACAGAAAGTTTAGGATGGGACCTTCTTTAAGAGAGACGTGATGGGGTAAGAGTAATCCCTGATTATTTTAAACTTCTACCTTTACAAAGATTATCAAACACCACCAACAATTTCACTATGGGTAAATTTTGGCTACATTTCTTCTCTACTATTTTGTCAGGCATTAGATGTAATAACTTGCAAAAACGTTGTAAGGGTCAATATATGGGATTGAACTAAAATTTAACATTTTAGTTAAAATGTAGCCTTAAATCATATTACGAATATATTTACTTTTGTATTTAGATTAATTTAATTTATCATAACTTATTTAATAATTTTAATCAATCATAAAGATAAAAATGTTGTATTAAGAATTTAGACAGAACTCTGCCAGAGAAAAATTCTCCATTAGAAAACATAAACGAGACAAGCTTGTATGTGATGTCCCAAGCTCACAAACTACCAAGGTCTCTGGAGGATACCTGCTCTGCTCTGCTTTGCTGATGCAGAGGTACAGCACATGTACTGTTGAATAGCATCTGAGGTGGCAAGTAGCATCAGCTAAATAATTCAGCTGACAATCTGGGTAAATTGGAATGCCCACGGAGATTATCTGCTTTCGCTGTGAGAAACACATCTGATTTTGTATTCTAGATCTAAAAGGAAAAGGTTAGGAAAATGTGGGAAATTGTGTGATGTTTCAGGATGTTGATTATTGATGAATGATAAAACTATCACTAACTTTATGAGGAAGACTTGATTGACTGTGGACACAGAGTTTTCTTCCTCACCCTTATGCATTTTCCACATCTATGCCATAAAGTTTATTTTACAAAATGCTTGTGAGTTTTTGAAAAATTGCTCAGCCTTAGAAAAATATATTAGTCCAAAATTATGAATAAGAATGACATCTGGGTAAACACATCCAAATGAGGCTAAAGTGATAAGCAGAGGAGTAGAGCTGCTCCTCGTATAAAGTGCTTTGTCTTCACTGAATCCCATTTTCTACCATTTTTATTATGCATAGAGGTTTACAAGACTAATCTGATGGGCATTGTCTCTTTTGACTTCATACCAGCTCACACAATTGTTATCAGTATTGGCATTGAAAAAGGGGAAGAAATCTTTATTACTTATTTTTAGAAGAACAGACCTGAAAGAATTCATTATGTTAATTATGAACCATGGTAATTTCATGCTCAGGATTTTTATCTGTTTCAGTTTCCAATCTTCATTAGCTTTCAGATGGAAACAAATCAACAAGAACAGTCCTATGTTCTTTGTTTATTCACATTTTCTAATATTTTCTGAGGAAAATTCATACATAAAATGGAAAGAGCAAGGCTTTGACTACAGCTAATCTGGCTCTGACTGAGTCAGAGTAGTTTTAAATGTTGGGTTTGTGTTAATAATTCCTCATTTTTCTTGATCTACAAAAAACTCTATGCTCTACTAGGGAGTATTGCAGTTAAATGCACTGCCATGTAGTTATCTTGACCTTAATTATATGAACTCTGTTGTTCCTCATGAACCAATTGGTCTCCAACACTACCACTATTTTGATATTCATTTTTCTTAAAAATAGCTACTAAATATTCTATTGATATCTCTCCCCACATACTTTTAAACCTCTGACTTCTTTATTCTTCTTGCACTAGAATAACTTCTCACAGAATTTTAGGAGAAATAAAGTCACTCCTCATAGCTGCACAAGGTACTGTATTTGATGCTGTTCACAGCACTTATGTCAATCCTTTTCTTCCACTTCCCTTCATCATGACCACTCCCTTCTCTTTTTAGCTTTCTTAAGAATTGTTACACAAAGTGTTCTGCAAGTATTTGAAAATGTGTCTGTATATATAGACAGAGAGTGAGTAAAAGAGATCACAGAAAAATATCTTAGTAAGCATTTCAGCCTTCTCCTTGGCATCTGTTATTTGCATTCTTTTCTTGGAAGGGTAACATGTTCATCTAGCAGAATATGATTGATTAACAGAGCAGAAGGGATATTTTGTGTGTGTCAGTACTTGGAAATGCCATAGTCGTATCTATTCTCCTGCTAGTTCCTTTTCTCACATGGCTTAATGCAAAATGCCAACCTTTGCAGTGCCCAGCCATATTCTCTCTGGTTTCATCATCATTCTGGAATATTATCTTTATTTCACAGGATATTTATCTCATTTCAAATAAGGTTGGTTATATAACCCAATGGAAAAATATATACATATAATTTTGAAAAATGTCTTTGTTTAAAAGGTCTTAAAACATTTTCTTCTCAAGTTAGTATTCACTGGAAAAGTGAGATGAAGATGAAGCTGATTTGTTCATCAACAGAATCAACATAGCACAAGTAGCAACAGTGAAGACTTCTTCAACTAAGCCATGAACACTGATCAGTCTCTGACTAAAGATGTGCTTTCTTCAGGTTTTCTGAAATTTATTCTGAGTATTCTGGATTTATAAGAAATTTGCTACTAATTGTTACTCAGTTTGACTGTTCTTGTATCATTTTTTCAGATTAACAGACTTGAAAACAAAGTATAAGTATATATGGATTATGAGCATGTAATATGAGCATGTAAATTCCCCTGCAAAAAAAATTCACCATTATTCTCATGTGGATATGTGCTTAATCCCAATTTACCTCATTCCTTCATTTAATATACTAGTATTAATATTTAGTTCCCTTTACCATTTCAACTTAGGTAACTCCTGGATTTAATACAGTCATGTCTAAACTAAAAATTAATAAAATTATTATTAGTTGTTGTATTCACAGTAGGAGAAATAGTGTGGGCCTACCTGTTATCCAGAGTCAAACATGTCCTTTCCAATTAAAAAAAAAAACAAAGATAAATCAATTTGTGGTTAGTACATTCACTTTAAAATCTTTCTGGTTTCACCAGAAGTAAATAAAAATCTTAAATGTAACAATTTTCTAACTACTGTATTTCTTAGTCATATCTCTGAGAAATCATTTATGGTGTGCTTATTTCCCTAGGGAAATGATGGCAACTCAGAATAAAATCTTAGGCTGTCAGCTGTCACTTCTTCAGTGTTTTAAGCACTGATTGTCAAAATCACAAACTCTTCATATAGTTCACACTATAGATTTAATTTATTTCACATGCACAGCTTGAAAATATAATTATTTACCACAATTGTTAGGTAAATTGGTGGGGAATTCACTTCACCTTATGTAAGCCAAGATAATTGTCCAAATAACCATTGATGTTCCTGCTAAAGTTAGTGGAGAAAAAAGGGATACCAGAGGTTGGTTCATCCCCTCTGTCTTTCTCACATACCTCAAGAGTGGGATGAAATCCTTTCCAATGTGCTTATCACTCTTGCCTGGTCTGCTACGCCACTTGCTTACATAGTATGTCTTGTGGATTACTGAAACAGAGAAATTGTTTTAACTTTCACTCAACATGCCAGGAAAACAATATTTATATTGTTGAATATTTATGTGCTTTTGTGCTTTTGTTTTGAAACCTCAGCCCTTTCTCTCTCTGCAGTTTTGTTTTATTTGAAGAATAGGCATGGATGAAAACTAAAGCCAATGAATATGTCACATGAAACTCTGCTTGAATTTTGTGATATCTAGACTTTTTGTGTTCTGTCTCCACCAATTTTTGTTTTTTCTTCCTGAATGCTCATAGAAACCAAGCAGCAATGACAAGTTTTATATGGATAAGAATTGCTATTATGCCAAGGGACTGTATTCCCAAAGTTCTTACAGCGACCCACTGATAGTACAGGATGGGTCTGGTCCCTCATAATTTATATCCCTTTTGCAATTAATTTTTCCAGTTGTTTAAAAATATCCAACCCTAAATATTGAGTTATTTCTGAACATAGTACAAAATAATTTCAGTCTACTACTAAAATAGTTTCAGTCTATTACTAAAGCTTATTAGACCCAAAAACAGAGGAGTCGAAAATTCCTAAATTTGCTTTCCTTTCCATTTCTTTCTGATCCCAAGTAAGGTTTTTCACATGATGCCTGACTTCAAGGTGGTTTCACTTCCCTGTTAGATTCAGTCGGAGGTGGTGGTGGTGAGATGTATCCAGTTACAGAGATGAGCCCTTACCACCATGGCCCTTATCATGCAACTGTAACTAAGCAACAGCTCACATTTCTCCTGTCAATAGTTTTTCAGGTTGATGTGCTAAGGAGACCTAAAGGAAACAAAAGTATATGCACACATCTCTCAGAAAAAAGTCAAATAATTACAACTGGAAAAATACTATTAACCACCTGATATCTTGTTAGGATGCCAAAAGATAATTGAGGACATTTATTTTAATGGAAAACCAGTTAGATGGCTGCAAACTTTGATTAACAAGATCAGCACAAAAAGCTTGAGACACAAGTGAAATAAAAAAAATATATCTTCTAACAAGTACAAAGCACTCTCACCACGCTGCAAACCACAGACAGAATATGTCACTGTCTGTCCCATGAAGGTGTCCTGCAGGCAAATCTGCACCCAGCCACAGGTGGGTGGTATCTGTAACTGGTGTTACAGCCACAGATGTCTCTTTTTAACTCAGTTAAGAACCTCTCTTGTGTTAATTATTCATATATAAAACTGAAAAAATATAATTCTCTAGTGTTCGGTTGATAAACCCCTAAGTTTTACTTCTGCTCTACTAATTAGCTGCTATGAGTACATCTTTCTCAGCTCATTCAGTGTTATTTGGCATCTCTATCAGTGACTTGGATAAGATTGGAAAAGCACTTTTTGGTAAAAGGTTGGAGATAACACAGAGGTCGAGGATGTAATAAATAATGAAGATGATGAAGAAGCAGCACTTTGGGGTAAACAGTTAGATATAATGCTTTATTTAATATATGCAAATAGATTGTTTGACTTAAATTTTTCATCTGCAAAACCATTAAATTTGAAGGATTAAAAACCACTCTGGAAAGAAAAATCTTAGAGAATAATTTAAAAGACCAGGAAACCTGAATTTGCATGTGATTGGTTAGGACAACACTTTTGACTGAGAGAGTGAGCTCTCTATAAAGTATAAGGCATTTTCCTTGATGTGGGTACCACTGAGAAAAAAAAAATATTTTACTCATTTCATGGGCAGTAGAAATTAGAAATTATTTTGGAAGAGACCAATGGGGATGACATGCCAGTATCTTCAATTGAGACACTCAGACCTGCCTGAGTTTGCATTGGCAAGCAGTAATATGCAAGTTGTGAAATGAATCTGCAGAATAATGCAGTTGGTGCTGGGCACCAAACATCCACACTACAAATGGATGGCAGTTTTATCCAGAGCTGCTTCCAGTCTGGTCCTGGTTTTTGCATGCTCATAAATGACAGGGTCAAATCAAAAAGTCCTCTGAAGCCTGAATCATCCAGATTTGGATCCATCTAGAGTCCAGTCTATGCAATTAAAGGCTGTTTTATGAGGAGAAGCCAGGAGTATTAAGTGGGGATGACAGCTAACTTCCTTCAAAACAGCACTTTGTGTCAATTAAAACACGTTTGGTGTATCTATAGAAACAAAAGCATGAAATAGCTTGATGCCTTTGTAAGCAGCCATTGCGGACAAATCATTTGAAAGCAGGAGGTTCTAGTATATAATTCACCAAGGTAATTTGTCCAGTGCCTGGAAATTAAAATTAGATTGGTACGAGATAGAAATCTGTCCATGTCACCTGTGAGTATAAATGACACACACACCAGTTGGAACAACTTCTACAGTGGATTCTCTACCACTTAAAAAGTTTTAGCTGGGTCTTCTTAAAAAGTATTAATTTGGTCTTGTGACTGAATTCAAATCTCCACAAATACAGAGGTGTACAGTGTAACAATGACAAACAGGGTAGTCATCATAACCGAGGCTGTCACAGGAGGTGACCAGTGGATGCAGAGAACAAGGCCTCTGCTGCCATCTGTGTTGGAAAGCGTTTCCCTGTGTCATATCTGATGTACACATGTGTGTGTGTGCTTTTGGGAATGCCAGCTCACCTTCACTGCTGGCTGGAGCATGGAGCCTCATGTTTACAGGCTGCCAGATTCAGCAGTCCCCAACAGTATAAGGCAGTTTCAAAAAATAATAATAATAATGATAATAATAAAAAAAGAATACAAAGTTAATTTTTAAAACCAACATTGTTGACTTTGACACACATTTTAAGGATATATGAAGAGAGTGCTTGTATTACTATCTTCCCTCCAGTTCAGGCCTGATGGCACACACACTTCAGTAAAAAACCACTAAGTACCAGCTGCTCAGAAATGAAGGTGGGAATTAAGAGAGATAGCTTAGAATTTCCAAAGGGATCTCAGTGTGATGTGAGCTGGTGATGTTTATGCAATCAAATATTGTAAAAAATCCTATTAGTCCCTTATCCTCCCTTCCTTCCTCCCTTCTCTCTTGCTTTCCCTCTCTTGACCATAACCAAATAATGAATGTATAAAACCCCACAGTATATTTTAAGAAGGATTACTTATTACCACAAACTCTTAACTTGCACTTCTCTATTTTTCCTATTGTGTTCAGAACAGACACTTATTATTTACACATAATTTACCCTAGTTTGTATGATAAAACTAGTTCTGACTACATTTCACTTGTTGAGAAGATCTCAAAACAATTTTTTTGTTTCCTTTTAAGCTCCCCATGACCATAACGTGGCATTTCATTAAAAATCAGTGAAAAATTTGTTAACATTTTTCAAAAATCCAGCAAAATATATAAGAAACTTGTGTATTTTTCAAAGGCTAGATATAGATTTCAACACTCAGAATGCTCATCTTACAAAATTAACACGTAACATTTTTAAAAATTAAAAAAAAAAACCAACAAACACAACAAAAACAAAGAAACAAACAACCAAGCCCAACCAAAACAAAGAAACAAAGAAATAAAGAAAACCAAGAACCCCAACACCTGATAAAACCAGACTTTTACTTCAAGCTTTATTATGGAGCTTTTTGTCCTAAAAATACACTGGGGGAGCAGCAGGGGCAGGGTTGGTTTATGTAGGTTCATGGATCATTTCTGTCCAAAGTACTTTGGTGAAGTCCTTCCAACATCCTGTCACACCAACTAGTCATATCCCATAATGCTCAATGCATTTGCAGTAACAATGTATCTATGAAATAAAGAATTTAACTTATTATTTTCATACTTTGCAGTTTTGTAGTTTATTTTTAAAATCCAAAAGTCTGTGACACCGCCTAACTTTGTTTCTACATACATCATCACGGCAGAAAAAAATAGGGAGTAACAGACAGGAGATAATCTGAGCAAACTAAAACTGAGAAATACAAATAGAAAAAAGGAAATTAAAATTTCATCCAGCATCTATCACCCAGTCTCAAAACTGCACCGGGGTACATTAGAATTGCAAGCTTAAGAGTCATGACATCTGTACCCTGGGCCAATTAAACATGACAAATAATAGATTAGTTAAATCTGATTAGTTATAGTCATACCAGTTTGAAGGAATACTGGGAAACTCCCAGAAATCTATCCATCTTTTCCAGTTTGCTTCTGATTTCTGTAGCTATTTATGTGACACTTTTTCTATCTGAACAGAAAGTTGCTTTATGTTGGAATTTTACTGAATGTAATGTGGAGTGATTGCTTGTCAGGATTGTTGTTGGATGGTAGCACATCTCAGTTATTACTGCCATGAGGTTTGTTTTCACATTCTTTTGGGTACTTGGAATTTTCCTCAAGAGATAAAAAAATGGGCCATTATCACAGCTTCTGTTATTGCATCTGGCACTATAACTGCTGAAGCATCTCCATCAAGTTTCATCCAAAAATAGCAGAAAAAAGAATTATATCCAGTGGCTTTAGATGACTTTTTCTTGTCCTATAGTTTAGGATAGAGAGCCTGAGCTGGCAATCCAGTGCTGAGGCACTGCACATCACCTCTTTTCCTGCCCTGAGCACCTGCTTTCTGGATGGAACAGAGGAATAGTTGTGAAAACAGTCCAGAGGAGATCTCTTAAGAACAGCAACACCTTTTTCATGTCATATTTCTCCTCGGTGGCCTTTCCCCACCACACCCTGCACAAACACAAGAAGAATGTATGACTGTGGCTCTGGGAAGGAAATCTGTCACTTCTGCACATGAGATTTTCTGTACAGCAGTTGAATGCTGAACATGCACTGCAAATCTGCTTATTGAGGACCTTGGATGCATGAGGCTTGTTCTGGAGTTCTGTCTTATACATACATTAATACTGCAGCATTTGTGAAAGTCATGGGAATGCACTGCACTCCTTGAAAGCTGTCTTATTGCATATGCACAGTGAATCCACCATTTGGTAGGAAAAATATGGAACATGCATCTATTTCATGAGACAAACATAAGGCATATGAAAGCAGACGCTGCTGATTGAAATGAATAGTGTTCAAAATAATAGCTATATAATTAAAGCTTAATAATTTATTAGGAACCAGAAAATTCTCATTTGATGGACTTTATTTGTGATGGCTTTTTAAAAATCAATATATTCCAGAACTCATATATATGGAGCTCATTCCACACTTTGACCAAAGTTGAAATAATATGCAAGGACAAGTTCTGGGAAAGCTCTGACTATGATTCTGTGAAAGTGAGGTTTCCTCCTCAAAATGTATCCTGGATTGTTCTAGGTGATGTTCACAATTTGTTTTATTGGTTTGTTCACTGTATGTTGAATGTGTTTCTGCATTGTTTTGGCTGAAGGGCTGCCGAGGTAGGAAGGAGCCCCCTCGTTCTGCCTGTTTCACTGAGCCATGCAGACCCCACAGAGGGAGGTGGAGATTATATTTTCCAGGAAGAAAGCCTGAGGGATGAGACAGTGAGAGTGGTCCTGCAGTGCAGAGAGATAATTAGAGCAAACAGGGAATCTAGAGAAGAAGACACTAGGAAATGCTTGAGATGAAAAGATAAGACTTAATCTCTGCAAAAAGAATATGGAACTTTAATCCAGAAATAGACAAACTTTGAGGGGACTTAAAGGGAGCAAGACTCAAGAGAGGAAGATACCTTAGGGGATGCAGCTGTCAGGGAAGCATGAAGTGCTCTGTAAGACCAGATGTATTCTCTCACCCAGAAAATTGAGAGATTTTTCTACTTAAAAATTATCTTTTCTAATAAAACTTAGCTTTGCTCTTGGAAAATGTTTTTAGTGCTTTTGGTCTTTTAAGAAAGAGAGGCAAGCAGATTTCTCTCAATTCTCTTGGGTGTTATCACGACCACAGAAAAGAAAGTTCAACACAATGGGAAAGCTCAGGCTGTAATTTAGCACAGTTCCATGAGCACAAGAGGTATTCACTTGACTTTCTATAAACCATTTGCCCACATATGTTTCCCAAGAGGCATAGCATTACAGACATTATCCTGTGTGTTTGTGGCAGTGAAAAGTACAGTTGATCAGAAGTTAACTTTCCTGAGCAGAAATGAAACCTAGAAAAAGACTTGGGCTAGTGTTTATTCATGTTTTGGATCAAGCAATTTTAAAGCCTTAAGTCGAATCTATTTATTATTTTTAAAAAACCAAAGATACTGAAATTTTGTAAGCCAAATGACATGTAGGAAATAAAGGGATGTAAGACTAGAACAAAGTCCTGAAATCCCTTATTGGATGCAGAGAACTCAAATGGATTCAAACTAGACTTTTTTTTGCAGCCAAAATGACAGGCATTAACACAGTGGCTGAAGCTTCTCAGATAAGCAACTCAATTATATCAGGATTATCATAAGCCAGTCTTAATAAAACTAAAAATGAACTCATGTCAGCATAAACCAGACGAAAATGTCACTAAAGATCTTCCCAATGACAGTTTAATTAATATGCCAGGAAGTAAAGTTAAACTAAAAAAAATTTGTGATCAATTTTACGGAGAAATAATTGCAGCTGTTCACATGTAATCCTTTGAGTTTATAAAGCAAGTAGAACAGATTGATAGGATCTGTGAATGGTGGTAGACCTTTATTTCCCAAGCAATGCATCCTTCATGAGTCAGCAGGCAGGTTTGATTCCAGGACAGTGAAGCAAACTTGTTTGAATGGGCTTGAATAATTTCTTCAGAGTGCTGAGGAAGCTCTGTGTGAAAATTCTGGCTTATCTCAAAGCAATGCAGCTACTGTGCTAACAGGTCCATTTTTCCTGGGAGATGGCAAAAGGAGCTGTTGCCCATTCATTCATAGGGAATGTATTTTCCAGGCTACAGAGCTGTCCTCCCTGCTCCCTCTTCCAGGTGAGAGATGAACCTGGCCACTAAATCACCAGACTGAAACAGGTTTTTTATGTGGGCAGAAAGCCACAAGACTAGAAACATGGAGTGTACCATACTGTAAGAGCAAATGTCTTCAAGTCGAGATCATCAAAAAAAATGAAAGGAAAAAGAATAAATCTCTGTGAGGTCAATGGAATTACTTGTCCTTAGGTTCTGTAGGCCTCTTTAAAAATCTCTCTGTGAATGTTCATGACCTAAATATCTGAAGTTAAGTATTCAAGCTGAAGAAGGGAAGTTTTAGGATTTTTTGCAGCTTCAAGCTCTTAACTAGAAATGTTATCACTTAATTTAAATGGGCAGAGAAATACCCCACCTTCTTTGGTCTAACTCTGACAGACCAAGTGAAGCCTACCTGGGAGCAGGGGTGTGATTTACATATTGAATCAAAAGAGTACTTGGGATTTTTTGATTGTTCTTCTGACAGGTTAAGTACAGAAGGATAAAATAAGTGGGGCAAACATCTTTTAAGGTGGGATTTGGATAACACCAATGCCTGACACTATTAAAATCTTACTAGATGACAGTATATTTTATCTGTACTAAGTTCTCCTTTGAAAGGAAAATGAAGGAAGATGATAAAGAAGTGCTATCCCAGAACAACTCTACTGAATTAATAAAACTGGTAGCAATGTAACATCTCACTGTAGTTGTTCATTTAACAGATAGAGGTAATGTTGCCAGGGAAGTGTTGTTGAGAATCATAACCAAACTCCTCACAGAGGTGTTAGCTACTTCTTGAAAAACAATTTTATTGTGGGGTGCCCCACAGACTACTGTCAGCATCAAAATTCCCTTGAATCAAGTACTCAGAGAAATCTGTATTCCCCAGGAAGGCTCCAGATTAAGAGGGTTAAATGCAGGAAGGTGAGACATATATGTCTAATTCAAGACCTTTACTTTCCCCTTGTACTTTTTTTATTTATTCACTATTGGTAGAGAGATGAAAGATAGTGGAGGAGGTTTCAAAAAGAAAAGAACCCGTGCATGGAAAAGAGGAATATCCAAATGGAAAACCTGAGACATCGTGGAATCACAGACTCAGAGAATCATTTGGATTGGAAAGGATTTTAAAGGTCATCCAGCCCACCCCCCTGCATTATGCCAAAATTTTCTCCATCTAGACTCAAATGGGAGAGGCAGGGCACCCCTAACGAGTGACTTATCCATTGCTTTAAATATCTACAGAGTAAATTGCCCTAGCCCTATCACTTTAAAGCAACCAAATACTTGCATCTACATGAACTGTGGAGGGTTATAGAAAAGGAAGGTTAGGGAAATTTTTTTGAATATTTAATTTTACTTTTTCTTGTTGGGAGTTGAACCTGGAAGTGCTTAATTTCCTATTTTGTAAAGAGACATCTCTTGCTACTCTTTATTTTCAGTAGTAAATTTGGATTTTTTTTCTTCTCTGAACAGGGTCTCAGGACAGAGATTTTCACAGGCTAAATTTTCATTAGGAGAAATCCATATTCCTTCTTACAGTTTTATGCCATATTGCCTATTTATGAACAATTCTTACATCCTTTGCTCTCAGCTTGGCCACTCCTCAGTCAGTTTTTTTCTTTTTTTATATAACTCTGCCCTCATTAAATAATATGCAAAGTGACTCAGTAAGGAGCTGGTCAATGGTGTGAAGGGTTTTTATTTTAGTATGATAATTAATTGTCATGTGGGTGGCTTTAACTTAGCTGTGGGAACTCTGTGCAGCTGACTCTCCTTTCCCTCCTTTGCAGCTGCAGCTCAGTATTTCTCATGTTAGTGTGTACATCACCTCACTGCAGAATTGAATCTTTGTCATTTTGGGTGTGTTCAACATGCCAGTGATTTGTCTTCTCATGTTGTCCAGTTTCACAGATATGATTTAATTGACTTTCTGTGGTTTGTAACAACCACATTCAACAGGCCCAGGGTCCATCTGCAGAAAGCCAATTAAGAACTAAATGGTAGAGTTTGCTATGGATCACAGAAATTACATCTGGTTTCCATTAAGTATTTAGTTTGGAAAAAAAATGCTGAACAATTTTGTAGATGCTGTTATTAGGCTATAGCATATTGTGTTTCTTTTCACATGGGAAGAATTAGTTTTTCTCATAGATGTATACCACATAACAATCCTTTTGATGTGTGGCTGCTCTCAATTTTTAGAATGTCTTAATATGAAACTTCTAGTTACAATAAATTCTTGATCTGGAATACCACATAGGAAAATGTAGAAATTATGTATTTTCTAGCATAAGCAACAATATTAATATTGGCCTGAAAATATAACTCAATTCTGAAAAGTTATGAGAGTTTTCCCTGCCTTTCATAATGTCCTAGAGATTAAAGGACTGATCCACTTGATTTAAAAATATTTCAAGGTTACTGTAATTGAAATCACCTCTTAATGAATAAAACACTTGTGGCGAAAGAGATCATATTAATAAATAAATAAAACCTTTCAGAAAAACCATCAGCGTAGTGCCAAAATCACCATTGTTGCTTTGTTAATATTTCTGAGATACTAAATTAAAGATTTTGCAAATCTGTTGTGCTTGCTACAGTTGGATGAAGACAAGATGGTCTGATATCCCTTTTAGGAAAACAATCTTAAGGAATTCATGCTCACTTTTGTGTTACAAAAATAAAATATATAAAATGTGTCACAAAGTTTAAGCTTTTTCCATCTCCTCTTCTTTTTTTTTCACAGTATTATTTTATGCCTTTATGTCTGTATGCACCACAAAGTCATTTAAGGGGTCATCATCATATCATCACATGCTAGATAGGCTTGCTCTGTCACAGTGTATTATTTTATGGTTAACTGATGTTGATGTCTAAGTTTGCTTGCATTTTAAAAGAGCAACATTCTCTCATGGGAAAACATAATAAATAAATTATAAAATAATTGCTAAAGCAACCATATGACACATCCTCCTCTGCTTCTCTTTAATTTTTTCCCATCCAAAAGATTCATCTCCTAAAGCACAATCTTCTGACCTTTAGGAAATTAAATTAAAATGAGGAATTTCCCTCCTCCTCTCTTGAAGGATGAAAAATGTGCCTATAATATGAAGTAAAATAGATTAAAATCCTCCTTAATAAGTTATCAAAACCTTCAGAATGCTTCTGACAAAATCTCCTAAATGCCTTTTCCATCACTTGGGATTCTGTGCAATTAAGGAATAATAATAAAAAAAAAATTAAAATATCTTTCTTAATGGATTACAGATCAAATCCATCAGTAATATATACATCAACTTTTTTGTCTTCACCACAGACTGGTCTTTCTGACATAATTTTATGATACAAAAAAATTTTTGTAATGCCACAAAAATAAATCAAACTGCATTTTAAAAACTATTCACTGGTTCCTGTGATCTGTGTCCTGTCATTGCCATAAGCAGTGTTGCAATCCTGACCTCGACAAAGGTAGAAAATAAATACAGAGAACTCACAGCCTCCTTTCAGGCTGGTTCTCCAGAGCACAGCTGCCCTCCACACTAAACCATTCACAGCCCTCACAAAACATGTTCATGTTTCATGTCCTTGTTTTACATGTTAAGGCTGGATAAAAACAAGCTAACTAATTGGCTTGATTATCCTTACATGGATCCCATTTACGAGGAGATTTCAAAATCTATTTAAAAATCTATTTTTCAAAGACATTAGTACAGACAATTTTGTCACCGTAACTTTTGGCCAATACTCATGTGGGCTGCTTGTGGTGACAGAGATAAAAGAATACACCTAATTAACCAAAGAGGGGTCTTCCAGCTCCTCCAAGAAAATGTAATGGGAGAAAAAATTAAAAAAGAAAAAAGAAGGGAGTATTAGTGGAAAATACAGCTCTAAATACATGCTAAAATATGTGTCTACTCTTTGACTGGCAGAAAGGTGACCAGATTTTGAAGTGTGCCAGTTCATGCCGCACTCTATCATTAAAGTTCCTGCAAAAATTAGGAATTCAGCCAGGAGTATGCTGCTGTATGTAACAATGAAATCCCTTTTTTTTTCTACTGTTGAATGATACATAAAACCCATAGACAAGACTTTTTTTTACCAGCATTAAATGATATGGGTTTGTGCTTTGAAACCAACAGGATGTGGAAACAGCCTTGATCGTGTGGCTTTACTGCCACTTGACTTCTTTTTACTCCCAAAAAGCTGTGCTGTGCAGAGAGATTACCTACAGACATATCTGTAAGGTATAACCCTTCATCTACACAGAGGGCTTCCTTAAAGGGATCAAATAAAACAAACCAAAACTGTACTGCTGCCTAGGGAATTAACTAATGTGTCATGTGTGAAACTGGCGCTGCTCAAAATGAAATGATACAAGAAGCAGAGAGCCTGAAGTATCACTCAAAAGTCACCTTATGCCTCCTGGAAGGCAGCTTGAACACATGCCAATATTCCGAGTGGGATGAAAGCAGTTCATTCACATCCACCCTAAAAATACACACAGCACATTGCTGAGGAAGTAGGAGGAGAAGAGCAGACAGAAGCAACATTCATATCCCTGCACTAGGAACTGATAAGAAGCTGGGAACTGAGAGATGGTGATGAAAGTGGTGGTGTCACCTTCATCTGCTCTTGAGTAGATGAGCTTGGTGAGGGTCTTGTCTTGCAGTGCTGCCACCTCTCTTTCCACAGAGGTGAGCATTACTTCTGCAACTACTGGTGACCAAGGGATACCCTCAGGGCACACACACAGAGGGTCAGACGGATGACTTTTTTGCTGTGTGTCCTTAGAAAACAAAGATCTTAGCAACACTAACCTTGGCAACACAATGACATTAACCTTAGCTTATAAAAATGTCATGTAAATCTCTTAAGCATAGTATTAAGAAGGAGGCATTTTTTTCTTTTTTTTTTCCAGCAGTTTTGCAACAGGTGTTGTTAGCTATGTTTTGTACAAGTGTGTTTCATAAACAGGAAAACACTGGGTCCAGGAAAAGACTCTTGGAGGATTTTTATTATTTTTGTCCTCACATAACATTTATGATTTCACAGGTAACAATGCTGAACTTTGGCTTGCACTCTCCGGCTCCTTAATGCCATCTTATATCTAATTTATATATGGCATTACAGGGGGGTGTATTCATATACTTTTGAATATTACCACTCTGCCTCCTTTGCTTGAATCTAGATCCAAAATCTCATAAAAAATCATTTTCTAAAACAAATGGTCTTACATCCAGCCTAAAAAGACTGGGAGAAGAATTAATGGAGCTAGTTGGGACTGTATGTGTACCCCTTCTGAAGCATGTATTTTACTGAAATAATTTGACACTTTTTTCTAGGTTGCAGGGCTTCTGAAGATGCTCCTGGTTGCCTATCTACAGCTTTCATTGAAGAAAACTTCAGACCTTATACTCAGGTGACAGCCTCCAAGTGTAACCCATGTACTTGTTACATCCAGTTTTCAGGAATATGACGAGGTTGTGGTGCCCAGGAGTGCAACTGAATGTGCAGCCACTTCCACACAGTGAAAAGAAATGTGTCACACAAAAAGGGACACCATCCACAGATCAGATTAACTGCAAGCACCTTCAGGGTGGCTGAGGTATTTGATTTAGATGCATTTCTGTTATTTTCTTATATAAACTGGAAAAAAGTACTGAGCACCCCCAGTTGCCTTTGCCTTTCTTCTTGCTCTCTTCCAAGACATGATGTTGTGCAGGGCCCATTCAAAGTGAAAACAAGGCAGCTCATTTCCTTTGACCAGCTGGGAGGACTTGCTCTGGTTTCCTTTGATCCTCAACTTGCCACAAGGCTTGTGAACCAGGGAATCTGCCACCAGCTCCTTAAAATTTTTCTCTCTCCCATAATTATTGAGCATCCTCAAAATGCCTTTATTTGACTCTTTCATTCCTTTTTATTACTAAAAATTACTATAGATGCTTTCATATCTGTTGTGGATTGTTTTTCTTGGCTCTCTGTTCCATCCCCACACTTTTTATATGGATAAAACAGCTACCACGAGACAGATATGTTAAGCAGAGTTTTTTTATTAGAAAAATGCATTTAAGTTCTTGAGCTGTGTTGCTTTTGCAGCTCTGATAAGGAAAAACACCTGCAGTGTGGTGAGAATGTGGGAAAAGCTTCATCATCTGCTATTTCTCACTCCTTTGCTGCATTTAAATTATGTAAGAGTCTGCTTCCACCTCAGTCTACTGCACCCTGCTTAGCAGCCTGCATGACTCTGCAGTTAATTTTCGCAACTACTGTAATTCCCTCTTAAAATTTTTTGGCAGCTCACCCTGCTGAAAAAGGTATATTTGGAAACTGCCTTTCCTGCAGTTTCACAATATCTGTGATTATCCCATTTAAGCCTGAGGATCATACTCAAATTGAATTTCCATACCTGACTACTAGCTCCTCTCTGCACTTCCATTTCTTGTGGGTTCTTCATGAAGCAGCAAATTTTGGATCCAAAATTCTGAAAAGACATCTGAGGAATAGCTAAACTCAAATCAACACAAGTGCTGAGTGAAAACTGGACACGAACATTCATACCAAGTCTCATAAGGTAAAAATTTCTCATACAGCTCAGTCTCTTCTTCTGGAAGAAATTTGAATCTTGGAGTCAAATTTTCTAGATAATTTTTCTGGTAAATAATGTCAGGATAAGCTTTATCAAATCAGAGTTTGTGACACACTGTGTGTGCAGAAGCACATGGTACTTTCCTCATTCAGAAGGCAAAGAAACTGTCCAAAAAAACCCCAAAGAAATCAAACAGACAGCTTCCTAAAGTTCAAAATTAAAAAGGAGTGAATTTTAGAATATGTGAGTTGCACATCCTCCTTTTTGGGTGATTGCCACAAGGTATTAATAAATATTTTGACATTTCCAGTTAGATACTCAGCACACTTAATTTTCAGGAAAAAGTTTGAATGTTGAAGATTTTTGCAGTATAGGAAGACAATAAGGTAGCTGCTGCTATGCTATTCCAAACTGGTTTGTCCTTTCCTAAAAGAGTGCTGGGTTTGCTATTGCAAGTTTTCAACAGCATGTTACATTTACTGTCCTGGTAGTTGAGACAACTTCACAACAAGAAGATTGGTAATTTTTTGTCTTGTTTTTTAATTACAAAGACTTTCCAGTCCTGCTGAAATGCAGCAGAAGACTTTTATTGCTTTAGGATCATAAGGATTAATTATTATTGTCTTCGCTGGAAGTACCCAGCTCATGGTTCAAGACTAAAGTTAGTTGTGACAATTTCTCCTTGATTTGGAATCATGATGAGGTATAAGAAAAAGAGATCCTAAAAGAATAACCAGCTTCTTTATTTTTTAACCCAAATCTTGCCTGAGATTCCATGTTCAAGCAGAAGGAAAGGAACCATTTCTGGCAAATTCTTGCACCAGGTGTGAAGAGGAAAGAATTTACAATTAAGAATCATATACTCTTATCTTGAAGGCTGCTGGGCACATCTTGCAATGTGCTAAGTACCTTCAGTTCCCATAGAAACTAACTGGGATCAAAGGACACCCAGCACCTCGCTGGCTGGCGCAGACTGTTGGCTGCCGACCAGGCTGGATGTTAATGTGCAGGTGTGCTACACCACAAACTGCTTCCAGGAGAGCTGTAAGTTTTCCATTACATAGACAAGACTGAGGACTTTTCAAGGACACAATGGTTTAAAACTTTTGAAATCTGTAGAGCTGCAATAGACTCAGATGCATGTTCAGCTCACAATAAAATTAGATAAAGGAGCAGTGCTGTTAGCGTGGATACCTTTGCTGCATCTATTAAAAGGAGCTCTCTCTTTTTGGAGAGGGTTGTTTTTGGGGTTTTTTTTTGGGTTTTTTTTTGTTTGTTTGTTTGGTTGGTTGGTTTTTTTTTTGCAGCGGTGTTTTACATACTGGCCACAAAGAACACTGCACCAATCTGCAGAGCTATCAGAATCACAGGGAATATTTTAGCACTATGAAGCCAGCAACAATAGTAGTGGGATGCAGACTTCATTCAATCCTCTCTAGCATGATTTCCTATATCATGCTGTTACAGGATAAAAAATACGGAGTTCAAAATCAAACAGAAAAACATCCCCAACCTCTAATCCCCACTTAGGAAGCATATCACAAATTATTCTAGCAGTTTTGCCATATGAGGCTGAAGTACAGAGGTGCCAACAGAGAGTGGCTCACAGAATTCAGCTATCCCTCACGTATTTATGCACACAGATGCACCCATTCTTGCTGTAGTATTTTACTTGTTCTTTATTTGCTGTGGTGTAAGTCATCCAATCCATATTCTTGCCCTCTAGTGAGTTTTTTGAATGTGCTTTTCGAGGATGTTAAACACCAGTAACTTCCAGCCATTCCAGTAGAACTGTGGGCACTTTATAGCCCTGTCAGTGAGATTTTTCTAGGCAGCTACAGTGTAGAGGATCACAGCTGAATAAGTCACTATATAAATGAAGATAAATAAGCTTCAGAATGGGAAATTCATTCTACTGTGAAACTGATATTAAAATCAGTGAGGAAAATTGTACAATAGAATAAAACCAAACCGAACAATAATAGAACCAAACAGCCTCCCCAAACAACAACAACAACAACAATAACAACACAAACAACAAAACAATACAAAATCCAAGGAAAAAAGCCCCAAAACCCCACCAAAGCACCTCTTCATCTCCATTTCTTCTCATTGAATACAACAAAGCTGTAGGTGAATACCTACTGGTTTTCTAAGATTACATGAACCCCACTTCACAGATGTCTGAGACAGGGTATCCAAAGCCAGCTGACACTCCATAGCATACACAGCCTTGTCTGTTATTGGTGGGACACATTTTGGTGACCTATGCGTGTGTTCCTCAGCAGCAGCTGCTGCCTCCTGAAAAAGCCGCTGGATTCCCTGGGGGAGACAGCTCCTGCATCCGGCGGGTGCCGCAGAGCCGCTGCCTCAGCAGCTGCTGCTCGCATGCAGGAAGGTGTTTGTTCTTCACAGGCTCTCTGCCCTGCAGCAAAAGAAGGGAGCTGCTCTGTCCTAGGGAATATTTGCTCAATTTCCTCCCATATGAGGTAACAGGACCCAAACCTCACTCAGTTCTGCAAATGGGAGGGAGATGCTCTTTTCCATGGGGCAGCTTGTCTCTTTGTGAGGCAGGGGTTTCCAGTTCTCACATCTTGCTTTATTTCCCCTGCTTTGAGTGCTGTTTGACTCCCTTGACAGACCTTACACAGCTAGCAGGAGGACTCTGATTTTACGTATAATACAGCCATGAAATAATTTACGTTGAAAAGAACCCTCTGCTTGAAGCAGAGCTAACTGGATCTGTTTTCTCAGGCCTGTATTTCACTGGGTGTTGAACATTTCCCAGGGTGGTTCTTTCCACACACTCTCTTGGGGTCCACAATTTGATGCCTTTCATGGTAAAAATATTTTTCCTTTTGTCTAACCAGAAAATAATGTATCTTTGTGTTCTCCCAGCACATAGTTGCAGAGAGCACTAAGGTCTCTCCTGAGCCTTCTCTTCTCCAGGGAGAACTGATCCAGCTCTTCATCCTCTCCCTGCACATCGTGTGCCCTGTGCCTCTCCCTGGTCTGCATGGTGGCCTCCACTGTACTCATTGCAACATGTCAATCTCTTTGTACTGGAGAGCCTAAATCTAAATTCAGCTCTCCAAATCTGCCTCAGCACTGCCAAATAGAGAGAGGAAAGCTGACTTTCCTGGACCTGCTGGCTATGAGATTTTTTATTTTGGTGTGTAATTGAAAGCCAAGTCACACTTTTCTTTACCAAAGTAGTGCCCTTTATACCTTCAAGACAATGATAAAGCAGAAATAGTTTTCACTTCCAGTGCTCACATTTTTTTCAGCTTCAGTACCAGGAATTTCACATCTCGGTGGTAATCACAAAATCACAGATTGTGCTGAGTTGGAAAAAGCCCACAAGGATCATTGAATCCAACTCCTGGCCCTGCACAACACCATCTCCAAGAGTCATGCCATGTGCTCAACAGATTTTTCTAATTCTTTTCTCTGCCTATGCTGTCACACATCCAGCCCTCACAGAGATGAGATATCTTCCCTCCGTTCTTTTTGTCTTATCCCCTTCCTTCTTGAGTGTCCCTAAATTGTTCGTTCCCTGAATCATGCAGCACCCCACCCTCAAAAAAATAAATAAATACAGTGGAATAGCTGTATTGTAAATCAAGGTTTTATGAGATTTTCTCATGTTTTCATGTTGGGTTTCATGACTAAAATTCAATTTTAAAAATGTTTCTCTATTTTCCTTTGTTCTAAACTTGAGGACAGATTTCAACTTCTTACTGAAAAAACTTTAAGCAAAGTGCCTTTGTAATCATTGATGCCCTGACCCTCTGACAGCCTTTCATTAAATATCTTTTTCATTCTGCTTGACTGTCATCTCAGCCAACAAGTAAGGACGCACTTTATAAGTATGCATTTCATTTTTTTAAAAACCTAGAAACCTATGAGATTTTAGCAACATAGGCATGATGACATTTGTGATTTGGTCCCAGGGACAAAGAATGGTCTCCTGTGTCACCTAATGAAGGAGGACAGAAGCAGCAGTGAGTCCTCAAAGAGAAGGAAGTGCATTATAATCCAAATGGCAACAAGAATAACTTTTCTAGAACTTTTCCCTTCCTCAAAATAGCCAACCCAACAATCACACAGAAAACAAATTAGTTTTACATAAACTGTGAAACTGTGATGAAATGGTTTTTATTTATAGGGCAGCTTACTCTGAAAGTGTTTCCACTAATTCTACAATCAGCCTTTGCATTTGTCCTCAACTCCCTAATAAGAAAAATCATCCAAATCTGCTGTTTCACCTGTTGGTACTATTTGTCTTTTCCCCTAAATGAGTAAGTTTCCAGGACTGTTGAGAGCTCTCCTCCCCTTTCTTTTCCATTTCAGATTATTTCAATGATGAGTCAAAGGGTCTTTTCTGACCCTTTTCATTATTCCCAACTGAGAGTAGAATTTGCCTGACAGAACTTGTGATTTTAGAGTAATTATTATAATTTTTGGGTCACATTTCATAATCAGCTATTTAAATGATCTTCAGTTTCGCTACTATCTTTGAATTCTTACTTATTATCATAGAACCATAGAATAGTTTGGGTTGAAAGGGATGTTTAAAGTTTAAAAGTTTAAAAGTGAATTTAAACTCACTCTGCAATGAGTAGGGACATGTCCAACTAGATCAGATTACTCGGAGCCCAACAGGCCCAGAATGTTCTCAGAAATGGAGACTCTACCACCTCTCTGGGCTACCTGCTTCAGTCTTTCACCACCTTCACTGCACAAAATTTCTTCCTTCTATCTCACCTTAATCTAATCTCTCTTAGTTTAAAACAATTACCTCTGGTCCTATGGTCAATAATTGGATTTGTGTACATTGATTCATAGTTCAAAAATAAATTTATGAGAAAGTAGCTGGTAGGAACCAAAGACAAAAACTTCTTTAGCAGCAATTCTTATCTAGTAACAGGGTCTGTTTGGTCTGTTCTGACAATTGTCACATATATGAAATATATAAAGAAATTTGCATAAGATACGTTTCCTTACAGAAAAAAAAATAAGAAAAAAAAAAAGAGGGGAGTGGAACGTAATTCCTAGTGCTAACAACAGAGTGCAACTGTAAAATTCAGCTGGAGGTCATTCACATAGGAATTGATAGACCAGTTCAATACCAACGCAAAATTCAGTACAAGAAAGAGGTGAAAGAAAGGTCACAGCAAGCACTTGCAGAATAACCTGTCCAAAGGCAAGTTTCTTTTTATTCAGTATCATTGATTAAATCTGCAAAGCACAGATGTTTTTACTCCTTTGTAAGATGGGCTTTTCTATTTTAATCATGCAGGGGGTCATTGCCAATCTAAATGTAATAGCCATTCTGTTAGGCTGTTACCTCTGTAGTAATCAGCAGCAACATATATATATATATATTATTACTTCTGTGGTTTCTTCTCCTTTTTTTTATTTGTTTGTTTGGTTGGTTTGGTTTTGGATTTTTTGTTTTTGAGAAAGGACAGAAAAGATACACTGAGTAAATTTTGTTTATTGTATGCTTTGTTTAGTGCAATATTATCATGTCTGCCCCTACTAATTTTAAAGGGAGGACAAAAAAATCATTGCTGACCATCTCCGAAATGTTCCTTTTTATTTTCATCAGGAAGTGAATTCTTCTTATCTGGATGTGAACTCTTTCACCATTTTCTTGAGAAGCAACTATATTTACTTTCAGCTCTTCTGTCCTGTGAAGTAATTCACAGCTACTGGAGAGTAGTCATGGAATATCAATTTTCAAGTGTGATTACTTAAAAGGTAAAATTTGACAGTTTCATAGGTACCAATCTCACCCCCACAGCTGCTTTACAGAGAAATTGACCTGCATGTGAAGCCAGATTTAAAAACAAAAATTTCTAGTGAGATTGAAAGCTGAGAATTTAGCCTCTGGAATGGGCAGCTGCCAAGTTTAACTCTTTACTGCAGCTGCTGTTAGAGCTAGAACAGGAAGAGAAAAGGGCACTAAAACACAGCCTGCCAAACTAATGAGAGATGGCAATAGCATAAATGGAGAAAAATATATCTGAGCTCTGGGTAAAACCCAAGAATTACCAGTGCTTTACCCTACACAGCAGATTGTACAAATGGAAAAAGTGCAAATGTTAATGGAATGTGTGATGAAGCATTTAATGAAGATGTCAATCCTTTTTAAAAGTGAAATCTCTACCTCTTGCTTATTTACACATCCTTCTTTATTTATTTTTTTAAATTTGCATTTCTTTTCATAGTGTCAGTATTGTTTTATCTCTCCAAAACATACAGCATAGTTAAAATAAGACAGATAGATGCAAACATAAATGACAACATAAAAAACATTATGAAACCATTTTTTTTTGTGGCATAGCTTCCTTTGTATTTTCCATTTAGTTTATATACAATAGAATATTTTTAATTCTTTAAGGATTTTATTTTTTGCATAAAAGATCAAGAGAAATACTCCTCATGAGAGGAATGAAAATTCTCGATTGAGGATTCTCATTTCATTGGAAGCATCAACTCAACATCTGCATCCATCACATGCTGTTCTTAGGGACTTCTGAATCAATGCAAGCTAACAGGAACATCAAGATTAGGGGCAGCCTGGGCTGCAGGGATCATGTATTGGTGGAGTTTGCAGTCCTGAGGGATATGACTCAGACAAGGGATAAAGTTAGGCCCCTGGACATTAGGAAAGCAAATTTCCAGCTCTTCAAAGGTCCCCTTGGAAACTGTTCTTGGGGACAAGCGAGTGGAACTGAGCTGGTAGACCTTTAAGGAAGTCTTCCATAGAGCAAAGGTAGCAACTCCCAGGAGAAAGGATTTGGGCAAGGAACACAAGAGACTATCATGACTGAGTGGGAGATAGCTGGTCAAATGAAAAGGAAAGAAACAAATGCACAGTCAGCGGAAACAAGGACAGGTGACCTGGGAAGAGTACAGAGATGATATTTTCCTGTTTTGTAGGAATTGGGTGAGGAAGGCCAAGGCAAAGCTGGAACTGAACCTGGCAATGGACACAAAGAATAACAAAAAGGGATTCTCCAGGCATGTTAACCAGAAAAGGAAGGTCAAAGAAGATGTAATCCTCCTTCCGAATAAATAATGATGGAAAACTGACAATAATAGCTAAGGAGAAGGGTGATGCACCCAACAACTGTTTTGCCTCAGTCTTCAATGGTAAACTCTCTCACCACAGCTCTTGAGTGGATGGACAGAAGGATGGGGACTGGGGGAGCAAAGTCCCTCCCACTGCAAATAAAGATCAGGTTCATGATCACCTGAGGAACCTGAATGTACTTAAGTCTATGGGAGCAAATGAGATTCATCCCAGAATTCAGAAGGAATTGGCTGACATTGTTGCCAAGACACTCTTCATGATATTTGAAAAGTCATGGTAGTCAGGTGAAGTCAGGGAACTGGAAAATGGGAATCAATGTATCCATCTTTAAAAAAGGTAGAAAGGAAGACCTTAGGACATTCCAACCTGTCATCCTCACCTCTGTGCATGGGAAGATCATGGAACAGCCCTTCTGAGAAGCTCTACTAAGGCACATGGAGGACGGGGAGGTGATTCAAGACAGCCAGCATAGCTTCAGCAAGGTCAAGTCCATCCTGAGCAACCCAGTGGGCTTCTATGATGGACTAAGTACTTGAATGGACAAGGGAAGGGCTACAGGTGTCATTTATCTGCCTCAGTCCTGATGGACAACAATGCCAAGCAGTGTCCCCCAGAGGTCTGTATTGGGACCAGTGATGCAGTGATTGAAGAACCATGTTATACAAGCCAAGCCAGTTTATTACACTAAAGTATTTATAGTTCTCTAACATCCATACAAAATGTTCCACTAGGACCCCTTTGCCTCTGTTCCCGTAGCAACACAATCTTTTCAGTTGTCAGGTCCTTGTTACATTCTTCTGTGCCAGCAATGTCCTTGTTACATCTTCTCTCTCCAGAGCGGTCAGAGTGACCAGACATGGTGTCTTCACTTTCATTCTTGCATTGAGTTTATCTCTCCCAGAGCCACCACTGTACCAGGGCCAAGAGGTTGGTGGCACTACCCAGCCCAGCTTCTGCCTGATCTTCCACACAGTGCTACTTAATATCTTCCTTAATGACACAGACAAAGGCATCTAGTGCATGCTTAGCAATTTTGCACATGACACCAAGCTGAGTGATGGGGTGCCAGGATGCATCCACAGGGACATTACAAGCTCGAGAATTGGTCCCATGAGAATCTCATAAAGTTTAACAACATCAAATGCCAAGTGCTGCAGTGGGGTCAGGGCAACCCCCTCTATCACTCCAGGCTGGGGGATGAACAGATCCAGAGCAGCCTGGCTGAGAAGGACTTGGGGGTGCTGTGGGGGAGAGGGTGGACATGACCCAGCCATGGGCCCTTGCAGCCCAGAATGGCAAATGTGTCCTGGGCCGCATCCAGAGCAGCGTGGGCAGCAGGGGAGGGAGGGGATTCTGCCCCTCTGCTCTGCTGTACCCTGGTGAGACCCCACCTGCAGTGCTGCACCCAGCCCTAGGTCCCCAGCACAGGAAGGACATGGACCTGTTGAAGCAAGTCCAGATGAAGGCCACACATGTGATTAGAGGGATGAAGCACCTTTACTATGAGGAAAGGCTGAGAAAATTGGGATTGTCAGCCTGAAGAAGAGAGGACTCCAGGGTGACCTTAATGTAGCCTTCCAAGGAGCCCACAAGAAAGATGGCAAAAGGCTCTTAACAAGGAATTGTAGTGACAAGACAAGGGGGGATGTTTGGAGGTGGAAGAGAGTAGATTTAGATTAGATAATAGAAAGAAATATGAGAGTGATCAGACATTGGAAGAGGTTGTCCAGAGAAATTGTGAATGCCCCATCCCTGGGCAGATTCAAGGCCAGGTTAGATGGGGCTTTAAGCAACCTGTTCTAGTGAAGGATGTTCCTGTCCATGGCAGGGGAGTTGTAACTGGATGATTTTTAAGGTCCCTTCCAACTCAAAGCATTCTATGGTTCTATGTCCTGTGAAGATAACTGTCTGTCTCCATCAGCTACGCAATCAACCCAGACAGATAACTTACTCTTCACCTCTAAGTAAGTTGCTGAAGTTAGGTGAGACTGATTTACCTTTTTAATTCTGTTTCAAAGGACTTAAGCCCATATTCTGTTCAAATCGATTTCAAAGCTCTTTTTATTTGGAGAGAATCTGACCCACCCCTCCGAATATTAGATCTTTTTAAACATAATTGTCTGTCATCTTTTTATTTGTAACTGCCATCTTATGAATTTTAAAAAACACACATTCTTCCTAGACTAATTAGTTTGAATAGCCTACTTAATTTCACTACAGCATCATGTTCCCTAGCAACATATTCTAAGCCTGCCAGGCATGCTGCCTTACCAAAGAGTATGTGGAGGAAATTAAGTCAGCATCAGCACTGCTGCTCCAAGTTTTATCTCAAGCAATGTTCTGTCTTTCAAATCAATCTGCAAAATCATCTCACAACTCCTTAACTGTCTACATCAAAAGATGCATTGCCATACAGTATGCAATTAGATAGCATGCACTTGGGTAGGAATCACCTATGGCTGAACAATAGAAAGCAATAGAAATTGGTCCAGATAACCAATTCCAGAGTGTCTAATCATAATCAATGTATCTTTCCATGCTTTTTGGAGAAATTTAAATATTTTGGTGGCAAGCTCAATTGGTCTAACATCATGAAAAAGCAATTCATTACAATTCAGGATGGTACTTTTTCAGGAAACCTTGGGTGTGCCTATATTTCTCATTTGGTGCCCTGAAAGTAGAGCTGAGGTGTGATTTTGCCTGGTGCTTAATCTTGTGGTGGGGCTTTTCTCCCTTGGTGAAACCACAGATGGACTCATGCACAGAAGTACCATCAAGGGCTTCCCATTTTCATTGACACTGCAACCCCTTGTAAAGAGTTCCCCTTCTCTGAGGACTGGAAGGAATTTCAGTGCTGGCAAAAGCACATTCACAATGTAGATATCAAAGTGTATCACAACAAACTGAAGCCCTCTCCTCACATCCCTGTGCCCCACTGGTTAGTACAGGCACACATGCTGTGTTTGGGGTTCCAGTGAAATGGAGGAGAACATCACCTATACCCAGATCAAAAACTGGAAACTGGAAACTGTAATTTCCCCAATGCTTACTCAAAAGTTTTGGAAGCTTTTATAAATGTCATCCTCTCTGCTTTTCCTTGTAATTAAAAAAAAAATCCATAATTAAAATGAGAAATTAATGTTAAAAGCAGCCTCAACTCAAGTGACATTTCACTTTAACATTTACTGGAGGCATTCTACTTTTGTTCAGAAAACATGAAGAAAAAAATAATTGTATTAAATATTGCTTTAGGAATACACTTCTACAATGGATATTTTCTGTGTGAAAGATGATTTCTCATGTCATAAAAACTGTTATTCTGCCCTTGCTTTCCTTTGTCTGGCATTAACAGGAAATAAAAGCACACCTCGTTTCTAGACTGACTCATCGAGACAGGGAGAGCCTTGAGGTGCTGCACCACTGAGGATCCATCACAGACAGGCAGCACAGGCTGTACCCACACCTACTCCAGAGGCTGCCCCTTTGGGGACTGCAGACAGGCATGGACTTCAGTGGGAAATGCACTGCTGAGACATGGTTAGCAGCTGATCCTAGTGTTGTACAAAGTCCTGATGGAAACCCTTATGTGCTAGGCAAACAAATTCAGCCTATAGTTAGCTTGAGGAAAGGCTATAGTGTTCTGATTATAATCATGTTTTAATTTCTTCTCAAAATATAAATTTATCAACAAATTTTCATTGTTCCCTAGTTCTTTCCATCACTCCCCCAACAATCTCAATTCCCTTATTTTGTTCTCTCTGATAACAAGATAAAACCCAGGGCATTTGTACAATGTGAAACACTTGACTTCTCTCTGGCTGACTATTTAATAACAACTGAGACAACTGTATTAACAGCTTCTTCTGAAATCTAAAAAAATCAGAGCTTTTTTATTCTTCCAGAACCACATTAAAAAAAAAAAAACCATTGCCTTGAAATATTTCACTCCTTCTAATGCATTTCCCAGTCTTTATCCTGCATCAGATTGTACCAATTAATCTTTTGGGGTACATCTAACTCTACAGTATTGAAAAGCACCAGATTCAAGGCATGCCAGTCTAAAGTCAAACTATTAAACCATGGCAAGTAAAAGGCAGCTTAATCTTCAGAAAAAAAAAATATATACTTCCATTTGAAATTGAGGACAGCAAAGTAATGCAGTGGCAGTAACAGCCCATGAATCCAAACCCTATCTTGCCTTAATTAAACAAAATGGTTGAGCCATAACCTGGCCCTGTTTCAGGGCTTTACTGAACCTCTCCACCTCTGAACTGTGTCAGTTCCTTTTCTCAACAATCATTCCTTGGATGAACGGGAACTGCTGGACAAAATCAGGAAAACATATAACAAAGATTAATCCTACAAGGACTAATTGTAGGATGCTCCAGTGCAGTGGGTCTAAAAGTTTTTCCTTATTTTATATGTCAATTCAGGATTCTAAATCTAAATCTAAATTTATTTATTTATGTTCCAATAAGCACCTCTGGGAATAAAACAATTGCCTTGCATTTTGGATTTGCTATTCCAGTGCTATTCCAAAAGCTATTCCAGTGCCAATAGCAAACCCCAAGCATCTGTGATTTCCAAACACTAAGGTGGCTGTAAATGAAACAGTTAATTCTGTGATTAATTTGTTAATTTTGTGATGTAATCTCAGGATTCATCAATGACCCTTCTAGTAGTTTGATTTAGTTTGTAGGATAGTCTTTGCAGTACAAATCAAACGCAAACATTTCTGCCATGAGACTAATAGTGTAAAGATGAGCTGGCTTTTGGGTTTAACAGATTATTTTCAATTATATATTGATTATTTTTTACTTTATTGTCATTCCCCTAACAAACTAAAGATAGGGAAATCAGAGCTAAACTGGAGCAGTTGCATTTAAATTTTCCTTCCATTATTGCAAAGCGTAATTAGCATCCAGAGTTTTAAGTCAGACTTCTCCTTCTGTTCTCAGGAGGGTCTGATGAATGATAAGCTTTTACAAATGTGGTTGTTTTTACCAAATAACACTTTAAAATAAATTAAAGTAAAACATTACACTTCATAATGACATTTTTTGCTTCTTAAAAAAAAAAAGAAACACTGCAATAAATAGATGAAGATGGCACTAATTTCATTTTCATGTTAAACATTTTTATGTTCAACCAACTATAAACAATCTCAAGCGTTAGGAATGTTTTTGCCTCTGAAAAGCTGTGTTTAACTGAAAATTAGTTTTCTGTGTAAGAGGTAATATTTAGTTAGCTTTTGCTAACGTGCCAGGCAATAACAATGGCCTTTCTGCCATCCTTCCCATGCCACTGTGACACAGCTTTTGGCCTTTTGGTTGCAGACCCAGATTTGGGCTTAGTCTGATGGACCAAACCTTGAAGCAGTTTACACAGACATTGCTCTATGTCTTACAGTCTTAGTATACCAAAGTAATTATTCTTCTGATGATAAATGATCTTTCTAGATTTTCCCATATAGGAGGGATGTGTGTAAAAATAAGCCAAACTGTACAGCAGGGGGAGTTTCTGAATGGGGTCTGTAGACCTCAAATCTCATTAGCTGGCAGACATCTGCAATAGCAACCAAACATTCAGCACTGCCTAATGAAATCACTCTGGAACTGGGATTTCAAAGGATCATACCATTTTCCAGATACCTGATACACTCTAATGCTAATTTGGGAAATAAAAGATTTCTGTAAATGTTAAGGGAGTTAAGCATCCAAGTTTCATTAGAATTTGAAGTGATCTAAAACCAAACATATTTATCTAAAAATTTCAAGTTAATTATAAGTTTGTATATTTTTAGACATTGTCTTATTTCTTTGTTCATGTAATAAAAGGACGTCAGGTTTTTTATGTTTTTAATGCTTCAATATTGAAACAAATCTTACTGAGGAAGCCTTTCATCTGAGACTTGAAGGCTGCACTAGGTTATGTGGCCTCTTGCCCAAGTGCACATTCTAATGGATGGGAGGACACTTGGCCTTATATTATCTCCTGGGCCATTACCCTCAGATTTTACCTCCAATGGTGCTTATATGAGACTTTCCTACCTAAATCACATCAGCACATCAACTTCTTGATAGGCTGCTCTCTGGTTTTCCAGTGAGAAATCACCTCATACCCCAGGAGTCTGAATCCTTTCAGAGAACTGCTGCAAATTTGGCACATGTACCTTCTTTCTGACAGGATAAATAATTCAACAGAATATTCTCTGCATTATGCATTCTAGAGAGTTCAACTCATATCTATTATTCATTGGGTGCTATTTAACCTGCTCTATCATTGACTAACTTACATTCTGTCACTTACCTTAATATTCATTTCAGCACTTAATTTATTCCTTAATGGTTATCTCATAATTGCATTAACTAAAGCTGTTATATAAAGCAATGATTGCAATGTTTTGCATTTTTGTTTTTCCCTCCACCATCAATATATTTTAAAATGTTCTTCTACAATTTTCTAGGCTGTGCAGGGGTCCTTAAAAATCCAAAAATGACAGGAGAGTCATCAACATTTTCAACAGAGAGAAAATGCCTGGAAAATTATAATTTCAAGTAAGCACAATTAATTTACAAAATTAGAGATAAAAATAACACAAAAATGATATTAAAAAAGGCAGCAACTAAATTTCATTATTTGATTTCTTCTTCCACATTTTGAGATGCAACTTTTTATGTTATAACAGCCTAGATAGAAAGAGAGAAAAATAATTAAACTTCATTAAATACCTTGAAAATAAAAGAACAACAGATGGAGTTTAATGGGGGTTATTTTATGAAACTTCACCAAGATAAGACAATCTTTTCTAGAAATAACTGTTTACCAGATCATTACCAAAAACTTTTCAAAGGAAGGAATCCAGAATATTTAATACTATTAACATTTGAGAAATTGTTTCATGGGATAGTGGAAAACAGACATCTGCAAAGGTCAAATTTAAGATGCATTCTTCCCCTGATATTTTCACCAACACAAATTTTGCCAAAAGTAGGCTTGTGATACCTGTGGGCTGATACAAGTTTTTTTCATGGCAGCTACTCCATTAGTCTTAATCAGAAGTCAGACAAGAGTCTTCAGATCTCACCCAAGAACCACTGAATTTTTGCTACCTTGTCTTAGACCATGGTCCTGACTTGTTGGCATCATAACACTCCAGTGACATTCAGCAATTTTCAGTATGCAAAAGTGTCTTCCCCCTAATCACCAGACTCAGGGCTTTAGCAATTAACTGTTCTGGCTCAATGAACAGACAAAACCTCCCGAGAGGCAGTTCTTTCTATCTGATGGCAGGCTTCTCTGGAGGATGAGTTACTCACTGAATATGCCTCTCTCTTCCACAAACTACAGAGAAAACTTAGGTTGACAGCTTAAAAGACACCTTATTTTAATTACCCATTCTTGCAGAGGACTGCATAGCACAAAATCAGCTCTTCTGTGTTTCTGCCCCAGTGACATCATGGCTTCAGGAAATGTCTCATCTTAGTTAGGAAGCAAAGACTTCCTTTTAAAAATTCTTATTTTAGTGATATTCAGCATAGTAGCTTAAATCATATATAGAATATTCAACTTTGGTGGGAAATATTAATGACTACTAAATTCCAGCTTATAAAATTTGTAACATTAATCAGTTTATACAAGCACTTCACCTTTGGTCATCAAAACCTCCCTGAGATAGTCTGATAACTCAGTTTTCAATGCCAATGTAGAAGTTTTCAGTGCCTTATTAGGCCATCAGTGCTAGTCACTGTTTCTCAATGCTAACTTGCAGTTATCTGACTCATACAAATACATCTAAAGGGATAAAATACACCACTAACTGACTCTGCAAAAATCGTAAGCTTCAAACATGTTAAAACAGCTCCTCAGTTGTTCAACTCAAGTATAGTTTTTATATATCCCCTTTTATATTATGCATGCATTTTTTCCCATATTAGTTTATAATTTATTCAAAAAATATGTTCAGCATTTTTTCTTTATTATAAGTAACTTTATAGAGCAGCTAAGCAGAAAAATCACACCTGCAGCTCAACTGACAAATAATTTTCCCTTCTCATCATATTACTCTGAAAGAATGTTCATTTTTATTTACTTGCAGTGAATTTTGCCATTTGCTCAGAAGACGAAATTGTCCTGCAACAGGAACTCTCTGCCACTTGGCTGAGCAAAGGGTTCAGAAAGAGGTAAGTAGTGAAGTTCAAAGTGACATTATTGGGAAAGTTAAAAATTTGGTGGAACCTGTGGCATGAGAATTAGACTTTCCTTGAAGTCAATATTACAGCTATAGCATGTACTAAAATATTAATTCTTATAGTCAAAAAAGTGAGGCTTACAAAAAAATAGTTATTTTGAGAATTTAGGAGACAAGAATGTTGCCTGTGATTACATCTGATGGTTCTGTGAAATGTAGCAGGTGAGTAACACTTGTGAAATGGCTTTTGTTCTTTAAAGTGTGCAGAGATTGATTTTGACGATTTATTAAGATCAAGAAGAAACATTGAAAATTGTATGGTCCCTTGTTTGGAGACTGGGGGTGTGGAAGGTAGTGTGCAGAGGTGTAGAAATGGGACTCAGTTCAGTTGTTTAAATATGGGTATCTGATATCACTTGGGGGATCATGACTGGACTGACCCAGGGAAAGGTTTCCAGATACTCTGGTCACATGTGGGTGCCTTGTAAATATCCTGGGATATCTCAAGTTCCACACATGGACAACTAAGCCTCTACAACTAACTTCTTCCACCTATTTTAACACCCACTTTCAAACTGGTCCCACCTCTTGCTGTGGTCCTTAGAGGGATTCTCATTGGTCAGTTGGAGTTAAATGGTTCAAGTTAGGTGAGAAAAGCCATATCCAAAGTGATATAGAACAAGAGGATATTTCAGTGCAATCTTGAGGTCTATATCATCATCACAACCTTCATTATTTTTTATGAATTAAAACTGTTACTACTTATGCATGTGTAAAATTATGCATTTTAAAAAATTATGCATTAGAGTTTAAGCTTAATCCACAAGGACAGAATTTCAAGACCAACCTTTCTACAACATTGGGTTTTGGATTAAAATACTAAATCAGCGAGAGGCAAACACTGCACTGAAGATTCCCTCGTCATTTCCATTAGGTGTAAATTTCTATGGTCTTCCTTGTATCCTTGTTTACTCCCTGCAAATATTCATGGAATTTAGATTAGTTGTCATGAACGTGAGCAGGAATTTCCAATTTCCACAGTCAAAATCTGTCTTTATGCACAGAATAATCCCAATGATTTTTGGAAAGTGAAGATCCCCTGAGTCTGAGATCTAAAAGAAGTAAAGTGGGCATACAATCCATCCTCTTGAACTTTGAGGTAGGTCTGAAAAGCAGACCTCTGGTGATGCTTATCAGTTCACCAGCTACCCAGTATATCAGACAGGCAAGCAAATGGAAGCTAAGCATAACATCCTAGATCTTGAATTGGGATTCAAGCCTCTCCAAAATTTTCCAGCATTTCAGATTAGGAGGACGATATTCGAGGGATGAAGTTGTTTCTCTCCATGAAAAATATCATGTTCTGTTAAAAAAAAAAGAAGAACAGAGAGAGAAAAGAGAGATAGAGAAGGAAAATAAAGTGATTAGTAAAACTCCAACAAGGGTCTTAGCAACACAAATCCAGCATCAAAGCTCTAGACATGTTTGATGCCAGTGGCTTATCTTCCACACTAATTTATTAATTTTGAATGCTGTGAGTGTTATACAATGATTTGTTCTGTGGGGAAGCTATCAAAGCTTAGACACAGAGATCAAAGGAAGTCTTTAATGTAAAGGAGCATGAGCAATGTGCTGTTTCTCTGAATGTTTGTGTCTGGCTCTCCAGTTTACAATGACATTAATGTAAAGGACTCTTTAGGGCACAGATATGTATTCTCTTTAGGTTACCTCCTATGTCAAGGTCTTGTGGGGCCATTATGAAGAGCTCATCTTCAAAGGAAAAGCAAAGAGGTCATTTTAACAGGTAACAGACATCATGCTTCTTTAAAGCTTTGATATCTCCAAAACATGATCATTTCCTTCAGTATTGCATATCTCAAGCCACTTAGCTTTTGGACAAAAGTTTTAAGCAGAAACATTATTGTCATGACTTAATAGGTCTATTCCTGCAGGTTTTTTTTTTTAACAGGAATTATTTTCTGACCTTAATAGGAAAGAAATGGAAATTACTGAAAATCAGGGAATTTTATTCTGAACTGAATCACTTTACCACCGTTTACAGCAATTTATAAATTGTTGCAAAATGTTCTAGATTCAAAATTTTCCATTTCCTGGCCACATGTAGTAATCTCCTTGGAGAAAAAAAAATGAGACTCAAAATCATTTTTAATCTATATCACTTAAAATAAGCAAAATGCTGATTAAAGGACATTGTTTGATACTTCAAGATAAATGCACATTAAGTCTTACAGAGATTTTAGTTGTGGTTACTGAGGACTGCAAAAGATCTAACTCAGTCTAACATGCTATTATCTGGCTCTTTTCTAGACTTCTGGATATGCAGGAAGGAAAACAACCATTACTTTCAGTACAAAAGGTGTCTTATAAGTCCACACTGGGGCTTTCTTTTCCCTCTTGGAGCTTCCTGCTGGCTCTAATGGTACAATTAACTACCTAAGTTAAGCAGCTAAAAGTTCTCTTCTGAAATAGATAATGAAAAATAAATAAAAATATTATGTTTTTCCTCTGAATATTTTGGAACTTTTGCCTCACTTTTATCTCAGTTTAGTTTAGTTTCCTGATGTGTGTAATGGCATGCAGCACTGCTGAGAGCTCTCTCCAGACCTGCACTGCAGCGCTGCTCGCGGTACATGAGAGTTGAGAGCTGTGCTGAGCACAGGTGGGCTCTCCCACTAAAGCTTTATGATAAAATAATTAATCACTTCCTTTGGGCTTCTCCTATTCATTTTGATGAGGGTGAATGAACTGGTGTCTGTCAATAACGAATCCAAAATCCCTGCCATATCTCACTGGTTTTTTCCTGTTCATGTCTGGATCTTATTCCTGCCTGCCAGGTTTTGTGTAAAGTTTATTTTAATCAGGCAAATACAATCCAGTATTACAGAATTTTAGACTAAAGGGACTAAAGGTATCCTCTTTAAAATATTGATGAATAATCTTCACTGTAATTCTTATAAGCTTTTATTTTTTTTTTTTTTGCTATGTACAAACATATTTTCAATGAAGATAAAGCCAAGGAAGTGAGGACATTTGGGTCTCAGTCCCAGATCTGCTACTGCAGTGACCTTTCCATACTTTATTTTTTTATTTTTTGCCCTACAAATAACCAATACCATGATAACAATAAACAGTAGTCACTATCTACATTAGACATCTCACCTGCATTCTAGACTTTTTGACTAAAACGAATGACTAAAATTAAACTAAAAGCCTTCTCCCCATGATCCCTCCTCCCCAGACTCAACTTCCTTCCTGATTCTTCTGACTCTTTCTCTCTAAGCAGCTCAGGTGGCTGGGGAACAGGGGCTGTGTTTAGGCTAACACTTCACGTCTGCTGCTCCTTCCTCCTCACATTTTTCCTCTGTTCCATCAGCAGGTGCCTTTCATGACTCCCAGTCCTTTGCAAACTTCTCCAATAAGGGTGTTTCCCACAGGCTTCTGTTCTTCAAGAGCTGCTCCAGCATGGAGCATTTCCATAGGGTACAATCCATTAGCAGCAGGCTGCTCCAGTGTTGGTTCCCAAAGGGCCACAGGTTCTGCCAGAAAACCTGTCCTGTGTAGGCTCCTATCCACAGGCACAGCTCTGCCAGCCGCCTGCTTCTGCATGGGCTCTCCAAAGGTGCAGCTTCCATCAGGGCACATTCCCTTTCTCCAGTGTGAGGTCCTCCAGGGATACTCCACTGCTCCACTGGGGCCCCCCATGGAAGGATCCAGCTGGAATTGACTCTGTCTGACAGGGGGCAGCCCCTGGTGTCTCCTCAGAGATGCTGCTTGTGCAGCCCCTTCCTCTGCCCCCAAAACCTTGCCCTGTAAGCCCAACACAGGTTTACTGGGAATAGGCAGATTCTGAAGCAGAGGAAACCCTCAGACTCTCAGAGCAGTGCTTTAACATTAGCCCAGAAAATCTTTTTGTGTGTTCTGAGTGACTCCAGCATGGGACCAGAAGAGATCAATTTGTGCTGTGCTTTAAAAGCTACTCAGTTGTGCCATACATTTACACTGTAGGTGTATGAAGCTATAGGTAAACACAATTAAACCATTGTGAGTTTGAAACTTGTTACAGGCATCAATAAACACCTTATTTAGGTGTCTAGGGCATAGCTATTCTTTGCAGATAAGTAGAATGTTTGTGCCTTGATTAACAAGAGAGAACAGATGACTTTTTCAGATGTAGGCCTCCAGTTAGAAAGATTAATTTCTGTGTTTGAATCAGCCTGATAGGCACTAGTGTAGGGGATGATCGTGTACTTGTGGATATGTGAAGGCCCATTTGGGACTTCTTTGGACTATTTAAATAAATGTTTCTGAAACGAAGAAGAAACCTGAAATGTTTCTGAAATACACCTTATATAAATGTTTCTGAAATGTACAGATACTCTTCTGTAAATTCCCTTTAAAATCATGACAGAAGGAATTTTCTGTGGTTAAGGTTTGATTGGCTGCTGTATACAAATGTACCAAATTGCCAGAAAGATTGTTTTTTTGTAAGAAATTGCTGCTCATATAACAGCATAGTCAATTTTGAACTGGTAGAGCTAACATAAATGCTCTCTTCAGAGTCAGCACTTTCAGGAAGAGACCTTCCAAAGTGTAAGCAAAACACTTCTCCTGTATAAGCAGAGATCTCCCAGCAAGCCATTTATGCTTCTCCTTGGTTCAACAGTATCCCAAAGTGTTAATATTATGGATGTTTCTCTTTAATCCCTGAGAATGCCAAGATCTAAAGCACTATTTCAATTTATTTTCACACTTCTTCGGCAAGTCCAAGATTTGTGTGGAATTAATGTCCTTTGCTGTAAAGTGGTTCCGTTTCTCCCAGTGGAGCAGGAAGACATATGGGGGCTCATTGAGCGTGTTTTCTTTTGGCAGATTTGCAAAGCCATGGAGAATGTCTTCACTGGTTGTTTTCAGTTTGTCTTTGCTGGAGCTCTCAAACATACCAGAGAAAAGGCAATTATAGCTGCGAAGCTCTGGTGAGTTGTATCTGTCTTTTGTTTAATCAAACAAGTGAATTTCTACAGTTAGAAGAGAACAACTGTATTGGAAAACAATCCCTCTGGCTACTTAATTTCCTGTCACACCTGCCAACTCCTGACACTTTGCCCTGTCCAGACTGTTCAATGGTTATTCAAAAAATGAGACTTAATTCTCTTTCCCAGATATGATATGTCATTTCTGTGAGGCATCTTGTACCTCTGACATTTCAATTAGAGGGATGAAACATCAACATCCGACCTTTACTCTGGAAAAATGGAAAACTCTCAGACTCTCATGTCCTGTTTTTTCTCCTTAGCCTTTCCACATAAAAAGAACTTCTATAATATTCACAGACATTTCTAGAAGCAAGAGTAACACCATAAATGGAATTTTGCAGCCCAGGCTCTGCAGTCCTTGTTTTTCAAGGTGACCTAGGCTATCTGGAATGGCTTATTGGGCCTGATACAAAACTTACAGGAGGCACCTGTCTTATGAAGGTAGTGGGAGGAGAGGAAGCTGTCCTAGAGCAGCTTGGGTAATGATAAACTAGAAACTCTCACTATTGAACAACTATAGGCCTATGATATCTGTTTTTTACGCTATTATCAGATTTGGTTTGCTCTCTCCAGCCATCAAAACATTTAGTCTCCACGGATCTATTCCACATATATTATTCTCACACAGGAAGAGTCCTTAACTGAGTTTTTAAAGGTGCTCAGAATAAATAATACTCTGAGCTAACATTTGCTGAAGATGGAGCAAGAACAGAACTCCCCACCTGCTGCTCTGAGCTCCAGGAGGGCTTGATTCCCAAGGAGAACAAGGGGTGGAAAATGTCCAGTGCCAGCACCTGAGGAAAATGCCTGCATTGAATATGGCCCATTGCAATGAGCGAAGGACAGTTTTGGAAGCACCTGTAAGAGAAAACATTCATTTGTGATTAGGTATTGGTTTGTTACTGTAACTTTGAAAACATTACTTGTCGCTGGTAATGTTAAAAAAACTTCCACTACCAAATAAGAGCTGCATTTTGAGGATTCACAGGTAAAATTTTCCATCTTTGTAAAATAAGTTATTAGAATTCCAGATAAGTTTGGTGCATTGGGTTGATTTTTGAAATTAAATAACTCAAAGAGATGAAAGCCCAGCTAAGTCCAGTGAAACATGCCAGTCATATCGTTCTGTCTACCCTGTACAATGAGAAAGAAACATCCATTGTCATATTTATCTTTAAAATATTATAAGGTTTTTCCTTGGTGGTAGCATCCTTTGGACATAATAATCTTTGCAGTTTGAGAAACTGGATATATTTCCTTCAAGCACCAGCAGGTCTTCCTGTTACATTCCTCATTTAATTTACCTGTTATTATGCCGTGCACCTAGTGGGTTACCTTGGATTATCTTCTTCGCATATTTGCACATTGCAGTCCCAAAACAGATGAAGATGTATACTGGCTTGTATGTAAAGCAGACAAAACATAGCAGGCAGGGATCATTTATGAAATCCAATTTAACAGCGCTGCTTAATGTTTGGATGCTGCCTGACTCTGTGCTGCTCATTGCAGTCTGCTGTTTTTCATGAAGTATTTGCTTAGGATCTGCAATGCAGTAAGAGTCATTTTCACTCGACTGCAATTTTCTTGACATTTGTTTTAAATCCCAACACATTTCTCTCCATACATATGGAGAAAATGTTTCCAGCATTCTCTCAAGAGTACAACTTAGAGGTGTTAATTGTTAATAAAAACGTATCTAGGGATATTAAAAAAGTTAGTAAATGGATCTAAATGGATCAGATAATCAGTTTTGACAGAAAGAATCCACCGAAGACACAGAGCAGTTTTGAGATTCATATTATTCATATCATGCCCTCAAGTGAACCACTGTAATGAGTTTTCTGATGGCAGAGCATGCAAAGTAGTTCTTGCCCCCAAACGATGTGAAGTTGTTATATTGCAGTGTGGAAACCCCACCAGTCCGTTGTACTGTCTAAATGTAAATGATTTGCAAACATAAATAATGAAAGTGTCTCTGTTTTGTAAATTTATGGAATATGCTGACTCAGATTAAAATAGCACTATGGTAAAAGATGATAGATTGTTTCTTTCCTGAGAATGTAATCTTTTCCACTGCTTTAGAAAAAAAGAAAAACACAAGCCCATGCATTTGTTCCGACTAGTTTATACTCTAAGAGCTAATATTAAAAACAAGATACCAGAATGAAGTAATCCAATGAAGCAATTATCTTTGTTTACATACATCAAATGAAGGCTCTAGAGTGCTTTAAGCTTGCAATCCAGTTGAGGATTCAGTGACATTCAGCTGGAGAATGTGCTGGAGTATGAGACACAATTTTGCACCTAGGGGAGGCGTTAGAAGAGCAGTTAATTTAAGATACCACTCAACAAATCTATTTTTCACTTTTCACAGATGCTCAACTGCCCACTAAATAGTGCGATTCCTTCGGCTGCAGGACACTTCAATAAAATTAGTGTCATATTCTATCACCATGATGTGAGTGTAGCAAGCACAGAGGTTGTGGGGGGGAGGGTCAGACCACCTTCTGTAATCAACCAGACTGAATGGTGCAGTGAACCAAAAATTGGTATCCAGACTAGCAGGGTGATTCAAAGTGAATTACCTGAGTGACCACTTAAGTCTACAGCACAATCCTTGGAGAGACTTTGGTTTCAGACTGATAATCTCCAACTTTAAGAATAGTACTTAAAGCCTGATGATGAGATATATAGCAATGTGTTGTGTCACTTCCTTCCTTTAAAGAGAGAAAAAAAAGGCCACAAAACAGTTTGCCTCCTTTCACTGAGGCCTCAGTGTCAGGTCCTCTTCAAAAGCACATGCATGCACAGATAGGGAGCAGCAGAAGAGCTTGTGAAAGAGCTCAAGACCAACTGCACTCATCTGCTATGGATCAAATATATCTGCAATCAAAAGAAATTCAAATCCCTGTTCACCTGTTCTTCAAAGCCTGTTATACAAAGGTGGAAGGGACAGGAAAGCTATACTTCATCCTTCTCTCTAAGCCTAAGGGACTCTGCAACCAAGAATGCAAGAGTCACAGCACAGAAGCAAATAAGAAACTGTGGACACAACCTAGTAAGTAGGGCAGTGAGCTAGAAAGGAGAGGATATGAACAATTTTAAGGAAGGCCTTTACTGACTTTGTTTTGCCTATGCACTTCCCAACAGAAGTTATTGCAATAAAATTCCTTAATTTATTGCCACAAAGCCTGGCACCACTTCTAATTAGGATGCCGTACCCTCCAATAGGGGTTTGTTGGTGTATCTTCTTTTATACATTTCACACTGAGGAATTACAATTGTTTCCTGCAAATGTGACTTATTATTGTGCAAAAGGGTGAAAGAACAGATGGGGGAATAATACATGGAGAAGTAGAGAGGATTCCTTTAGAAACAAGAGATCTTGTGGGATTATTTGTGGAGTTAATTTATTTTCCACAATAAAGGATGATGATTAAACAGGATTGACAGATAATGAGAGTTAATGTATTAGAGATTTAGTTCACTTGAAATCAAGTGGAAATTAAATTTGAAACTGAATTTTTAATTACATTATGAGGTGAAAATTGAAAGAATATTTGGTACTGTATCACCCAGCTCCTATTTTCTCATCCATGCCAATCTAAGTCTGAAAAAAAAAACTTACAAGTGACTCTATTACATAACTCTACATCTCACCTGATATTGCGCCTAATTATTTCTTAAATTTGTTTTTTAAATATGTAAATATGACAGACTCAAGTGAGCACAAAAATGTGTGTTGCGCTGTTCAAAGAAGGCAAAAATGTGTTGTTTGTTCTATATATGAAAGAAATTATTTATCTCTTGAGTGTACTTCTAAAGTATTCATAAGAAAAAATGCTTTAATGTGGGATATTTGTACATACACATGATCCTGAAGGCAAGGTGAAACAAAAAAATCTACTTTCAGTGTTTCTAATTCACCATAAAGACATAAAATTGTAGGAAGTACTACAATTGCTCCAAAGTACCATTGGGCCAATGACATCAGCAATTGAATAGCAAATTGTATATAAACTGTTAAAAGGTGGACAAAGAAAATATTGTAACAGGCAAAATACTAAAAGAAATAATGTACATGCATGAAACGTGGAACCATTTTTCTCTTTCTTTAGTGCCTTCAAAAATATTTGCAACATGACCTGATAGTCCAATTTTAATTAAAAATATAAATACAGCAGTCAGTTTTCTGCAGTCAAATAAATCTAGTAATGTACAGAATCCTGCACAAGTACAGCACATAGAGACCCTTGGAAAGTCAAACATCATTTCATAGTTCTTCAGGAACTTAATCTCAAACAAAAAAGTGGCAAGTTTTATCGTCTAAGCTGAGTATTCTGTAAAACTCATGAATGTGAAATAACAAGAAGAGAAATAAAACAGGAAGATAATGGATTTTTCAGCCAAAAAAAATTTATTTCTTTAAATCTCAGAAGTAATATTTAATGAAATTATGGAAATTTTCAAAACTCAATACACAATCTAGACAATCATGGTGGGGAAAGAAATGTGCAGGAAAGGATATAATAGTAGCCAAAAGAATAGAAATAACAGAACATCTAGAAAAGTGTCTTGTTCCTGGCACTGGACAAGTAGCAGATGCTGAGAAGGATTACAACCCAGAAAACACCACATGAGACTTCCTTGTACATTTTCTCATCATGCAGCAGACTGTGGCTCAAGAGCTGCCCAATCCTCAGATACTGTATTCTTATTTAATGCCCTCTCATGCATTTTTCCTCTATGATTCATAAACATGATTTGAACCTGTATTTTCCTTTAAACTTCTGCACATCAAAGGGAAGTCTTGCAATGTAGGCATGTCTGTGAGAAGCTTCTCTTTCTGCTTGTTTTGCATATCAAATTCTTTCTTGGCTATCTCATTCTTGCTGAAGTGTCCTAGTCCACTTAGTGTTGGGTCAGGGTAAGACCCATCCTCACTTTTGACACTCCATTTCATCATTCCAGTTGGGCTGTACTTCCTCTCAGAAGTAGGGATCATACTTGCCTCCAAATGTAGGTGCACCACGGAGTTACACACCGCTGCTGGGACACTTTCTGACATGCTGTCTAATCCTTTCTATTAATTCATGGTTTCACTAGATTTTTGACTATTGTTGAGTATTGAGATGATTTTTCTATGCAATGATGATTTTTTACTCAAAAATCTCATCTCTAGGCAGTAACAGTTAACTCAGAACTCATTCTTGCAAATATAAAAAACAAAAAAAGTGCTTTTATTTTTCCCGTGTGACTTATCACATTTGACTTTTGTCAGCAATCTGTTGCCCACTGAATCAATATTGCAAATATTTACAGTTCTCCACCATTAACCACCAGTTTTGTGATCCCAATTAATCAAGTCTCATAAGCAAATTTTTTCACCTCATTGCTAATATTCATAAATATGTTGAGCAGCACAAGTCAGAGGTCAAACCTCCAGGGAGTCTGGGAGCTACTTCCCTGCACAGTAAACACTTTGGAAGCCTTTTAAAACTTGAGATTTTTCAGATTATCATGATTTTTTGAACACACTGGTAAGAGATAATCTGGTTAACCATCTAGTCTCAGAATCATCTTTGAGGGAACAATTTAGTTCCTTCTAAGTGCCTCAGTTGTCTCCAGTCACCTCTCCAGATCCAAAGGAGGTGTCTGACCCTCTTTACTGACTTCAGAGCACCTGGATGTTTATCCTGGATCAGAAGTCATAATGGAAAAAAAGCAATTAACTGCTTCCATCAGCCACACATACACAGTAATTTCAGTTTCCAGAAAACAAGCAAGAATATTGCTATTACAAAGTAGGAGATAGGAAGAAACTTCTACCAAAAAAAAAAAAAAACCAAACCAAAAAATATCTCTTTCTACCAGATATAGAGAACTGAGAAAGTTGTTTGAGGGTTTTTTACTAATTACTCACAACTGAATGTGCACTGTGTACATGAAAATTAAATTATTGCAGATATGAATAATGCAATATAGATTTCCAATGGCTTTCTTGCTAGCAAATATACTATTTTAGCAAATATACTATTATAACAAATATATTATTACTATAGAGGTGTTTGGGAATAAAATGACAAAACAACACAGCCAATTCATAAAATATCCCAATGCAATCTAGAAAGTCTAATAGTTATTAAATAATTATACTGTTTCTCAGTATATATTAGCCTACATCTGCACTTTTTCCTCAAGAAAGGAAGTATGGATTAAGTTTATATTAGGTGCAGATGTATCTGTATTTCAGATCCCTGTTCCTGGTTATTTAGATAATGTCTGTCTGGATGAGGCAAAACCTTGCTTTGACACTGCATGCTGTGTATGAATCTTTATCAGATCACCAGAGCAAAATACAAAATGAAGTGCAAGGAGCAGGAATCTCCTCCCAAGTGTCCAAATTCCCTGTCTGCATCTTGCTTTCCTGCTGGTCCTGCTGCTCATCCACCAGGGAGCAGTTTTGAACGCTTCAGACCCACTGTCATTTTGTTTCTCTTATCTGTCCCTGCATGTGAGTTCTTGGTATCTCTACTTCACATAACCCTCATTAAGCTGAAAGATTTTTTGTTAGGCATTAATGTTTGCAGAGAATAAATATAGGAAAAATATTTGTAAGCAGAAAGTACAAGCTCCACAAAATATGAAAGAGTTTCTGCAGGAGTGAAGCCTAGAAATCAGTGTGGTTGTCCTCCTACCTGCTCTTTTTTTAAATTTTTTTGTACTTTCCATCACTTGCAATATCCGAGTATAACTTTTTTCTTTCAGATGTTAGCCCTCTTCAGAGCAGCACTAGAACAGATCATCACTCAAAAATGTGTGGAGCCATGACCTTATGTTTTGAAAAGACTAGGAAGCCAACGCTCATAAAGAAAGTTCTTAAGTTTGTTGAAATTACTGGCTATATGTCAGAATTTATCCCAAAAGTTGGCTTTTTTTAACTGAATTTGGGGACTTATTTTGGATGGGAAGATCACATTGAAGGAGAACTCACTGGCTGCACTGGTCTTTACTGTTCTGGCTCAACAAAACTTTGAGGTGAGTTGGAGTCTTTATAAAACCTGCTGACTCCGATTCCTGTATTTTTATTAAAAACAATCTCTTGCTGTTGAATATCAGTGAAAACTAATAAAAAAAGATGAAAACAAACTGATTAGGATGAGAGCACTTTAGTGCATTCTGCATAATTGTTAAACATTTGTCGAGTTAAGCCTTTCTGTTGGGAATGCATTAGCATTTAATAAATAAAGATGCAGCACTCTTTTTCATTTTGAAGAACCTTGAGCCATAAAAGTACATTGTGAAGCAGAGACATAATTACAGTACATCCAGCAGCAAAGTCACTACACATTTGATTTCCAGTTCATAATTGTCTATCTGAAATACAGTGAAGCTCTGACATGCCAAGTATTTTCCATTTCAATCGCTTGATTTTTTGGTGGGATAATATTGAAGACAGAGTATGCATATCTTCTTGTTGCCATGGATACAAGAATACTGAATTTGAGCAAAACAACAGAGTTTGAAAACCTGAAATCAAAATGAAGTTAGAAATGAGTTCAGTTAGACCACATAACCTGAGCTCAGAATATACATAAATGGATGATAATAACAAAACATAGATCAAGATACATGTAGCTACTGGTTAATTATTTTCTTACAAAATCTACTGGTAAGAAAATGACAACACCACTAAGTTAGCAAAAGCATGCATTGAAATAAAATGCAAAAATGGTAAAGATCATTCACCTGACTTGTGTTTTGTAAATGGGATTCATATTCTGCCTATTCAGGCTTTTCTTTTGTTTGTGATAGCATAAAATAATCTTAAAACTTATATATTTAAATATATTATATTTAAAAGTCTTCCTTTTGCTTTCGTATTTAATATTGCTAGAATGCATATTGAATCACCCAAATGTACTGTTTTTCTTGAAAAGTGGTTGCATGGAAGTTTCTCTTGAGATCTTCTGTAGTACAGCCACACCAGAAATACCTGTCTGTGCAAGAAAGAAATTTTTTTTTTGAGCTGCTGCCATTTTTCAGGAACTGAATTTGCATGGTCAGTTTGCCAGACAGAGAAGAATATGCGTGCATGATTTCAGCTGCCAGGAAGACATGCCCCAGCTCCTTCCCACTGCTATTTGAAAATAGAAGCATAACAACTCTCCACTTCTTCCAACACAGACAATTTTTCCTTTGCTAATCAATTATGTTTCTAAACTGTGTTTTAGTTTGAGAGGATGGGCGGCTTTGTTGTTGATTCTCCATGTGGAGACTGCAAGGGCATCGTGCTGTCTCAGGTTGCCTATGACAATGACAAACTGCTTGACCTCAAGTTGCTGCAGTTCTGACAGATCTTTATTGCCCATGCTACCTCTGATAGTCATCTCACCTAGACATCCACAGAGTGTCATCTCTTACAACCACATTTCTCTAGTCTTTTTATACCTTAAATAAAAGTGAAGGTGAAGAAAGTAAGATTCACATTTAGTGGTCTGTGTTTTTAAATCTCCAGTGCAATCAGCTGTAGTCCAAGGTGTCCAGAGGGATCACACTCACTGCACATGAAAGCAGAATTCAGGTGTCTAAGGAAGAAATAATAAATAATCTCCTCCTAAGAAAGGAGACTGTTGTCATTTGACACATCCTAAAGAACTTAGAACATCTCCAGGGAGCTTAGAAAACTGGCCAAGGGGAGGCCCAGCCAAAGTTGATATGTCAGGCACTTCTGCTTTTTGGTTAATATTCATTCTCAAAATTTTGATCTGGAACTGGTTTTACATTTACAATGAATCTACAACCCATTGCTTACACCCTAGCCTGTAGTTGCCTTAAAAGAGGAAGGATAGAACTCATAACCTTTGCCGCATTACAAAATGAAATTATTATTATTATTATTTAGCAGCTCAAAGTATGTCTGTTTTTCCTTTGAACAGACTGGAGCAGTTCACTGCACAGGAAGGACAATGTAAAATATAATACACAACTATCAGTCAAGAGTTGTAGTTGCATGCTGAAAACTGCTGATTTATCAAATATGTCCCTTTGCTTTTAAGAAATCTCTGTTTTAACACTGCATGTGCGTGACTGATAAGCACAACAGTTGTGTCTCTGTGAACAGTAGAGGTTTATGTGTTTGGTGCAGAACAGATCACTGAAAACATTTGTGTCACCTTAATCATTTTGCTTACATCAGTTCACCTGAAAGATAGACACTCCATGTATTCAGTCTGTCTCAATTAACATAAATGAAGAAAAAATTCCATGGACTGATGGAATTTAGGGGAAAAAAAACCAAAACAAAAGAAAACAAAACAAAAAACCAAACAAAAAACCCAAAACAAAACAAAAAAAATGCCCCAAAATAATGTGTAGATATCCTGAGTATTTTACATACTTGTAAAGATATTGTTAAATTTTAGTACTTCAAAAAAGATTTTAAAATACTTTCTGGCCAAAACTGAAGTACACCAGGAGCATTTGGTATCCATGCCCACTAGTAAACATTAAGGTTGCTCTATTTCTACATTCATATAATTATTTTTTCAGCTCTTCAAGAACTCCTGGTTTTAAAGTAACGCCATTTGTAGCTGTGACAAATGAAATAATTTGTTCCTAAATTTCATTAATTGAGTAATGGTATTATTAAGACTACACACACTAGATGGCAAGGCTGAAGACAACTGATGTGAAGCAGCAGACAAGTGTAAGAATTACTGTTATCTGAAATTTCACATTTCTGAATAGATGCAAATATTTTTCTTGATCACGATTTTACATAAGGAAAGCCAGTGATTTCCATATTCAAAGAGATATATTGTCTTCTTATGATTGTGAATTCAGCAATCATTCCATTTGGGAATGTCCATAAGAATTGTTGAAGCAGACCACATTTGACAAAAATTGTAATTTGGTTTGTTTTTCACTGTTCAGAATAAATCAAATAACTCTCATACAGCAGTGCCAATGCAATAGAAATATCTGAATGTGTCCCATAATAATAATAATAATAATAATAATAATAATAACAATAATAATAATAATAATAATAATATACACTACATAGTAATTAACAACCTTAACAAAGGATGAAGGTTTGCAGAGCTTGAACAGTACCAGTACAAAAATAAATGCTGAGTCATGCTTTTATCCATTCATGCATGCTCAGCAAAGGAAGGTTTACAGGATTGAGGAGAAGGCTGTAGGTTTCTCGTTAGTGTTGATTCTTGCAGAACCATTTCTGCTCTATGACAGAAAAAAAAGGGCTAGAACATTGCAGGTTCGTGGTACCAATAGAAATAAAAATTCTGTAAGAAATAAATAAAATAAATCATCAGTGAAACAGTGCTCTGACAAGTATTCACCCTGCAGAAGTCTGGGCAGGAAAATTAGCCACCTTCTCTCCTTAACCTCATCATACTCCCAGGATACCCATATGTGGCAGTTCCATCTTCCAGTGCCATTGCACAAACAGCTCTCGTGTATTTGTTGTGCCATGACTGCCAACCTCTGCACTTGGTACCTCTGGTTGTGCAGACCTGAGCAGGTTAGGTAACTGCACAGCCTAAGGAAACTAAATAATTTATTAGGCTGTTGTTCAGCTGAATCATCTCCTAAATCCTAGTACAGCTATGGTTTCCTTTGGCAAAGAGTGTAGACACATAAAATCTAATAAAGACAGCTACATACAGATCTCAAAATGCAGGTATCTTAACATTCAGCTGAATTCTGTCTCTAAATTTAGGTGAGATAAATGCAATCATCAGAGAAAACTCTCTCTTTTTTTGCAAAGGATGAATTCAGTCTTTCTGATGTCTTCTAAATTCTGTGGTGGGGCTGTGCTGGGAAATTTAGGAGCAGAAAAGCATGTTTATAAAAAGAGTATTGATCATGAATATATTTCTTACATTACTTAACAGGTATGTTCTTAGCTTCAGATATGGGTATGACCCAGTCAAACAGTGAAACTACATGTTTCTCAGCACGTACTGACTTATTTTAAATTTACATTTAACAAGGTACAGCAAGCAAAGCATTCACAAACCCAGTGGGAAGCAGAGAAGCACAGTCTTGTTAGTTTGGCTTTTAAAGAGTATTTTGTTCTTTCTTTTCTTTTTTTCACTAAAGGACCATTGACCCCTGGGAGAGTCTCACGAATTTCCAAGAAATATTACCCAGCTGATGTCAATTTCCAGTTACAAGAATAAAACTCCCTCGTGTTTACGTCTTTTTACTGTGAAGTCTTTTCTTGGAAAGGGAGCTAATCCTTTTATTAGCAAGGCACTCAAAATGTGGCCAGCCTGGTAAAGACAGTTTTAAACTAGGGAGAGTTCAGGTGAGATACGATGACCCAAAGTCAAGTGAGGAAGTGAAAGTCAGGTTGGCAAGCAAAGAACATGATGTGATGGAGAGAGTGAAGACTTTGAAAACCATAAAGCAGGGTTGAAGAAAACCAGCCCTAGGAAGCAAATGAAATAAATTACCCTGAAAACAGTTTCAAAATGTATGAAGGACAGACAAGAAGTTGATTGGGAGTAGTCAGAGTGGATTTATGGAGGAGAAATAATTTGTGACCAACCTGATAGCCTTCTAAAACAAGATGAATGACTTGGGAGGTTAGTGGAGAGCAGTAGGTATTGTTTATCTTAACTTTAGCAAGGCTTTTAAGACTGTCTCTCTCACAGAAAAACTGAGGAAATACAAATTAGATGAGTGGACACCTGCAACAATGTGCATCCTCAGGAATTTTACAGATGATACAAAACTGAGAGGTGTGGTTGATACACCATATGCCATGTTATATCATGTACATACCAGTGGATGTGCCTCAACAGGTTGCAGAAAAGGGTTGACAAGAATCTCCTGAAATTCAATAAAGGGCAATGCAAAGTCCTGCATCTGGGCAGGAATAGTCTCTTGTACTTGTATAAACTGGGGATGAACCAGGGACCTACACAGAGAATGACCTTATGGTCATTTCACAGGACACTGCTGTGCACCCCTGTGGAAAAGAAAAAAAAAAAGGAATTAGTTCTGTGCTTCCTTAAGTAGAGTCTCATCAGCAGATAAGGGATGAGATCCTTCCCCTCTGCTCATCACTAGTGAGACACACCTGGGGTCAAGTACAAGAGACACTCTGGAGTGAGTCCAGCTAAGAGCCATGACAGTGAGCAACAAATTGAAATGTCTGTCACATGATTACAGGCTGAAGAGTCACAGCTTCCAGCTGTAAAAGTTAAGGTTCAGACAGAATCTTATCTATGTATATGCATACTAGATGGGAGGAAATAAAGAAGATGGAGACTAGACTCTTCTCAGCAATGCCCAATGGGAGGACAACAGCCAGTGGGCACAAACTGAAACACAAGAAATTCCACTTACACATAAAAAACTGTGAGTATTGTCAGACACTGAAACAGGTTCTGGAAACTATGAAGCCTCTACTCTTGTTGATACTCAGAACACAACTGAACACAAACCTGAGTAGAAATGAAGATTCATATCATTAGGAGGACTTTCACTGCAAGAAGTATTTCTAAAGGTACAGTTAAAACTCAAGATTTTTAAGAAGAGCAAAAATTCTAGAGAGAATGCTCTATAAAGGAGTAAAAGCTGAACTTCAGATATTGATCACCAGTGGGAAAGAACTGGGGTGAAGAGTCCATGGCCTATATGGTCAGAAATTACTGAAGGTTTCCCTAAAATTATGTTAGCTAACATGAAAAGACTTGTAAGTAGATCCCATGTGATAATATTTGAAAGCAAACAAGATGAAAATTTTAAAAGCAGAACGATCCCATTGATTTGTTGGGAGATAAAAATGCCAAGGTGTCCAAACTTACAAAGAAATTCATTCATATACTACCTATTTTTTTTTCCATAGCTCTTCTAAAGTTTGAACTAACTTTGAACCTGTGCCTGGAATATCTGTTCAAAATTTCAGTATTGTAAATTTAATTCAAATTTAATTCAATTACACTTTGGGTTTATTTTGACACTAATCCTAAAGTCATCAAAATGCCTAAATAGGATATTTTTGCCATTCTAAGTAGAAGAAAGATGATCAAAGTCTTTTCTGTATTAACACAGTTATATTTTTACTGAAGTGATATTCTAAAACAATAATTCATGATTATAAATCTCTGAAGATATCTAATTGTTGTCCAGGCCCTTTGTATCTTATTTTCTAATGGGATTTTGTTTATTTATTTCACTTATCTGAATCTCTAATCACAAGTGATGCTCTTCCAGCTCCTGCTCTTGGATGGGCAGCTTTGTGGGTATTGTGCGTGCAATATGTGGTGTCACATGCTGGGGAGTGGGCCCACACACAGAATCCAGTGTCAGGGCATGGCTCAGTTGGCTCCGTTGTGCTAATTAGATCACTACTGGCTACACAGAATCACAGAATGGGTAATGAGACTGGAAAGCACCACTAGAAACCACCTAGTCCAGCCTCTCTGATAAGCAGGGTCCTCCTGAGCACCCTCAATACCCAGTTCATTGATCATGTTTATCATGAAATTATTTTACTATATTTCAAATACCTTCTGCATTGTTTGTGCTCAGACTTCTTTTCTCTTCCAGTAGGTGTTGGTGTGGTTAAAAATGCCAACAAGTATCAAGATCTGGGGTTATGAGGTTCTCTTCAGTTACCTCAAAAAATCTTCACCCGCCTCCTCTTCCTGATAATCCATCCTAACCTAGTTTTTAAACTCTCTCTGGAGTTTAATTTATTCTGCTTGCAATGGAGATGTATGTTATTATGGCATGATAAATCACGTGGAAGTGCTTTTATTTCAACAGTGACTTTCACTAGGGTCTACATATATAGGTTATCTTAGAGGTTTCTACTTCAAGTCAGGCAAATTTTAGCTTTGGTGAAGTTAAATGTGATGAATTTAACCACAAGCACAGCAGGAAATAGATTATGGTACATTATGCTGCAAATGCACAGCTATTAATCATTTACAAGCTTTATCCTTTGTAATAATTTTCCTTTATAGAATCATAGAATTTGTAAGATCAAGATCAAGTCCAAGCTTTGATGGAAACCACAGAAAATATATATTATGTCAAAGAAAAGGCTTATACCTAGGCTAAAGATTGGATTGATATGGTTTATTTTCTTTATATTGAAGAAAACTTAAAACAAAATTACACGAAGTGGGATTCATCCCAGTTAGGTATGAAAAAATGAGTTTTAACGCCAAGATTTTAAGTCTGATTTAGCCACATTTTGATTCATTTGTAGTCACAGGAGAGAACAGGCACCTTCAGAATGCAGTTCGTGTCACCACGACATATGTCAAGGACAGCTGAGATGAATTACTCTCCAGAGCCTCCAGCTCTTTCCATTGATGACAGGAGGAGCTAAGGGCTTAATGTAGATGTGTAATTTTTAGCTATCTTATCTTAAGATGAATCTCAACCTTCCAGCATCGTTTCTGCATGTTGCCACAGATCCCTTTATCTGATGCCAGTTCTGCCATCCCTAAAGCAAGTGTAAAGAATTTTAATTTAAAGAGCAGTTGGGGTCTTTTGTATTCTAATGAGCATACTATAGTCTTGGTAGGGGTGAAGAAAATTCTATTCTTATGAAACAGCCTAAGTCCACAGCTTGTTTCTTTACTGGGAGATTCACCACATCCAAAGTATCCTTTAGCTGACAGAACCAGACACCGTTGCTATGCAGCTCCTCTGCTTATAACAGAAATCAACACCTGACATTGAATTAACTGGATCAGTTGGAAATGGCTTATTAGAGAAGTTTTAAAATTGTTAATAAGTGATCTTAAAAAGACTCTATTTAAAATTGAACTGCCTCATGGCAAACAGTAGCATAGATCTGAATGCAGGACTGTGGTCCTGCTACAGTCCTCCAGAATCACTTACAAGTGCCCATTTCTGTAGCTTTTTCCTACCACTAGGTACTGTAGCATCTTTAGCATCTATAACACAATTGAGGTAATGCTATAAGAAAATAGCATCAACATTTTTGCAATGCTTTTCATCAACTATTTTACCTTCATTTTTTGTAAGGATTCGCTTACACATTGTTCTAGACATTGGCCAACTGCACGAGGTTTTCTTCCTTGGAAATCAGGCTTCTAAGCATTTTAGAGCAGATGTACAGTTTTCTCAGAAAAATGGTTTAATAAAACTAAATCTTGGTTTCATAAAGCTGGAAAGCTAAATAGTATGGGAAAACATTAGTTTTCTAAACAATCTAATTAAAATGTCATTGTGGAGTTCAAATATTCCAAAAAATTGTTTTGTCAGAGGTTTTATAAATCATTCCCATGGACAAGCTTTCACAACTCTTCTAAATAACCTGAAATATTCAGTTCATAACATGCAACAATAATTTAAAAAATCCTGCTATTTCCACACCATTTTTATTGGAAAATACATCATTACAATACTATGTCCCTTAAAATTTTAGTTGCTCTGGCAACTTGCTAAGGAGATGAAATAACTGTAGCAGCAAAATAATTCTTTACTTGATATGGTAAAGCAATAAAAGAAAAAAAAGTAACAGTATAAGGAACTTTTCACTTCACTTTGGGTTTTGGTACCGTTATGCCCATTTCTCATATGTTTATTTCTACTCTGCACTTTCCCACAAAGCAGATTGAGTCACTTAGAGGAGCACAGCCGAGATGGTATACAGAAAGTGTGTTAAGAGAAAAATCTTTCTAGTAAGGCATTATTTTGCTTGATTTTCTATGAATTGTCCTAAACTACCTCTGTTTTCTCAACTCTGCAAGGATAATTGAGTTTTGATGCCTTGAGAATGAAGTCTGGGCTCTTCTTACCCTAAGAGAGGCAGAAATAGTAATTATTGCTTCTGAGAACTTATTTATTATACCTGTGGCAGAGGTTAAAGAGAAACCCACACTTCCCGCTTGGCACAGCAGCCCAGGTTTCCTGGGACTTTCACACAGCAAGGATGTCACCAAGACCAAGATCTTTTTTCTACCCCTTGACACAGCAACTTGATTATTGTCTGCATAGAGGACAGGGTCAGACAAAATTGTCAGGGAGACCCTCCTGCTGAGTCATGAGATTCATGTTTTCCAAACTCTTTTCCAAGGGGGGTTTAGGTGTGGTTGGATCCAGACTTAGTCCTAGACTTGGTTAATAGTTTATAGATGAAGGATTATGTGGGCACAACCAATCCTTTATAACATCTTGCTAAGGTTTCAGTGTCCTAGTGTGCTGTTGGGCACTTTCCAAGAATCTGCCACAGCAAGGAACTGCTCATCCTCAAGGAGTAACTGGAGAGGCCTCTCTGCCCAAGGGGAGATCCCAGTGGGCAAAACACTGCCCTTCAGGGAAGCTCGAGGCCCTCTGCTGGCCACTGCTTATTAAGTAAGATATTGACTTATTTTGGGTTGGCACATGCTCAACGAGCCCTTAGCTGCTGACCAAGACTTACGACCCTTAACTCTCATGTTGTTATCTGTGAGCCAGATGCAGCCATTGTGACAATCACTGGTGGCTCTTGCTCAGGCAGAAAAGGGAGAGCAGGATCACACAGGCACAGTCCCTTCCAGCTGAAGTGGTCAGTACACACTTCTAGAAAACCTTGATCCAGGTGATACCAGGACAACTAAACTCAGCTAAGCACAGCTAAGCACGGTAGTTTATAAAAACCTGTTATGACTGCTAAAGGAAATGAGGGGAGTATGCATAGAATGTGTGTATTGACTGTCATGCTAGAGCAATATCCCTTTGGAAAACTAAGAGAAAAAAGAAACACTTTATGAAATTAGTGTTCATTTTACTTTGTGGATTGTGTCATTTGTAACATATACCCAAATGTATTGAAAGGGCTGACAGATTTGTCAAGCTCCTTCTAAGAATCATAAAGTCTCTTAGGTTGGAAAAGACCCTAAAGATCACTGATCCTAACCATTAACCCAGTATTGCCATGCTAGGCCAGCACTAAACTATGGCCCTAAGCACCACATCTACACATCTTTTAAATGCCTGCCTGGGTAGTGACTTAACCACCTCCCTGGGCATCCTGTTTCAATGCTTGACAACCTTCTCAGTGAAGAATTTTTCCTAATATACAATCTAAACTTCTCCTGGCACAACTTGAGGCTGTTTCCTCTCATTGTATCAGTTGTTACTTGGAAAGAAAGATTCGAATCTTCAGGTAGGGAGTGATAATGTCTCTCCTGAGCCTCCTTTCCCCCAGCCTACACAATCTCAGCTCTTTCAGCTGCTCCTCATAAAGTATGTTCTCTAGACCCTTCACTGCTTCGTCACCCTTTTTGGTGACATGCTTCAGCACTTTGTCTTCCCAAGAAATCCATGTGTTTCTCATACGGGAGATGGAGGCAGCGCAAATTACATTAGGTAACACAAAATCACTTGGAGACATGCTTAGTTAACTAGATCACATCCTTACTCAATGTACTTGATTCTCTTATCTACATATTAATGTCAACTCTTATTTGCTATTCACAGAGTTTTACAGGACTGAAAAGATCCTTTCACAAGTGGCAGATACAACACAGGTCACAGGTCTGGTACCTACCTGGAGAGTTCATAGAATGTTTTGGGTGGGAATGGACCTTAAAGATTATCTCATTCCAATCCCCCTTCCATGGACTGGGACACCTTCCACTAGACCAGGTTCTTGAAGCCCCATCCAACCTGGCCTTGAACACTGGCAGGGATGGGACACCCAGCTTCATGTTGGCATTGTTCCACTGACTCCATTAAGTCATATTAAATAACAACAGCCATTTCAAAGAGGGATAACTCAAAATATGGTTCATCACTTTCAAAGGCAGACATCTAGACCAGATGAGACAAAAATCTTCCCTGGATACTGGCAAGACTATCTCTAATGTTGATCTCTGCACATCTGTGAATAATGCAAGATACCTGTCTAGCATTTAGCCCTCCCTTGTCATTACTGACTAATTTCCCTGCACCAAACTGGGAGTTTGGTCTCCTTTCAGTCTCTAGAAGTATCCCTCGAAATTACTTTTCACCCTCAAATGTATCAGAGTGATTTCACACCACTGAACAGCACAGTCACTGCAAAACTATATCACCATTCATACAAGGGGGGGTTATCCAAACAAGAGATTTGCCTAGAAAATACCCATATAAATTTTATCACTTTGCTGTATTTTTTTAAAATTCAATTGACAATCAAGAAAAACAGCGTAAAATACAATTCACTTTTCTTTTAAATAAGATAGGGTTATTTTTCTTAATTTTTTTTGAGAAGACAAAAGGACAACAGTGCAGCCAAAAAGGCAATGTTTTTATCTGTCCTACTTTTTTCCAACCAATTTGGTTGTTCTAGTGCTAAGTCAACCTTTCATTTGAATGCAGAAATGCAGTACGTATCACATCGAAAGTTCTCACAAATTCAGAGGGGTTTTTTTGTAAGGAATTAGGTTAGCATTTAAAAACTTGTTAATGAGTCTTGGCTTATTCTTTTCTTCTGACAGCATGATACCATTAATGTCAGGATTTGGTCTGCCAGTTCCAGCACATATGGAAATAGGATGTTGCACATTTTGAGGTACTAAGGGTTGTAGGTAAATCTTCCATCACTTGTAGTTTGTGATGCAAAAGTTTGCATAACTTCAAGAAAATATGTAGTCAAGACAAAACTGATTTAAATTGTATAAACTTGAATTCTTCCACTAGGATCCAAATATAAATTTGGGTCAAATTATATTTTAGGAGAAAAGCCTACCAGAGAGGGGAGAATTGGATATTGGATGACATTAAGGAAAAAAAAAATCTCCTATTAATTTAGATTCTCAGTACAGGGGAAGAAAAAAGCATAAAATAAATAGGTAAATGGTTAAGTGATAATATAATATATGGTTACTCTTTGACCTTAGTTGAACGAACTGGAACTTGTTACTGATAACTGGTGTGGGTACATCCCTGTTTTCCTATTGATGTTATCAACAAAGCTGCCAGCCAAACTTCATTTCACAGGTGTGTAAGAGTTTATTAGTAGGAATAAAGCCCAAAATATTTCTTAGAAATATTTAAGAAAAACAGAAATACATAATTTTAGCTTATCAGCAATTTATATGAAGATTTTTTTTTCTTAATATATACATATAGGACACACAGAAAAAGTGTATCTGAAATGTAAGAGCTTTGTAAAATTCAGTTCACCCTTTACTGAGTCCTTCATAGAGGTTTACAGGAGTTCATGTGACATTTTCATAAGAGATTAATCATTCAAATTTATTCTGAGCAGTGTAGATTCAATCTTTAACTATTAAAAAAACTGAAAATGCACAGAACATCAATCATTTTTCCTGTGCCAAAATGCATTTTCATTTCAGATGGTCTCATTTCTGAAGTGTGTTCCTGGTAGGACAGTGAAGGTACACTGGAAAACTTGCACATTTCTATATATGGAGGCTTCTTACTTGACAAATCACACAGTTTTTAGGTTATAAGATATTGCACTTAGGACTACTTTTTTTTTTGTTTGGATTTTTTTGGGTTTATTTTTAAATAACTGCTGGTTTTTATCAGACTTTCACAACTGGGTTTTTCTTCTGTGCTTTCAAACTTTACCAGAATACATTTATTGGCTGACATATTCCCATGTCAGTGAAACTGGGTTTTCTTGGGTTCATCAAAACTATAAGAAACATTTTTGTATTTGCATCTTTTTTTATTTCCCCCCAGGTCCATCAGGTGATCTACTCGATGCCCTCTTTGTTCAAACCTTCCCTCTCTTGTGGTCTTTGCCTCCCACAGTCACAGCAAGACAAGCAATACTTTGTCTGGAAGTATCAGGATATCAAAATAGTCCTCTTCAGGCAGCAACTGTTGTGGTCTCAATGGCAATAAACCAAATGGCTGCAGCCTTTTCTTCAGAAGCTCACTGTGGTCCTGTAGAACACTCTTGAACATTTGTTTTAGAGGAAAAAAGAGGAAGAGCAGCTTCTGTAGGTATCTCCATCCTCAGTGATAGTCAAAACTAAATTTCACTAGTCCCTGGGCAATCCGATCTAACTTTAAAGCTTGATCTAACTGCAAATTTGGCACTGCTCTCATCAGTCTTGGACCAGATAACCCTTAAAGGTTCTTTCCATACTAACTTTTTTTTTGATGGTAAATATCAGCTGGATACTTTCTATTCTATTTCTTAATTTTAAAAGGGATAAGCATACAAAACAAAGCGGATATTCTTGTCTAAAATTATTTTTCACAATAACACAAACAAATCCCACTTTTCTAATGTTATCTAACCAGTCACCATCTGCCTCTGGAGCTATGTTTTTCTCTATCTCCATTATAATCTTTTCCTAATAAAATGAGGAATTGAAGGTATCTGAAGAGTCAGAGATATGTAAGAAAGACCAAATATGATTTAAGTCTGGGAGAAGTGTAATAAAACCAAATCTTCCAAGATTTCCTAGTCTCCAGAATAAATTAAAAAAATAATTCCAACACATTTAACTCATTTTTTTCTCATCAGCTCTTTGTTTCTCTCAGCTTAACTTTCTCACCTCATCCCTGAGTACCAGAATAATTAAATTTAAATTACTTTGTGGGAATGGTCTATGCTATTCCCATGGACTTGAACCATGTCTAGCAGCAGTTAAAATCTCATCAAGAACCACGCTGACAAACTTACAGCTCAGATAAATCTACCAATGCTCAAACCTGTGCACTTGCCCTGTTTAATTTACCAACATATTATAGTTTAGTAGTCCTGGTTATGATATTTAAAGCATAACTAGACCAAAGCAAAATAAGGAGGAATATATCTGAAAATACAATAACAGATAATCTTTGCTTACTCATTCCTCTGAGTTCATCTTCTCTGCCGTCAATACTAAATCTCAAAAGTGGAGGCAAGAGGGAAGGCTGGACATGGTCCCCCCCTGCCTTCCACTGCTTCCAAGCTGAGGAGTTAATGCCTGCAATTCTAATCAGCTAATTAGAACACAAATGAGTAGTCTGAAGAGGTTAGTCTTGCATTCAAAGAAAATCAGCTAACCTTGTTAATAGCATATTTTATATACACATATAAACTGACCTGAGAAACTAAAATATTTTATATAAGGAGCAAGGGCAACACTTTTTTTCTAGATGAAAAAATGAATTGAACTGTGAAATAAGTGGGTTCCCTTTTCTTTCTTCCTCTTCAAGGTGTAATTGTCATGAACATCAATAATATCTATTTTTTATTATAAATATCGCATATTCTTTTTTTGCTGTCAAGTCCACAAGAAGCAAGATTTCCAAAATTCCTTTATTTATGAACTTTAAAAAAAATGCAAAAAGGTACTTACAGTACTTTCTTTTAAAGTAATAAAAATTAATTTTTGTTTTAAAATCTTCCTTCATGTGCTTAAAGAAAAAAAAATAGACGATTCCCAAAAATTGACCATGTAGTATTGATGTTTCTGTACTTAGTTTACATAGTCATTTTAGAGGTTGCAGACTAGTATGTGTAGCCAATTAAGATTCAGAAACACCTTTTCCAAGGTCGTCCGAAGGTCATCTAAACAAGCACATGAAGTTCTCTCACTTTATATAAAATCTGCTTGAGAGGCAACACACAGTACACTGTCTATAATGACACTATTGTTTCATTGTCACTGTAGTAATGCATTTCCATATTTTTACAAGGTTTTCTGCCTTGTCTGAGAGTCTTGTGGTACTTCAGAACTCGGAAAATTTAAGCTGTTTTAAGTATGGCTTTGGTGTCAAAAATGTCTGCGTAAACCTGACATGAGTGAACTTGGACAAAACCTCCTCAGAATGCATGGAGGCTGACATTTCCTACATCCAAGAATCCCAGAGAAAAATACTCTTTATTCAAATATAGTTTGTAAAATACAGCTACATTTTAAAATTTCTAATATTTTAGTTGATGAGAAATTCTTAACAAAGTCCTTTTTCAGTTAATGCAAATTTGTCTAGAGTGAGAAAATCTAGAATAATCACAGAAACATTTCATTTGCATTCTGTAGCAGCTTGCTCTGCAAGGGGTCCTGGTGGCAGTGACACTTAATGAACAAAGGGTTGCATTCTACATTAGGGATTCTTTGGTGTAATGAGAAAAGGTAGTATCTTTGGAAAAGGTGAGCTCTTTTGGAGCTCATTTTCTTCATTGTTCAGACATCACCTATTTCTCATTTTATTGGGAAAGGGTTGTAATGGACATACAGAAAAACATGTCTTCAGAAGCAGATGGTGGCTGGTTAGATAACTGTATAAAATTAATATAAAATTGTGATAGGTTAAGGCTCGAGGACTGTCAGTGACAGTATCTGACTGCAAAAACATATCTAAAGGGACACACAGACAAACTGTAACCCCCAATAAAAGCATTCAGCACATAGAATTGGTTCTTACCCCATAGGCATCCCTGTGGGGGAGAAGACAGGGTCAGCCCTTTGACTGATCCCAGGAGCAACAAGGGAGCCTTCCCTAAATTCTCCCTATTCTCTACTTACTCTTATACTATTTCTTTGTGTTTAAGTGGAGCTTGTGTGATTCTAGTCATACATACCTTTGTTACTGATTGGTGTAGAATTTTCTTGATTTGCTTTTAAAGATACAGTAAATAAAATCTAGCGCACATGACCAGTGAGGAGTGGCTGTGCCTTGGAGGTGGTACCTTTGGGTTGGAGGTGTGTGTTAATGTTACACTTAGGTTGTAATGAACCAAGTCCATTTGAGGAGAGTGATTTCAGCACAGCTGTTGGCTCAGCAGCAGGACATCTCCTCCTCTCTCCCGTGGCTGACAGGTGCTGTGTGGTTTTTCAGCTGCAAAGCAGCATTGAATTCCCCTCCCTGTGAGGATTTCAGTACAGCCATTCCATCCAAGGAGTAAAAACAGTATTTTACCTCATAATTTCTGTACCATTATAACTTCCATTATGATGTGAATATATCTTCTCAGTTTCCTCTAATTTTACACCCAGCCAGCCTTCTACATTCACAATTTAGAAATCATACAATTCAAATCCTGAAGTTGGAGATTTCTTACAAAATCTGTTAGGTTTCAAGTACTGTGTGCTGTTATTTCCAGTTGTCTTCTCTTTGAGATAGAAATTATCTTTTCAAACTGTATTTTAATATAAGCTAATGGAATGGTAGTCTGGTTTGCAAAATACACTACTAGATATACAATGTGAGTATGTAAACTTAAATAAAAAAGCATGTGTGTTTTGGTTGGTCCAACATTCAGAAGGCATTGTCCTAATAAATGAATGAATGAAAAACAATTTTATGGTAATTTAAATGGTATAGAAAATAGTGATTAGCTGAAATATAATAAGTTAAATGCCATAAAAAAATCTGTAAAGGAACTGCATGTTCCTGCATTTCAATTCATATTCAGTTCAGCAGCAGCACCTCAAAAAGTTCTTTAGTACAAATGTCAGTACATTTGTAACCATAAATGTTAATCGCATTTGGCTTCCAAGATTAAACCTCTGTGTCTCATAGGACTACTCTAAATACATGGCAAGATAGGAATGAGACTGCTCTGTTACTGCTTTTTGGTACACAGAAATTCAGTTCAGCTCCCTGCTGAGGTAGACATCTTTAGAATTCATAACTGTTTGAATTCCAAACAGTTTTATTCACCTGCCTCTAAAATGTTAAAAACTGTTGATGTGAAATAGAGCATTTAAAATATGACTTTGCCAAATATACAGCTTTTAAAATATGACTTTGCCAAATATTTCTCTCTAATATAACCGAGACAGAGAAAGGGAAAGTGATTTCTACTGCACTGGGGGAAATCTCCAATTTTTTATTGGATTATTTTAGTGAAATGTCATCAAAACACTTATCCCTTGAAATTTGCCGAGTCAGAAATTAATGGAGACTGATTTAATCAAACAGGGTCTCCCTTTTAACATATGCAGTGTTTTTGTCAATATATAAGAACTTCATCTACAAGCTTAAGAATAATGTAAAAAAGTAAAACCAGAAGGAATCTCACATTCAAAACCTGTAAATAACATGATTATTAGCAAAAAATATCAGTTTGTAATTCTGGCAGGTTTAGAATAGCAGAATTTGAATATGATGGCTCAGGAGAATCTCCAGCTTGTGAATAAATATTTTACAATGCTGGGCATTTAACAACCCCCCTTTCCATTTGTATTCTCTCACAATTTATTCTGAACATCAACTATTAAAAAATCTCAAAGCAGCTTAAAAATGTAATAAACTGTAAAGGGCAGAAAAGATATGATACTTACATATTCTGGAGCCCTTGGCAATAACGACCAATGTTTTGAGTTCTAACTTCTGAACCACAATCTGGCCCTGCATAAGAAACTTGTCTGACACTGACCCCAGACCTTAAAATTATTTCCCACAGACTCAACCTCACTGTTGTCTATGTTAAATGAAATGATACAATTCCAAATAATCCAACCCAAGGCAACATTTTTGTGTTTCTAAAAAGTCATAGGTTAACAACAGAATCAGAAGAATAAAAATACATGAAAGAATGCCAGTTCCACTTCTCCTCATAATGTGTAGGGAGTGGTCAAATATCATGAGGATAGTAACAACATCTACTGTCTTTTCAAGAGACTCCTTCTGGAGTTCTGTGTCCAGGTCTGTGGCCCCCAACATAAGAAATACATGAACTTGTTGAAACAAGTCTGCTGGAAGTTGATGATGATCAGATCTGCTGGTGCAGATGTCCCATAAGGAGAGGCTGAAAGGGCTGGGGTTGTTCAGCCTGTAGAAGAGAAGGCTCCAGGGAGAACTTAGAACACTTTGCAGTACCTAAAGTGTTACAAGAGAGCCAGAAAGGGTCTTTTTATAAGGGCATGGAGTGATAGGGAGGAAGAAATTATTTACAGTCAGAATGGTGAGACAATGGAACAGATTTTCCAGAGAAATTGTGGCTGCCCCATCCCTGGAACTGTTCAAAGCCAGGCTGGATGGGGCTCTGAGCAATCTGGTGTAGTAGAAGTTGTCCCTGCCCATGGCAGGTGGTTGGAATAGATGATCTTTAAGGCCTCTTCCAATTCAAACTATTCCATGATTCTATGAGATTGAACCAAAAGACAGAAAAATAGAATGAAAAAATGCTTGTGGGAGAAAATATTATAAAAATACTGTGGGTTACTTGCTGAGTATGGCTAGGAAAACCTTTAAATCCACGTATCTGCCTTATTATTAAGAGTTTTCACACTTATCAAGGACTTCATGCTCCAAAATATTATTTTGGCCTAAATCTGTCACTCATGTGAAGAACTTGCAATGTCTTTTAGCACATCTTCAAATAGCTTTCAATAGTGTTTTCACTTTCTGTCAGAAGCCATGAATAACATAGTTATTTTGGAGGTTACTGTGGGCATTATGCTGCCAGCCTTTTGGGTTAAATACTGTGCCATGGCAGACAGTTTTCCAGCATCAGCTGCTATTGGACAAAATAAGATAGTGACAATTCTCTGGTGGTGAGGATTTATGGCATGACTTACATGGTGCAGTCAGCCTTACAGACACAAAGCTCTGCATCCTGGAAAGGTGCCTGGGCCTGGACTAAGTCCTCTCAGATCAGTATCATCCATGTTCTCTTTATTTCTCACAGTTCCTGAAGGGTTTATTTAGAAGTTCTTGGAGTTAGGAAAATGGTTCCTTAGCAGGCTGACTTTGTTGGTCTTTTGCATGAAGCTATTAGGATGTGCAGAAATTCACATTGTGTGAAAACTAAGGGTTACTGCCCAGAAGAAGACTGACCATATTCTGAATGGTCAGCACATGGTAATGAAAGGAAAATAAGTCATGCTGGTACATTCAAGAAAAGAATACACTAATTCACTTCTTTGAAAATGTGAAGAAGCAGTACAATTTGAATTTGCACTTCATTCCAAAACTCTAAATAATAAAAAGAGAGAAAAAGTCTTCTGTAAGTATTCCGTTGTTTTCCATTTATTTTTGTTAATTTGGGACATGGTTTAGAAATGGTATAGTAGACATTTGAACACTGGTTGTATATAAGTGAATATGACAGTTCTGAGAAAAAGGGTGCATTCTTT
>VXBC01003687.1:211664-222115 GCA_013399945.1 Ploceus nigricollis
AAAAAAAAAACAAACAGGAAAAAAACCAAAACCAAACAAAAAAAAAAAAGCCACAAACAAGCAAACAAACAAACAGAAGCCCCAAAACAATCAACCAACCAACCAACCAAAAACCCCAACAACCCCAGAACATAGTATTTGAACTGAAAAACTAAAATGAAAACAATATCTTGTTAGTTAGATGACAAGGGGCTTAGTTTTCAACTAGATAGCATTTAAGTTTTGCAAAATCTCAATATTTCAGATTTTTTTATTAAAGCAGAAAGCTCTGGATTCTAATCTGGTTCTTCTAAATTGCAGCTTGGCTGGCCATTCATATGCCCTACTGTTTGACAGTTCTCAAAGTTTGAGCAGACATGAAAATAGACAGGATAGGGGTCCCAAACTCTGAAATATGCAAGAGGACTTACAACTGAGAAAATCAAAGTGTAGTACCTAGAGTTTGAATTCCAATTGTCAAAACCATTTACTAATTAAATTATGTTTCGATAGTTAAGTGCAGCATATCTTGAATGAAAAACAGGCATGAACATAGGGTATTCTAAATAGAAAAAGTCCATTGCCATTGGCACAAGCACAGTAGGGATAAATGTGATGCCCAAAGACAACCAGAGTATTTGAAGAATTAAAATAAGCTGGAAGCATGTGTGCTTATGTAAACTAAGCATGTAACTGCCAATGATTTCTAAATTCTGCATTTTTTTGTCTTCTGTTTTAATAGACTAAGGTTTAAATATACAAAGAAAAATGGACATGTATTAAGCTGTAGGCTGACTGGGGTTTTTTTTTTCAGTCCAGGAGAACAAAAAAGTCCTTTTGTATGGAGTACATCCTCACAATTTTTCTGGTTGTTCACATTTTATGACCCAATCTCACTGCTCAACAGCGAGCTGCATGTTATCCCATGAAATATTCTTTTTGAGCAAATATCTCAAAGTGCAGGTCTCTTTGAGTTGCTCTCCTGTTTTGTAATCCACATCTCTCAGGGAACATCAGCAGGGACTGCTCAGGCACACATCACTGATCATACCATGATCAGTGGTCAGTGCTCATACCATGATCATATCATGAGTACACATGTCAATTCCAGCACCAGCCTGCACTCTCCGCCTGTGGAGCTGCTTTCTGTCATTGTCTGTGAGGATCTGTTCCTAGATCATAGCTGAAGATCCACAGTGTGTACCATTTCCATTGGCCCCAGGCCAGGAGAAGACCACATAATCATAAAATTGTTAAGGTTGAAAAAGACTTCTAGGATGATCGAGTCCAGCCAGTGTAGATAAGACACTGACCTGTGACTCATCAGGTCAGAAAAGCAGGGTTGTCTGATCTGTGAAAAGTGTCCTGTGCTTTATTTAGTTTTATGGTTTGGGATAAATCAGTGCTTTTGGGGTTGTTAGGTTGTGTGGCTTTGTGCTGACCCAGAAGTCGATCAGGAAGCAGACAGTGACTCAGACATTGTCTCATCAGCATCCTCCTGGGTTTGAGGAACACTCCCTATAGGAGCACCTCCATTCCCAGCAGGACTGTTTCCTATGCAGAGGGGAAGATGTAGAGACAAGGTCTGCAGAAATCATGTTTCTGCAACGCATATTGTAGGTAGTACATGAAATCCATGCAGGGGATGTATTTCTGCATTTGCCTGTGCAAATTAAGCCCCAAGTTATTTTCATTCCCTTTCTTCTATTAGAATAGTTGGTAATTACTCTGGTGTTTGCCTCATTATGTCATCATTGGTGCCTCACACTTCTGTGTGGCTAAAAGGTTTAACAAACTCAAATCTGTGTTAAAATTATGGGATTTATTCCTTCCACTTGGCAGATCCATATGATCCATAAATTCATGTCTTTCCATCCCCTTCTGGAATCTCTAACCCCAAATGAGTTAAATACGGCATTTAGAATTGGTTTAATTACTGCTAAAAATGAGAGGAAAAGGGTGAGGGTAGAGCTCATGTTCAAAATTTTTTCAGTGCATTTAGACTGAATTTTTATTCTATTTTTACTCAGCCTCTTTTTTCTGCTTCAGCTTCTTATAATTATAAGGCTTTTTGCTAGGCATAAATAAGTGCTCTTGGTACACATGGGAACAGCTCTGTGTGAGAATAACTGACATTCAAAGGTTTTAACATTTTCTTTTTTGCTACCAATTCAAAAGCATATTACCATCCAGTTTAGCAAAATTAAACACCAACACTAAGGTCTGACTGCAGTGGATTAACAAAACTGCTTGTAACCAGAGATCAGCCACAGCTTTATTCCATTTGTCCTGTGTACCCACACATTTTTTAGCATTTTTACTTACTTGACCAGAGAAATGAACTTTAGAAACTACACTAACAGAACACTGTCTAGCCAGGCCTGTTCTGTTTTGTTCTTTCTTATTGAATTGAGCCTCAAAATTGACAGTTGCATAAGAATACGTGACTAGACCGTCACAGAGCCAAAACCTGTTTGCTATGCATCTCACATCTTCCCCAGGCTTTCTATCACTTAGTGCTGACAGTATGAATGGATACAGAGATTTACTGACTGACACTGCAAAGTTGCCATTGTCAAGAGATGCAGACACTCTAATGATGTGCAGTGTTGCTGAACCTAAAAGGGAGAAGGGAGGAAGAAAGAGAGGCATTGTTTCCATGGCTACACAATACTACTTCTTCCACACCTCTTCTTCTCACAGCCTTGCCATCTGTGTCCATTCTGCAGATAGCAGTTATGTCTCATTAAAATATTTAATGACTCCCCAGTTGTTAGTTAGAGAAGGTTCAAATAGGATGGTGCCTTGCTGTAAACATTACTCATATAGTAATCTTGAAAAATATTATATAAAGAAAATGATACCTCTATGTGTCTAATTTAACTCCATGTATATCAAGACAACTTAGAGTCTACTGCAATACAATGTCTTGGTGGTGAGTTGCCTGCTCCATCCTTGCAGTGTGTGTTGGTATTTGCAGAAGGGTACTTAATCACAGAGGATCTTGAGCTGTATTTTTAATCATCTGGTAGTAATATTACTGACATCTGAAATACAGAAATAACAAGGTTAAAGTAATTATCTGATTAAGTTTCAGCTCTTGGAACAACTCATAATCTTCATTTCGAGGTATTACTTCACACCCAGTATCAATAGCCGCCACTCTCCATACTCATTCAGTGGGAAAACATAGGCAACTTCCAGAGATATAGGTAACTGCTCTTCAGGAGACCCTTCGTTTTCCTGTAGATCTTTTGCATGCTGAAATAATCTTCTAGAGCTCACTACACACTCCTGAGTGGTAAGATTATGTTGTTACACAAATTGGTCTGACTTAGAAATGTACCCTCCAAAACTGTTCAGTAATCTCTTTCTCACCACTCACAGTCACCACTGGATTCCCTGCAGTAGTGTGAGCAGTACTGGGACAACCAGAGCAGCTGCACACCTGCAGAACTGATACCACAAAATAGAGGATTAAAGCAGATGGACAGCTACAAACATGAAGAGCAGAGATATCCAAATAAAGCATCTTCACATTTTGAAGGTGCAAGTGACTCATTTTGAGACTGCATTCTGTGAAGTTCTTTACTGAGAAGTCCTTTTACATGATTCAAAGGATTTGAGTATGTTTAGCAGTATCTTCTTCTGCATTATACTGTATTTGTTTAGTCGTAGTCCACCAGAGGCAACAACATTCATTCCTCTGACCTCAGTACATTCAGAGAGGATATAAGTAAAGGTTGTTAATAAAAGAGTATAGGTGGAGTTAAATCACTTGCAGTGTGTATAGACTCTCCTTCTTAAGCTGCTTTATTACTAAATTATTTTATTGTTTCAGAAATTTAAAGGCATAAGAACTTTTGTACATAAAAATACAAAGCAGCTTTAAGCTGAAAATGCAAAGATGTAAATAACTAAAAATACTTGAAAAATATCTCCAAGAAATTATGCATACATTTACATAGTAAAGTACAATTTCCTTTAACACCATAGGGAAGTTCTCCTGTGATAAGAGCCAGAGACCTGCAGTTTTGTTACAGGACATGATTAATCTTTAATGAAGGTATTTGTGGCACAAAAATACAAGTGTCGCAAGATCTGCAGACAGAAGACTTGCTATTCATTTGTCTGCTGAGCACAATGAGTTTTTCAGGACTGTTTCTGCAACTTTTACTTGGTACTGTGTAGGTCTTCAGCTCAAGTGAATCATCTCTGCATACTGTGAATCATCCTCTGTGGAGCTGCAGAAGAGATTCTTAGGTTTTCACTCCCTGTGTTGAGAAAGACATGAATAATTGCCAATAGATGTCCAAAAAGACCATCATCTACCCCAAGCCTCCCCAAGGGTTTCTTTGGCACTATACATTTTATTGGGTTTGCTAGGCCTGGCTTTGGCAGTGCGGGGGCTACAAGGGCAGTTTCTGTGAGGAGCTGCCAGAAAGTTCCTCCATGGCTGGGAAAGCCAATGCTAGCCAGCTCCAGGCAGACATGACCCTGGCCAAGACAGGGCCAGTTAGAAATCATGGTAATGTCTCTGTGATAACATACTGAAGAAGAAGAAAAAAGTTATTGCACTGTTGTAGTTGGGGTCAGAGAAGAGTGGGCTGAGAACATGTGAGAAGAACAACTCTGCAGACACCTAGGTCAGTGGAGAAGGAGGGCCAGGAGGTGGTCTGGATGCCAAAGCAGAGATTCCCCTGCTGCCTGTGGTGATCATCATCAGGAAGGAACTGTCTCCCTGCAGCACAACAGGGTCCACAGGGGATGCAGAGATCCCCCCAGCCTGTGGAGGAGACCCAGGCTGGAGCAGGTGGATGCCTGAGAGGAGGATGTGACCCTGTGGGAGAGATGAGGAGAGAGGGGCCCTGTTCCCATGCTGGAGTAATGTGTCCTCGAAGGATTCAACACCGTAGAAGAGTGACCCACGCTGCAGCCATTTGGTGAGGGCTGTTGCCCATGGGATGGATGGACTTTGGGGAAGTCCATGCAGAACTGTCTCCTGTGGGAGGGAACCCACGGTGCAGCAGGGGAACGACTCCTCTCCCTGAACAGCAAGAGAAACAGTGGGGGATGAACTGACCATAGCCTCCATTCTGTGTCTCCTTGCCCTGCTGGGATAGGAGGACCAGCTGAGAAGGAGGAAGGCATGGGGGGAAGGTGGGGTTTTATTAAGGTGTTATTTTTTAAGGTTTTATTTTACTTCTCATTACCCTGCTCTGATTTTGTTAGTAATCAATTCAATTCACATCTCTAATTAGAGCTTGTTTTGCCCGTGATGGTATTTGAGTGATGTCTCAGATACTGAGTGTTCTGTCCCTGTCCTTATCTCAACCCATGAACCCATCATTATATTTTCTCTCCCCTGTCCAGCTGTGGAGGGGAGTGATAGAGAGGCTTTGGTGGATGCCTGGCATCCAGCCATGGCACCCCACTTACAACATATTCAACAAAATCTGTCTGAATTTCTGAGTTCAAAGATGGTGACACCCCAGGATGGTCCTTGCATCCTTTTAATTAACTGGACATATAATGAGCACAGTATGCATTTGTCAGCAGGTGTGGAATTTATATATATGATTTGCCAATTGACATTCAGGTTTGTGAAGACATATAGTATGGTACTTTGAGTTTTACTACACAGGTTTATGAACTGTAATACCATAAGATTAACAGCAAGATTGGTCTCTGACTGGAATCAGCTCCTTAGACAGGATAAGGCTCTGGAGGGGGGCTTAGCTTCTCAACTAAGAAACTATTTGATTCGTGTTTTTTAGTCCCTCTCGTCTAAGAAATTATACGATTTTAAAAAACTGCGAACAACTCCACTCATTTCCCAGTGCCCACTTAACACATTAAAGCATACCTCAATCTTCCTAAACAGCCTGAAAAACTTTTGTTTTAACCTCAAGTGGATGTCCTCATTAGACAAACTACAAAATACAATGGAATACCTTAAAGCCTTTCATACTTTCAGAAGAATTTTTAAAAGTTCCTCAGAGAACAAGGAACCTCACAGTTAGGTTCACTTCATTTTGCTTTAACCACCTAAAAAATTAGGTGTCTGGTTTAAGCTAAGTTTCATCAGGCTGCTTTGGAAGACAGAACTTGTAGATAGCAATTCATCCTACCTCTCTTGAAAATCCTGGTTCATGCTTTGAAAGTCACCTTATCCTTCCATAGACAACAGAATTATAGAATGGCCTGGAATGGAAGGGACCTTAAAGATCATCTATTTCCAACTTCCCTGCTGTGAACACCTTTCACTAGCCCTTTCACTAGACATGCTCAGAGATCCCTGTGTTCATAGATATCTGTGAAACATAGGTGACAACCTTAGTCTAGGCATGCAATTTTAAGACAGAAAAAGTTAACTGAGATTAGCTCACACATTCAGCTGCATTTATGGAAGATCTTATTCTTTATCCTATTCCATAATATCAGCCACTACAGAGATGAGCTGCAAGTCCACAGAACTCAAACAGGCCTTAAGGCCTTTCTTGAAGACAAGCACAAGATGTGATATCCAAAACCGTGTCTCTTACTAGTATTATTTGCAGATTATTCAGGTGTGTGGCATAGTCAGATGATTTGTTCCTCTTCAATATTCCATTTTAGTCCAGAGCATCTTTTCCTTCCAGGAAGGTAGTCAATTCCTGAAAAAAAATCTAACAATCCAAGGTTTAAGGTGACTAGCAGAATTTAATGAAACTAAACCTATAAAGGAAGTATATTCAACACATGCTTAAAGCTGCTGAAAATTATAGGCATTTGGGTAAGACACCCTAATAGAAAACTGTAGAGCCTGTGTTTGGGATACAAGGGTCAGAGAAAAAATCTGATCTACATTTCCAGCCTGAAGAGTCTACATGTCTCCATGGTGAATCGTAATGAGACAAAAGGGATATACATCAACCAATAAACAAATCTCTACCGTTCTTTGCTTCATAGATACTTCAGAGGTATATTTGAAAAAAAAAATCAAACAGAACAAAAATAAAACAAACAAACAAACAAACAAAAAAAAAAAAAAAAAACCAAAAAAAACCACAAAAAAACCCGAACAAAGCAAACCAAACCAAAACCAACAACAACAAAAAAACAAGGTAAAAAAAAAGTGCCCACCAAATAAAAAAACCTTCTCTTGAATGACTGATTTTTACATATCCTGCTGATAAGGTTTTTTTTAATTGTTCCTAATTAGTGAGAAACTATTATTGAGTCCATTGCTGTCTGGATTTCTGCATTTCAGAACTGAAAACCAGATGCCTTCTGATACCTTAAAATCGGCCCATAAGCCTCAGTAACACTGTTCCCAAGTAATATGCAAAATATACCACAAATAAAATAATGATTTTTTGAATCAAAATCTTTAAGAAAATAGAAAGAACATTAGAAAGAATTGAAAGCATTATCTCTTAAAGAGAAAGCTTTTTTTATTCCCTGTAGCATCTTCTCAGGTGAAAGTTAGTTGGCATATCTAATATAAACTTATCTTCAACAGTCTGCCTTGTTAGCTTTGGAGAATTTGTCTCATTAATGTAAAAGTAATTCCTTTCCCTTTATTATGCTGTCATAATGACCAATTTGTGAACCATCATAATCCCAATAACCCAGTGATATCTGAACACTTTACAGTTTATTCTTACAGTATTAGTGCTGGAGGATCTAACAACATTTTCTCTTTGGCTGGTGGGTGGTTTTTTTTTTCTCAACAGCTGTCAAGCTAAAACCAAAAGAACAAATGTTTAATAAATCCTTTGTTTTAGAGGGTTGCCTTTTAATTATATCTCAGAACCATTTTTTTTGCAAATGAAGTTTAACTGTGCTATCCTTACACACCATAAGGTTTGCTTAGTTTTAATTTACTACACTTAATTACATCCTAATATATTAGAATTTGGAAAAGTATGTATTCAGTTTGGGATTTCAAATAATCAAGCTGGGAATGCTGAATACTCTGATATGGATTCTGTACATAAAATATTCATAATGAAAGTAAACAAGCTCAAAGAGAATTAATGTTGAACCACAGTACCCTTTCTACCTCTGTGTCTTTCAGCCTGTGTGTTGCTGAGTTTCCTTCAGGATCACCACTCATTATTTAGAATATGATTATTAGGATGGCCTGATTCAGACTAAAGGTCTATTCTGATTCCAAAAGTTCTGAGGCATATTCATGCTGAGTATAGATATGAAGCAAGCACACAGGGTACTTTTCCCTGATATTTTCCCAATTTCTTCTTTCATAGCACAGGGATTTTAACAAAATGGAGGTGGTTTCTATACATTTAGTTAACGCATTGAATTTCCTGGAACTCCAGGAAACTACTCCATCTCCTCTAGAACACATAAAAACTGTTAGATTCTATCCTTATTTATATTTTGAAAATCTGGACTGCATTTTATATTTTCCCTGGTCCGATTTCCCTGGGCAGAACCTTTGAAAACTACCAAGAAAAATAAGCAAAGAGTTTCAACCTCCTCTTCCAGTTCTGTGTTTACTGGAGATTTGGATACCTTGAACTATGTCAACTATGAGGTCAGACCAGATTTTTCCAGGTTTCATCCTAACTTCAAAAGTACTGCTGCCAAAACTTCTTTGGCATTTCTCTGGGACAAAAAGTTTTTATTTTTGATTTTACTTTAAAAGTATGAACCTTTCCTGGTACAAATTATGCCCATTTTTTCTCAATCTCCATTTGGTGTCTGGTTCTGAAGGTGTATTATATTCTTTAGATCCCTGGCATAATATTTTTTTTTCTTCTTCACTATTCAATGTTATTTAAGGGTTTGCTGCTATAGACTGGATAATTTAAGACCAGTCCTAATTCTGTATTTCTGAATATTTAATTTCTGGAAAACACTTACAGTTTTCTTAATTTTTTTATTCTAGAGATAATTGCAGAAAGCAGAAAACTGATTTTTCACTTTGGGTTTCAATTCCAGTTATAGACCACTTAGAAAGCTACAGGCATGGAAAACCAAAAATACTTGTTTCTTCCTAACCTCTCAGCAAAATAAAATAATTATCTCCTCAGGAAATATTTTACTTTAACTTTTCATTCTTACTGTGCAATGTGGTATTGAATTAATAAAGTTAAGAAAAAAGAAAAAAAGATAGCCTTTTGTTTGTGATGAGCAAGATGGATAGTCCTTGTGATAGTTGCTCACTATGAAGATGGTGACAGAGCCAGCTCCAGACACACACGGAGTTAACAATCACCTGGATCAGCAGGTTACGGGGTACCAAAAAAGATAGGACTGCAGTGTGACTAGGATGAGGTTTACTGCTGCTGTTTAGAGCAGGGGTAAGAATTTGTGGCATCCCACTGAAATATTCCTTCTGTAACTGTCTCAATTTGCCCTCCGAAAGAAAGAACTGAGCTTCTCCAGGACCTTCCTTCTTCTCTCAGCCTTATTCCTCCCCCAGTTATGTATCACTCTTCCTCTTTAGCCTGCATGGGAGGAAGGCCCAGCTCATTCCTGGATCCTCATGTCTGGAGCAACATGATTTAGTTTTCCAGTATTCAGTTTTGCTTGCAGTGCTGTCAGCAGCGAGCCTGCTCTGTATGTAGGTCGTGGCTCTTCCCTTGTTATATTTATGATGCTGACCTCAAGGTAACCTGAAGAGGTTATCTGGGTACGTAAAGGACTGATGTTTCATTAAGTAAGAAGAGCAGATATAGAATACCTAATTAAAATGAAATATGTCAACTTGGAGTCCTAGACAAATGTGAAGCAGAAACTAAGATGACATAGCTTACTTCTGTAAGAGCGGCAGTCAAACTAAATTTCAGTCTGAGTTTAAAGATACAAACTCTCACATTTTAGAAGTGCCTGTTTAAGGACTGTTTTTCATCTTCTTTGACTGTTTTATATTTGGCTTTATTTCTTATCTATATCTTGCTATATTATGACAGGTGCTCTAAATAATAAGGTTGTCCACTGGGTAGCCTATTAAGCAAAGGGATATAGTAAAAAGCGTCAAACATAATATCCTTTTTCATCAGCCTTGAAAACAAAACCAGAACAAACAAAAATTGTCATAATTACTAAATTTTTTTTCTATGTAATATAGGATTTATATGAGGGACATTTTAAAGTATAAATTTCCCCAGTCCTATGAATTGCAATCCACATGGCTTCTAGGATCAGGATATCATACAAGATGGAAAACAGCTATAGATTTGTACTGGGTTTAGAACTGTAATGATTTGCAGATCCCCTTATAAAATCCTCTAGGGCAAACTATGCTTTTCAAGAGTATAAATAATCTCTTTGGTGGGGCTGAGTCTCTTTGCATTAGGAAGTCTTCTGAGTCTGTAACCTACCGGTCTGCCTACAATTAGGATTTTTTATTAGAGGCTAGAACTGTGTGAATAAGAACAAAAAACATATTGGAAATAAAGTTTATTAATAAAGAAACAAAAGAAATAAAGTTTATTAATAAAGAAATAAACAAATATAAA
>VXBC01003687.1:222163-338607 GCA_013399945.1 Ploceus nigricollis
ATATATGTAATTTATGGCCAGCTATGTTGATAATAATAAAAAAAAGAAATCAGTAAATAATGGAGAGGACTGTGCTTTTGAACCGGAGTGGAACCCATCTCATCTAATTTTAATTATCTAAGAATTTACTGCATAGCTTCAGATAATTATTTTAGATTCTCAGCAATTAGAAGAAAAGGAGAGAGAATGCTGTCGTTATCTTCAAGCAAGCAGAATGAATCACTCTCTGGAGGCACCTCTTCCTAAGAGAGGACTAGAGAGGGACAAGATATAATAAACCTAGACTAGGCTGGTGGGGCAGGATTTGATTCAAGACAATTATATGTCAACATAAATTAATGTGCCAGACAAAATTCAGATTGTCCAAAAGCATAAAAGCTGTCTAAGCTCTCATTATTGTCAAGGAAGATATAATCAACAGAGACATGATGTTCTAGAGCAACTGCAGCTGCCTAAGTGAAGGCAGCAACAACAGCTGTGTGAGAGAATATTTGTCTGGTTTCCAATAACTTTATTAACTAGATCTCTATAAATGGTAAAGGCTGCTTAGGCTTTAGGTTAACCAATGGACACCCAGGAGGTCCAGTTTCATACTGAAACTTTTAAAAGGGCTAAAACTAGATGAGATGGATCATATATCATGAGTTGGATAGCTTTGGGAAACACTTATTTAGACAAAATGAAATTTAAATGTAACCAATAGAAAATTTAGATACCTGATATGAACAACAGCTGTACACATTGCATGATCAGTATAGACATTTTCTTTGGCAGTTATAAAAATGGCTGAAATGTGAGTGCCAGCAGGCAGCATACAGTTGGGTGCCCGTGTGTAATGGGATGAATGTCCAAACCCAAACTTTTGAACTATCTAACAAAGAGACAGAACTACTGATTAATTATGAGACTGGTCAGACATTTCCTTATGCAAAGTATTTTCTCTTTAAACTTAGGGACTTGGAGTCTGAAAGGAAGAGGTACTTAAGAGGTTTCTGAAGAGAAATGATCTTAGAAAGTCATGAAAGAAGGGAAAGCTGGAGGAAGAGTCACGGAGAGGTATGGAGTTAAATGCTGAGGATGCCCAGGAATTTTAGCCAATGGCATCTCAAATGGGTAACTCTGAGCTGTTGAACAGCAGGAACCAATAAAATTTTCTGCCTGATCTTGCCAGACCAACAGCAATTCCCTTGCAAAGTCAAGACCTATGAGCTTAGTGCTGTGGGAGGGAACAAGTGAAATAATTCATGAAATCATAGAATATCTCAAGTTGGAAAGGACCCCATATGAAGGGGTCATCAAGTCCAACTCCCTCTTTCTTTCAGGACTACCTAAAACATATGAAAAGCTTTAATCTTGTTGATTTTTAAATTAATGCCAACATTCAGACCCACTTCAAGTAGTGGCTTACTTTGTCTTATCTGTGTGGCACTTTGGAAAACAGCTACTAGGAAAATGATTTTTATGTTTAGTGGACAATTCAGAATGAGTCTGCACTGTAGCTTTGTGGTTCAAATATATAGAGCAATCATAAAAAAACAATAGAAAACCAAATAAGGTCCAGGAGGTAATTTTTTCTCTTTTTATAACATTGATAAAAACAAAGGAAAGAATTCTGGAAGAAAAGTGTGAAAATTATTGTGTGATAGAAGAGACTGCCTCCTGTTGTAACACTTAGAGAGCTCAGTTTGCCACTGATGAATGCCTTTGTAATGCTAAAATATTCAAGTGCTGAAGAATATACCACCTAATGCTAAAGTCTGAGTTTTTTTAAAAAACACATGCTTTTTTATGGGAAGGAATGCATCTATCTGTACCTGTATATGTATTTGTATATATACTTGCATATATGTACACAGCAGAAAGCTCCTGGGGGAAACACATCTGGAGCAATGACAGCTCTTCACCCCTTGTCTTCACAGCAAGATTATTTAACTCTTGGACCAGTATAACATTTTTTTTTAATTTAGATTGTCAAATGTAGAGGCAGCAATAAGGTAAACATAAAAACTTCCAATATTTGAGCTTCTCTGGACTTCTAGTTGCCCTTTGTGAACCTGCACAGGAGAGATGGAGTTCATACTCAGGGGAAGCATCTTACAGTGGTTTTTAGTTGGACTTCAGACAGTGGAACCTTCCAGTAACAGATAGATAATAGCATGAAAATTAGCAGCAACACCATTTGCGGGCTGGGCTGAACATTCTTCCCTGTGGTAACACAAGGAGCAGGCACCCACTTGGTGCCCAGGGAGAGCTGGAGAACCAGGAGTGCCACACAGGTGCTCCCTCAAGGAAGGTGTCTCCCTGCATGGGCTTGGGTGAGCAGGGAACATCCTGGGTACACAGAGCACTGGAGCACCCACATCTCCCATGGGAGAGGTGTTTGTGCCTGAAACCCAGACAGCCTGGGAGAGGATGTGTGTGTGTGATTTAAATGTTGGGTGATCAGTTACAGCAGGTGTTTTAAAATCTGCAGCTCTTTGTCTAAGTCACGTGTCTCATGTTGTGAATTATCTGGTTTAACATCAAGTAGATCCTGAAGGCATGGTTCACTAATTGCCAGTTAATTATGTTATTATTAAATCAACACATTTCCAACTCTGATCTGAAGTCCATGAGGCAAACATGCTTTAGACATGACTCCTGTGTGTGCCTGTGACTCATCCAGCTCTGTGGGTCCCATGGATATAACACACAAATGTGTGTCCAGACATACACTGTCTTTATCTGCATGCACACATAAAAATCTATTTAAACCAGCCATATGTTTCATAATCATAAAAATAAGGTTCCATATGGAAGTGTGTATGTGGATCATAAAAATAACTAAAAAAAAAAAATCTGACTGAAGGAATTTTAAATGGGTATCTAACCACAAAGAGAGGTACCTTGAAGGATGCTTAAGTGGTATTGTGGTACTGCAATATTCAGTAGCATTCAATTGTACTGAAGGACAACTTTCTATAAGAAGTGTGCTTACTAATGTAGAATTACTGCACTTCTCTTTTTGCTCAGTACAAAAATACTTTATTTGATTATCCTCCCACACTCCTTTTAAAATAAGACCATGAGTTATAAAGCTTCTAAATAGCTAGATTAGGTATTTTAAAAGGTCATAGTGACATCTGAAAATAGTTCCTTAACATTTTTTAATGTTACAGAGGCTTAAAATATTACATAGGAATAGAAAAATAACATAATTAGGATTATCAGGAGAAGTACCTGCTAAATTAGCATAACCTTGCAGCCTTTTGTATGGATTTTTAATATCATTGAACAAATCATAAAATTAATATCAGAAAGTCAAAAGTCAATTTTAGTAATCTCAAGTTTAAGTTTATATACCTCTTATTGCAGATTAATGACACTAAATTAAAAAAAAAAAAAAGAAAAAGCAGGGTGGATTTTTTGGGTCTCTGTTAAGGACAGAAAGGAAAAAATATGAAAAAATCCAACCCTACAGTATTCTTTCATGTAGCTCTCATGTATCCTTCTAAATCCTGAAACTCTTTAAACAAATAGTAGTAAACTCTTTAGATACACAGTACTATATTTTCTGAGACACTGAAAAAGAAAGAATAAGAAGCAATTCCAAGCAATTTGCAATGGTAAGAGACCATCTCTCATTAGCCTTCAGTCCATCAGTATATTGAAATATATGCTCAACCTCGAAACCAAAAAATGTGCTGTTCCCTTGGTCTGCCATACAACACTGTTTAGCTTAAATCTCTGGCTCTTAAAAAACAAAGCTGAGCTCTTAAAAATGAAGCTGATCCTCGGGGGCTGCCTTGGTTAAATGTGTAATCACTTTTTGGTGCTGCAGAAGTGATGTGCAAGGGATACCTGGGGTTCTCTGGAGACTGTAAGGTTTATCTGATATTGTAGGTGGTCTTCAGGTGAGGGTTTGGCTCCTGTTGCACTGGGCTAGATCCGGGTTTGTGTTTCAGCTGTGCTCTGTTAAAACTCATGTCTTGCCTTTAGCCCAGACACCAACTGCAGCACTGATGAGCTCAGGATCTGAAGGAGGTAATTAATGCTTTGGAAATTTTTTTCCAGACTTCAGTAACTGCTGAAGTGTCTCAATAAAAAAATATGTGTTTTCCTATATCCTAAAACAGAAAACAGCAAGAAAAAGAATTCTCATGTTTAGAAAGAGAGGAAGGATGTAACTCTTCAGTGGTTTACTGTACAAAATATGCTCTTTAAAACAATCAAGTTTTTTCAGATAGTTTCTAATATTTTAATCCTACACATTTTTATATGTACCATATTTAAAGAATAAAGAATGTTGCTGTTTTAAAGATGAAGAGTAAATAAAATCTTTTTCTCCCCTAGGCCAAGAAGATGGAGTCATTTTTAAATTACTCTGGGACCAAAGCAAATAACCCTGTGACAAATTGGACTAAATTTTTATATCATGAGTAGTACTACAAATTAAGTAGTACTACAAATTACTCTATGTGATTATTATATGAATGGATTCAGTCCTAAGTTATTTTTAACCCTGATGCATATATTAATTATTTATATCTGAAATAGCTAAAAGCGGATAGAGAAGTGAAAGAAACAGGCTCCTGGAATTTTTCAATTTGAGCATCTTCTAGGAAGTGACAGCAAAGTTATCAGCTGAGTAGATATTTAAATCTGAAAATGAAAACTGAATTCAACCATAGCCTGTCTCCAAAATTTAAAGGCTACTTAAATTTGAAACATATGCATTTCTGCAGCTTTATGAATATTATCAATTATTTTACAAATTTATTTTCACTAAAAAATTGTACCAATAGAGACTATTTTAGTGGAAAAATGTATCATAAAACCCAACTTCCTCCTTTCTAGATATTAAATGTGAACATTCCTTCAAAATGAAACCATTAAAATGCATTTTCAATGCCTTTAACAGCTCATTTTCAAACTTTCCTTCTGCTTCCCAAAATCAGTGTACAGCAGTCATGATTTCTTATGCCTGAAAGACTGGACACTGGACCAATGTATTTCATGCTGCCTGGTCATTGCTTGCTCTGGGGTATATTAAGCTGCAAGGTGTTACATTAATCTGTGAAGATGATGGCTCTGCCTGTGGAAAAGACACTTTTAGAAAAGCTTAATTACGTTTTTATACTCTTTAAAAGAATTCATCAACAAACAAAAATCAAATTCTTGAATACATTATTCTTGAGAAATACTCTTTTATATAAATAGACTGGAGAAAAATTCTCAAGTCCCTGTGTGAACTACATCTCTTGGTACATGTTGCTGAATTCAGAGCACTCAGTCCAAGAGCTTTTAGTGCTGTGACAAGTTCAGATTCATGCAGCTGAATTCCTCCCAATAATAGTAAAAAGGTCAAATCAAGAATTCCTTCAACACTGAAATCAGATTCCAGAGGGTTTCAGATATTCCAAATATGTAGACTAGTCTTGGTTCTAGAGGATGTGATTCCCTTTACCAACAAATGTACTGAAATATAATAAGAAGCTTGTCAAAGTTTCAAAGCTGAGGAATTTTGGTGTTGTAAACTTGCTGATGGGCCTTTTTATCTAAGAGATTTTTGCAAAATCTCAGGGGCTATGTGATTTAGGTGTTTTATTTTTTGTTTGTTTTAAGTTGAACAGCATCCAGAGATGTTTACTTATAAGGTATGATGCATATGTTATTGTGACTCTTTTCTTTAGCTGACTTTAAAAATTAGTTTATTTCATTTATATCAAATTCTTTTCTCATGGAAATGTTTTGTTGATTACAAGGACTAAGACAACCACATAGTGGTATGTAAACATTATTATCTGACTCATTCAAGTTCATTTACTTCATTCTTTACTTTCTCTTCTTGTTTTACACTCTGGGCATATTTGTTATGTTAGACATATTCTGTTACATAGCAAACAGCTATTGATTCCATCTGTGTGTTTGAAATCATGCATAGTCCAAATGTTAGTTAAAATCTGTTTGTTATCAACAAACTGGTTTAGTGAAGACACAAGAGTAGCTTTTCTTTGTTAAAGACATCAAATGATGTCTTGGAATGCAAGGATATTTGTAAATACAAATAAAATAATAATGTTAAAAGCAACCATCTCTTTATTACAGCTTTTTTGATACCACCTTAATCCATGTGGGTGAAGATCCTGTAGACAGACAACAACAAAAAGTGAGGGAGACAGATGTAACAGATAAAAATAATTATGCAGAGGACCAAGAGCTAATGTAACATTTTAGTGAATGTTTTTACTATATAAACTCATATACAGTCCAAAACAACCATAAAGCTTTTTATTTACCTACATGGACCTTGATTATAACTATTAATGGCTTTTTTAAAGCTTAGGGAACTAGAGTGATTTTTAAATGGGAGAAAAGAACTCATTCAGGGTTACCTTGCCTTCTGTCTTCCAGCTGAATATTGTAGACTTTGCTAATATTGGCTCTTAAGGGAAACCAGAAAATTGTCTTGGGGAGAGTGTGATTCTGTGTTTTGGATGGGACATAGTTAATTATTGAAATTGTGTGTACTGAATGGTTTTCATCAAAAGAATATAAGTTTTGGGGGGTGGGGGGGTTGCCTTTATTAAAATCAAATTTATGTATATTTAATACTGAAATTCCTTAAAAATGTTTTTTAACTAGCATGTTTTGACATTATTTTTTTTTTCAGTTGAAATATTCAAATTAACTGAGAAATGGTTTAAATCAACCCAAATTACTATTTTGTCTAAAGGAAAGGTCTCAGCTGACAAATTTCACCCCTCCAAGGGATAATCAAACTTCAGTTATTACACCAGTAAGAAGCAGAGCTACACATACATCATTACAGAAGGGATGCATTTTGCAAAGGGTGATGTGAAAAGGTACAGGCTGGAAAGGAACAAGTCAGTGATGCTCAAATGGGACACATGGGGCACTGCAAAGGGCAGAGCAGGCAAAGCTGAGGGCAGCACAGCAAGAGGTGAAGCTGCAGCTGTGCTAAACCCCAGAACTCTGATGAACAACCTGCTGGGTGTTTAGCACTCAGCCATACATTATCCATGACCATTTGAACTGGGTTTATGTGGCAAGATTTGGGTATCAGGAAGGCTGTAGGTGTTACTTCTGTGAGAAGACACCAGAAATTCCTCCTGTGGTGGACAGAGACAGTTTCAGACATCTCCAAGATGGATCTGCCGCTGCACAAAGTTGATCAATCTTGATAGCACCTCTGTGATAACATATTTAAGAAAGCAGGAAATGTATTGTGCAACATCTGGGAGCGAGGAGTGTGAATGTGAGAGAAGCAGCTCTGCAGACCCCAGGTCAGTGCAGGAGGGGCAGGAGGTGCTCCAGGTACGAGAGCTGAGATTCCCCTGCAGTCTGTGCTGCAGCCCACAGTGAGGCAGCTGGACCCCTGCAGCCCAGGGAGGTCCATGTGGGAGCAGAGACCCACCTGCAGCCCATGGAGGACCCCACACCAGAGCAGGATGAGATGCCCTGAAGGAGCTCATGACCCTGTGGGAAGCCAGTGTTGGAGCAGGCTTCGGGCAGGACCCACACTGGAGCACTGTTCCTGAAGGACTGCACCATGTGCAAATGACTCAGGCTATGGCAGGGGACTTCTTGAAATGCTCTAGCCTGTGGAAAGGACACCATGTAAGAGCAGAGGAACAGTGTGAGGAGGAAGGAGCAGAGATTAAATGTTATGAACTCCCATTCCCTGTCCCCTTCACTGCTTGGGAGCAAGAGGTAAAAGAGTCAGAGGTGAAGTTGTAGTTGAGCCTGGGAGGGGTAGGGCACTTAAAAATTCCTTCTTGTTTTACACTGTCTTATGCTATTTAAATTGACAATAAATTAAATTAATTTCCTGAAGATGAGCTTGCTTTGCCCATGACTAGTAAGGGATTTCCCTGTCCTTATCTTGACCCATGAGCTTTTTATTGTATTTTCTTCCACTGTTCTCTTGAGGAAGGTGAGGGATAGAGTAATTTGGTGGGCACCTGATGGCCAGCTAAGTCAAACCACAACACTGTTTTATGTACTTGCTTATTTGGAACAGCCAGGTGAAGTGGTTATTCCTGTCTACAATGTTCTCATCTCCTGCCCTGTATAGTGTCATACAACATGAGTGGGTCCCATTAAGTCCAGCGAGGCTCCTTGGAGGAAGGGATCTGACTGGAGAAAGAAGAAAAAAAGCAACCTCATTTGATGCTACAGATGCAGCCATTCTTTTCAAATTAATATATGAGAGGGAGAGTGTGAAGGCAAGGTCTCCTGTGGGTCATTACTAAGTTGATGCTTGGCAGCCAATGGCAGATGGGAGATTAGCCTGCAAATTGCCTTTCTGCACAGGAGCTGACCTCTTCAAGGAAGGGTCCCAGCCAACCTCCCTGCTGCCTGAAGGCTGCATCTGATCTGAGTGGAGGTCAAAGGCAGGTGTCCAAGGCTGTGAACCTCTGCCCACACTTCAGGTGTGTTGCCCTACCTTGTTCTCCAGGTTTAGCTAAAGACAGTGCCAGAGGGTACTTTTGTGCCAGTCATCTTGGAATAAGGCAAGTTTATAATCAGAGGTTCTCATCTCTGCTGGAAATGCAGCAGGGACTCATTCTCTGACCTTCTGAATTGAAGCAATTGAAACCATTGAAAATGTTCGCAAAATAGTTTAAAATTGTCTCTATCTACAAGAACAGAAATCCCTTTTTCTTTTTTTCTTTTTTTTTTTATTGAAAACACAACTTTACTGAACAAACACTGGTTTGGAGTCAATTAAAACAGAACAGAGTTTGCCTTTGCAAAAAAATTTTATATAGCTGATGGGCTATATCTCTCTTGGCCTTCTCAGTGACTATCTAAATGTAAAAAACCTACTAAAATATTACAATTCTACAAATAGAGCAGATACTGTTTTCCTGGTTTATTATTTAGTGCTGTGCAAGGTGTCAATTTCCTGCATGGTGCAAATTCCTCATTTATTTAGAGATGTTGAGAACAGACAGCTTTTTTTACTTTTTTCAATGGAGTATTTTTCTTCCAGAAACATGAAAAGATAGAATAATCTAAATATTCTATGTAAAAAAAAATCAATACAAGCAACAACTGATTGAAAACATTATGTCCCTCTAATCTATGTGATCCTTCTGACAGATTCTCTCTCTCCTTACTGAAGGGCTGGAATATCAGAAAAACAGGCCTACAAGTACAATAGCTGGCTGGTTGCCTGCTTATCCAGTTCTTTGGGTAAAAACAGTGTGGAGGTCTAGTATTGGTTTTTGGAATTAATTTCTGCTTTGTGCCTCTTAAAAAAAACCAAAAACATAAAAAAAGAATAACAAAACCCCAAAACAACAACAACATAAAAGAAAACAAAACAAACTACCAAGCAAACAAATAAAACAAGAGTTTCAGGTACCTCAGTGTTATCTCTAACACTGACTGTGGACCTAAGTGCCAAATAAAAATAAATTAAACATTCAATAAAAATTTTAAAATGCAGTGAGATTGTATGTATATAGAAGACAGTGTTGCCAAGGGCAAGAGCTTTTAATCCTCATATGGGTATTTTGACTATTTATAGTAATTTCAGTTATCCTAATGACAAGGTCAAGGCACTTGCCTTTTAGCTCTTTTTTTTCCTCACCATGTATTTATTTTGTGATCAGGAAGGCTATGTGGAGTGCAGTATACGACCACCAATTTTTTAATTTTGGCTTATCACTAAATGCCAGTAACATCTTCTAATTTCCTTTTATTGCTGAGATTTCTGTATTACTTCATCATAATATTGTTTGACTGGCTACCAGCCTGGAACAAACACCTAAGTCATACTGGGGTGAGAGAGAGAAATTACACTTTCAAAGGAACAAAGAAGAATCACAGCTATTTCTTTTGCTGACTCACTGGCCAGCAAATCATCTCAAATGAGAAACAAGGTGTTAACAGATTATTTCCTTGTGTTTTTTTTTCCTTTGTACAACGATAAAAAAGGCTTAAAAGCAGTAACTTGGGTAATGAAAAACATGAAAGAGAATAAAAAGGGAAAAGAGATAAAAAATTTAAGGTCTTCCTAGAACAGTTAAAATTGTTCTGATTGAAGTTGAGTAGAAAATGGCTAACTAAATATCGTTAGTTTGTTCCTTCTCCACTGATTTCGTTGGTAAGAGGTGATGACAATTTTTTCCCCAAGACGTGTAAAAGCAACATATTAATGTGGTTGCTCATCAGTACATAAAGGAATTTTTTTTTTCTGGAAAGGTCAGATTTTGTCTAATCTTACCATGCCTGAGGGGGAAAAGCAAACAAATATACCTAAAGGGCCAAATGATCTTTAAAACAGATCTGGGGCAAACTTGTACAGACAAAGATTATTCTGTGTTGTTCTATTCAATTGTATTATTCTACCCAAGACAGAGTATCTATTTTCAGAGACAATAAAAGATATTCCCAGCTCTTCTCAGACTGTCTCAAATCACCTCTATTCTTCTGCTTTGTCCACTGCTGTAGATGCAAGTATTTCACTAGGGCTGCTTAGAAGTTTTTTTGAGGAAGTAAGAGAGATGGAAGATACATTACTTCTACAGCAAAGTGTAAAATGTGTAGGGTAGGGCAACATAAAGTTGAAGGAGAGGGAGCTTATTCCATAAGGTCCACACCTCTGTACTCTGTTTAAACATTCTGTTTGACCTCCCCAGCTAGAGAGAAGTAAAACATATCAAACATCAGCCACTCAGAGCCCAAAACAAATAAAAATGTCACAGGCTTCAAGGGGTGAATAACGATGACACAAGGAAAAGCTTGTACACACTAATAAGTAATTTATCAGCATCAAATAAATAAAAGTCAGCGCCACTGACCTTTTTCATAAGTACCCAGAGCAAATTAAATCCAAAACTCTTCCCATAAAATTAGAAGATCAAAAGAGATATGCAATCTAATGCAATTGTTAGCAGGTGGTCAATTTGATGGACTTTCATGGGATTGTTCCTACACTTGTGAAAAAGAATGAATTCTTAATAAAGTGGAGGATAGCTGAATCCACTTTTCACTCATTGCTATAATTTGACTTCAAATTGGAAAGAGTTAGGAACAGAGCACTGAATCTGGCTTATTATTTCTATACTTTGAGCATCTGAAGATTGTGATCTGAACTGCATTGCATGAGATCAAGTATTTTTTAGAGAACAAAAGTATTAAACTGTAAGTGGGAATGTGTTAGACATAAACAAAAACAAGAGTCTTCTTCCCTCTTGAAGTCAGTGAGTTTAAGACTTGCCTCAGTGAGCTGTTTCAATCTATTTATTCTCAAGCATAGAGACTTTAAAATCTCAACTGATGTTAATGGAAGTTTGGCATGTGATTATGCATTTTGTTGAACTGAAGCCTGTGATTGTGTATTCTGTTGAACTGGAGTTTGAGGACATATCAAAACTAAAATCACTGTAAAAACTTCCATTTCCGTTTGCTAGGTTTAAAATAGGTTGTTTTGTAAGTGAAGGAGTATAAAATCTCATCCTCTCACCACATAACATTTCTCTCTCACCCTATTGGAAATAATTGTTTGTCCAAGGTCAACTGTCTGCCTGTTCTTCATCAAAGACTGGATCTCTGAGAACCAGTGGGGTAATTGAAATACTTCCATTTGAGGTTCAAGTGAGTTTTTTTTATCTGTATTTATTCATGTGTGTTTTGCTTCCATGCCATTGGTTGGCACAGAGTTTTGGAAAACTCAGAATATTTTTTGTCTTAGTGGTCCTTTTTTCTTCATATAAACTCTACGGCTAGACTGCTACACTGCACCAAAAAAAAAAAAACCCATGGCTTTCCTCTCTTCTTCTAATCACACAGCTCCAATATCCATATTAAAATATGACTTTCATCAGAGCTCGTGATGCTTGCATGAGACAGTTAAGATTATCTCTAATGAAAAGCATTTTTCTGTCCTTTTGAGAAAGGAGATCATTTCTGCAAAACCTTCCTGATCCTCATGTTCTAGTATCCTGCCTGAATCCCAGAGCTTGTTAGAGGTAACTACTGGAAAAGGCAAACCAATGACAGTTTCCCTAGGGAAGAGAGGAAATATGGTTGTAAAAAGTCTCAACTGAAGTTCTGCCAAGCTAATATGATTTAAGTTTTTGGGCTGTAGAAAAGCAAGATGAGGGGGAATCCTTAAACGTCATTCTGATGTTGGAAAGAAATGTCAGTACTCAGGAAGGTGAAATGTGTGTAAGTCAAATAAACACAAAACCAGAGTGTTTTCTGGTTATTAAAGCCTCCTTTCTCAAGCCAGAACTTCTATTTACTTTGGCAAATAGGATCTGACACCTGCTTGATGGACTAGATCAAGACTATTTAGTAAACAAGTGCCTAGTATTTTTATTCTAGTTATTCTTTTGTGTATTCTGTAAAACTATAAATTGGAGGATAATTGTTCCCTATTTTGAATTTTTTTTTTGACAGCGAAGTCTTTTGGATAAATTACTTTGGGGACCACTGGCTGTTCAATGCTTACATACATTGGGAGACCTGAGAGCAGGAGCCAAATATCTGTGTTATCTGACCTGCATACAGAGAATCACAGAACCACAGAATCACTGCTGTCAGAGAAGAGCTCTTAGATCATCACCACCATGTTACTGTTAAACCATGTCCTCAAGTACCACATCCACACATGTTTTGAACACTTTCAGGGATGATGATTCTACCACTTCTGTGGGCAGCTTGTTCCAATGTCTGACAATTCTTTGGAGATCTGTGTTAGATCTTAGCTGAGATTCTTGGTCACTGATCATCCAAATCTACCTGACACTTAGGTTCCCATCTGGGAATCACATCCCTGTACACGAGAAAGAACATGGCAGAAAAGTTTTAGGTCATGCTTCTATACTTCCTTTAGGTGGAAGTAGGATTCAAGTTGTGCTCATGTATCCATCGAGTCAGACAGGATGATTAGATCATCTGGATCTAAACACTGGGAAGAAAGTGCAAGAACTTTGATGCCTAGCCTGAGGAATGCACCCCTGGACAAAAAGAAATTTAAGAGGCAATTCACCTGATGATCATGAAAACCATTCTCATATCCCTAAAGCACACTCCTTTTCTATATGTGTTGTTTAGGAAGGGATGTGTTTTATGACTCTTCTGATAGCTGAGAAGTCAAGATAAAACAGGGTCTGAGTTCCAGGCATAGCATTCAAATTTCAGCTATTCAAATAAACTAAGGCAAATGAATGCAAGATCTTAGCACATGAAAATTTTTCTCATATGTTCTTGGCATTTCCACTGAACTCCCTCTGACATCTCATTTTGAGAGCTGGAAATGTAGTGAATACATACTCTCCCTCCATGAGATTTTTTTTTTCACTGATACCTTTAGATATAAAGCCTGGAGGATGCAGTAAGAAGTTGGCATGCAGGGAGCTGGTAACTTTTAGGAATGTCACCTGTGCTTCTGTGATTTACTGCTTTTCAACCTACTGAATGGAAGTAAAGGAATTTTAAAAAATAGTGTCAGAGGCAATGTGGCCAAAACCTACTCCTCACTGAAGTGTAGGATACTGAAGTGTTCTTTATCAATGAATCTGTCAGTTGGCTTAAGTCAGAGGTTTAAGAATGTGGAATGCAAAAATGATTCTTTCAGAGGCTCCGATTTTGTACAGCATGTATGAATTTTATCATCCTACCTGCCTTGCCTGCCAAGGGCTTACCTTTACCCAGACTTCAGTAAAGCCTCTGATACTGTCTCCCATAGAATTCTCTTGGAGGAGCTGTCAGCCCATGGTTTAGACTGGTGTACTCTTTACTGGGTTAAAAACTGTTTGGATGGCCAGAACCAGAGGGTGGTAGTGGGTGGAGTTACACCCAGCTGGATGTGGCTCACCAGTGGTGTTCTCTCAGATCAGTGTTGGGGCCACTCCTGTTTAATGTCTTTATCAATGACCTGGGTGAGGGGATCAAGTGCACATTCAGTTCACAGATGACACCAAGCTGGGCAGGAGTGTTGACCTGCTGGAGGGCAGGAAGGCTCTGCAGAGGGGTCTGGACAGGCTGGACTGAGGCTGAAACCAATTTTATGAGGGCCAAACAAGGCCAAGTGCTGGGTCCTGCCTTTGGATCACAACAACCCCTGCAGTGCTACAGGCTGGGGAAGAGTAGCTGGGAAGTGGCCAAGAGGAAAAGACCAGGGGGTTTTGGTCAACAGCAGCTGAACATGAGCCAGAGTGTGCCCACACGGCCAGGAAGGCCAACGATATCCACACAGAAATCGTGTGGCCAGCAGGACCAGGGCAGTGATTGTTCTCCTGTGCACAGGTGAGGCCACACCTCAAATCCTGTGTTAGTGCTATGATTTGATGAGTCTAGTGTCAGCCTCAAAGAGGTCATGTAAAAATTGTTATCTTTATTAACTCTCCCATGAAGATAGCAGCACTAAATTAAGCACTCAAGTTCTCATTTTAAAGTAGCTGAGAAATCCACAAGTGTATTGACAAATCACAACTAGAATCCCATCTGTTCATATGCAGTGGAACCGACATCAAAAATAAAGCCTGACATTGTTCATAGAAAAAACAGGGGAAAACACAGTTTGATTAAGTCTACTAAATTAACACTGCTGTGTATACTTCCACCTGAATTTCATTGTCATCAGAGCAGTGATAAACAAGATTAATATTAACACCTGAAGTTTTATTTTGACCTCTTTCTTTGAATATGGGCAGTGCTTTCCATTCCTATGCTTTATATACACCTAGGAAGAATAAATCCAGCATTAGAGCCAGTAAAAGTTTTTCTCCATTTGTCAGTGGTACAGGTGCTGCACAGACAGAAGCAGGAACTCAGCAATGTCAGAAAGTCAGATTATGAGCAGGCAGCCCCAGATATGAGACACAAAGTTATCGTTCTTCTACAGCAGTTCTTTAACTCATTGTCAAAAAAGAGATTGGGAATGACCATGCTGCCTGGTAAAAAAGCTAAAAGGTGCATTGGACTATCAGCTTTCACCAACTGCTGCTGGAGTTCATAACAGGGAAAGGATTCTAAGGGAATCCTTAGAAAAAGTTACATTAATCCCAGTAAAAGTTACATTAAGATGCTCTGACACATACTTTATTCAAGAGAAAAAAACATTAAAAATTGAATTTTTTACTATAAAATGCATTATTTCTCCACTGCTAACAGTGTGCCTTGATATATAATTTTCTGTCATTGGAATGAAGTTTGATGGTTCTGCTTAATGTTATTACTAAAATTGCTTTTCATGTGATGGAACTAGTGCATATATACTTAATTTTCATTTTATGGATCTCTATCTTACATGACTGCACATATTCACTTTTGTTTTTCAGACTTGTTTTTCAGCAGTTATTCAATAATTTTATGAAACTGTTCAGCATCTCCCAGGTTTTTCACATTTTGCCCTTCAACTGTATAATGGGAAATATTTTTTTTCTCTTCCACATATCTTATTCTTACAAAGAAAATTATGAGACTTCTGTCAACACTGGCAGTTTAATGTAATTTTAGTTAAAGTGAAAAATATAAAACAATGTTTGCAAAGTTCCAAAGCGAGGAAGATTTTCCATTATTTTCTTAACAACCTACTTTCTTGAATAGCAAGAGACTCTTACCGAAACAAGACACAGAGCTTTGATTTTAGGAGAAATTATGAAAATTCAAAATATATACCATGATCTCAACTCTGGGGTTACTTTTAAACCCATGGGAGCTGAATAAGAGAATTGGAAACTGGAAGTAGGAAGAGCTTCAGAAAGCTCATTTGATCTTTCCCTCTTCAGTAAGGCAGTGGAAGTCTGGCCTTCCTCACAGAAATGAAAAAGAAGAAATTTTTACAAGCTTCTTTATATGCAGTGGTTTATTCATTGCTGAATAAAGAATGATGTTGTTGAATTCATCTTTAAACCTAAACTATTTCAATAAGTGATACAGTAATGTTTTTCTATGGAAGATATTTTAAATGCTGTGACTGAAAACAGACCTGCATAAGCATGAGAAACATGCCAGGTCTTGATTTCATTCTACTGGCAAGACAGCAGATCCCAAGATAGCAGCAAGGGAGGGAAGCACAAGGTGAAATTCATATAGAAGATAAACGGCCCCAAAGCAGGCAGCACCTTGTCAAGCACCTTGGCTTTCCTGTTCAAGCATGGACACAGACCTGGCCATCACTTTTTGGCATCTTCATGGCAGCCAGACCAACTGCCATAAGTTACACGTCCAAAATGTCACCCTGGAATGTCACGGGGGGTTGGCTGGCTTGGCATCAGTAGCAGCAGCAGCTGCTGTCCAGGCCAGTATCCCTTGTGTGGGAGGTGGCTGGATGGTCCCAGAAATTTCCCCCTCCTCTACCCAGTGCTGTTGTCAGGGGGCTTTTCCTCCTCTGAGGGAACTATGGGCTTATGAAGTACAGGACTCCAGCATGCCTTTTCTGATACCTGTGGGCACCTACCTGTGGACATGCTCCTCAGACAGAGTCTACACAAGTCTGGAAGAAAAGTACAATTAGAGAAAACTTAAGGGAAACCTTCCGGGACTTGTTATATCCCTCACCACTTCACAGAGAGTAGTCTCCAGGTAGAGGTGGGGCAGGGCTCCATATCCTCTCCTCATCCAGTCATCAACCTCTCATCATTAACAGGCTCCTAGTGTTTCATCTGAGATGTCAGGGGCAGCCTAGCTCCAGTTCCATGCCATATACTCTGCATTTCTCAAGCAGATTATTGAGCAGAAACTACAAAAGCTCCTGGAGGCAGCTTTTCTCCTGGTGCTTGCCCCTTATTCATAAGCATTTGCATTAGTGATGCTGCATCTTGTTTCACAGGCGTGTGATACATCTGATACATCTGATAGATTCTGGCTTCTTCAGAGACCTTTCCTTTCCCATTATTTACCTATACTGAATCTATCTTCCCACCATTTCCAGTCTCAGGTTTCCTTGAAGTCTGTACCCATCCAATACAGGTATTAAAGCTAGATGCAAACTAAGATTACTAAAGGTTTCAGATTTGAAGGAGCACTGAAATACTCTTTTATTTGTCTTGCCAGAAGATGTTCCTATTCAGAGAGACTTTAAATGGTAGTTGGAAACATCTGGGGTTTGTATTTAGAAATACAGCAACGCTGTGTACTTTTGAAGAGCTTTAGACATATGTTGGCTTTGTGTTGTGAGATAGGCTTACATGCACAAACATTTATTAGAAGGGTGTTTAGATGGTGGCTTTCAGCAATTCTATAAAGGTCGGTTCCAAGAAAAAAGAAAAACTAAGGGAGACAGAAAGAAAGCAAGAAAAAACCAAAACTCTCCCCAGTGACCATCTGGGAAGAAAAGCAATTGTCATCCTCAAAAAGCATCTTCCATTGGCTCCTCTCCAGCACACAGGCAAACCCCATCCACCCTTTTCCGCAGAACTTTATAATCTTCATCAGGATCCACTCAACCCTCCTACTGGTGTTTGTTTCTGTTGCTGTTACCGCTGTTACTTTCACCTGGGGCTGCCTTAATGGCCTACATCATTGAAAAGGTATGCACTTGTGTATTATTGGGTCCCCATAGCATAACTCAAAGGCTACAACCGAAGGACAGGGAAAGGACAGAGAAAATAATTATTTGATTCTGGGAGAAATTTGTTTCTCAAGAGAGCTGAGCATAACAATGCTGTCAGGGTTGGGAGGAATAAGACCTTGAGAATATTAACATGAGAATAATATCATGAGAGCAACAAGGGACAATCTCTGCCACAGGAGGCTGGCTGAAACACTGCAGGGCTTCAAAGCAAAGGCAGGTTACAGAACTGCAGCTATAAGTGACCTGGAATTATAAAGGTGAGGGCATCTAAGGCACTGAGCAACACTTCTGGGCTTGAACAGTCTACTGTCTACAGTTGTCCCTCTCCTTCTGTTTCAACATTTCTGGTGATTCTTTCAAGTGCACTGTCTCCCATGACTAGCACACATGCATGCCCTGCAGCCAAAACCCAAGTACTTCTGCTTTGCCTGGACAAGTACTTTCTTCCTTACCTTTACTGGACACTGTAATACAGAAATATCTCACCTCTAGTGACAAAAACCTCCTTTTTGCCTTCCTAATTCTCTGAGCAACGAAAGTTATTTTTCCAACCTATTAAATAAAACACATTTGCCAGCTTTGGAGCCACCTGGCAGAGCAGTCCCTGTTCTCTCTTAATGGCCTATTTAGTGATAATGACACATAGTGAGATATCAAATGCCACAATAACCTGTCATTACCCATCACTGTGTTTATCCCTGCAGTAACTTTGTGATATTTAATAAACTGTTTGTGTAACATTAATACCCTGGTAATTTCCTAGAAGTTCTCTACTCTAGTGGCCTACATTAAGTTTATTTATAATCAGAGATATTATAAAAATGTGTACTTACAATAGTTCCTTCTTCTATAGCATTTGACACTGTCCTGCATTAAATCCGTGTCTCTAAACTGGAGAGACATGGATCTGATAAATGAACTACTTGGTGGGTAAAGAATTATTTGGAACTGGATGTACTCAAAGATTTGAGGTCAATGGCTTGAGGTCCAAAAGGACAAATAGGATCCTTCAGGGGTTGTTACTGGGACAGGTGCTGTTTAATATCTTTGTCAGTGACAGGGACAATGGGATTGAGTGCAGCCTCAGGCAGTTTGCCAGTGACACCAGGCTGTGCGGGGTGAGCAGCATGCTGGAGGGAAGTGATGCCATCCAGAGGGGCCCTGACAGGCTTGAGGACTGGGCCTGTGCAAATGTTCTGGACTTCAACAAGGCCAATGCAAGGTTCTGCGTCTGGTTTGGGGCAATCCTAAGCTCAGAGAAAGGTTAGGCAGAGAATGGATTGGGAGCAGCCCTGGGCAGAGGGACTTGAGACTGTTGGTGGATGAGCGGCTCAACATGACTCAGCCATGAGCCCTTCCAGCCCAGAAAAGCAAATGTGTCCTGGGCTGCACCCAAAGCAGCGTGGGCAGCAGGTGAGGGAGGGGATTCTGCCCCTCTGCTCTGCCCCAGTGAGACCCCACCTGCACTGCTGCATCAGCTCTGGGGTTCCCAGCACAAGAAAGATGAGAACCTATTGCAAACAAGTCTAGAAGAGACCACAAAAGATGATCAGAGGATGGAACACCTCTGCTATAGGGCTCCTCTCTCTATAGACAGTCTGAGAGTGTTGGGAGTGTTCAGCCTGATGAAAAGAAGGTTCTGGGGAGGCCTTACCATACCTTTCAGTACTGCAAGGTGATACAAGAGAGCTGGAGAGGGACTTTTTACAAGGAATGTAGTGGTAGGACAAGGAGGAATGGCTTTAAACTGGAAGAAGGCAGGTTTATATTGGAGAGGGTATATTTACATTTGATATTAGGAAAGAATTCTTCATTATGAGAGTATTCCAGACCTGAAGACCCAGGAAGTAATATGTTCCTTTGGCATGTGGATTTTGGTGATGGGAGAGGCAGTAGTTCTCCAACGCATAAATCTGAAACATCTTAGAAACAGGGTTCTGCAAAAAAACTTGAAATAGCTGTCTCAAGAGGCTGGAAGCAACAATTTTATTGCTAGCAGTTATTATGTACTATTTATGGTAAGCAGCTTTTTAAGGACTGAAGTGCAGATTGTGGTCTGTTTGTTATCCCTAATAAAACCAAATATAGGAAAAGACAGTCCATAAGGACATAGATTTTAAAAACAAAATAAAAAGACCAACAACATATCAGGTGTGATGGAGAAAAAGAAATAACTCTGTAGTTAGTGTTTTAGATTGTGAAAAATGTGCAAACAAATGCCAGGAGGAAGAAATTGGATAGCACAATAAAGAAGATTAAAGGTTCTGGGGGAAAAAATCAAGTAAGTGAAGCATAAAAACACAATAGTGGTAATTAATACAAGTAGGCACAGGTGAAAAAAAGCTTACAGGGGAAAAGAATATGTAAGTCACTCAAGCTGTGCAGAGCCAGAGTGCAAATGAAAATTCAGTAGCTAACACAAGGAAAGGAAAAATCAAACTGTGGCTGGAGGAACTCGAGAAGTGCATTGACAGCACAACTGCGAGTAGGCAGATCTAAAAGACGGATATATCTTCCTTTCTCTGGGAGGTCATGCAAGGACACTGCAAAGAAAATGGAAAACAACAAGATCTTTAAGAAAATATAGAAAGGAACACAAAACCACTGAGAACACAGCCTATTGATCATAAATTTCTAGAAACCATGGAGCCCATAAAAATCATGGACAAAAAAAAATATTAATCCTATTGAAGATAAAATTGGACTGTTCTGAAAACAACCAGATGACATCGTATTAAAAAGCTTCCTTTTTTTTCACTCTCTCTCTTTATTTTTCCCCTGCAGGCAGAAGGATCCTTCTCATCTAAACAGCAAATGAAGTAATTTTGCTCTTCCCACTTTTGTAAAAATGGTTGGGCAAGAAAGGCAAAACATCATTACTCACAGGAGATATTATTTCTGCAATAATGTAGGGAAATCAGATCTTCTTATGAATCTAAGTCAACCAAGGAAAATGTCAAAATTTACCTGTGATTTTGGCAGGCATTTCTGAATAGTGACTGTGTGGAATTGTTCTGTTTTGCCCTTTTGAAAAGGTCTCCTCTTCAGTATTTAACCAAATGAGGAGAGGAATCAAATTTATTTATGGAACTCCCAATGGCTCCTATTTTGTTTTTTAAATCATTATTACATCTTAAATAGCTGCTGTCTGTATTAGCCTCTATCTCTTTCTGTCTCTTAAGAAGCACCTTATTTACAATAAGGTAAGCTCAAGAATCACTTGATTTTAAAGAAAATGCTTGATATATTGTGATACTTATTGATGTAGTATATCCGTGTGTAAATACTTGTACATCAATGTGGCTACAGGAAAATGCCTTAAAGCATTTATTCATTCTGTGCAGTGAAGCACATGAGGAAATGGAATTTTAATGACAAACTGCTTTAAACAGTAAATAGAGGAAATCCAAACTGTCATTTAAGTAGACCTTCATGTGAAAAAATACTATAGTGATGCATGGGAGGGCTGCTGCACAATTCCCATCTGATACACATATTTGCCAAGATGCAGCTGACTTAATATGACACTTGGCAGAAAAACAGGAAACTATTTAAATAATCATCTAAGTACTTTCAAGGAATTTAAGTAGAAGAAAATAAATAGAACAAAGCATGTTCATAAACTGAATTGTATCACATAGTAATATTGTGTGTATTTAATTTCAGTCTACTGTTTTTGACACTGTGAAATTGTTAATCAGACATTGAAAATAAAATAGTGCCTTCATTGAATCTGTTAAGTTCAATATTGCAGCCATTTTTAAGGTTTATTTTCAGGAGAAATGCAAAATAAGCATCTACTTGCCACCTGTGCAGTGCACCTACTCTGACATTTTGGTGTAAGAGTTTAACTTCTAATTACATGGGCCATGCTCAGCTTGGACGAGAGCACAGCAGAACGAAGTAAGGTGACATCACAATCAATTTAAATTCTATGAGTTAATTAAAGCCTTGAGCTCCCATGTGCATGCCAGGCAAGGAACGTGAGAGCAAAATTTGTGAGAGCTATGCAGGATCTCTGCTGCAATCTGAGACACAACAGAAAAAGGGTTTTCAGATAGGAAAACACAGCAGACACATCACATCCTTGTACCTTTACAGGAACATTTAGAAAGGGGGCCCATTACACCTGAAAGGGGAGCTGTGAGATTTGGTTTATGTCATTATACTGCCATGATATAAACCAGCTGTGAGGGAATCTGTTTGAAAGCAGTATTTAAGATCAGAAAAGCTGATTGGTGTGCATGCAGCACATAACATGGAGATCACAGTATGTTGTAGCAGAGCAGCAAGCTGGTTCTAGCTCAGTTTTATAGTTTTCAAATCTATAATTTTCATTTCTAGACCAGCAAATTTTCTTTTTTGGAGACCACAGAATTTTCTTTTTAAGGTTTCTTAAAATATTTCTTTCATCTGTAGTAAAGTATACATTTTATTAATTTTGACAGGTTTAATCAGTCACACTGCTCTGACTAACTACCATTTGTTGAATAATTTTTACATTACTAACCTCTCCATTAATTTTCCTGGGTGATTGGAAGGTGTAATGAAGAATTTTAGAAAGGGCTGTCCTATTACTAGTTCAGCATGTTGCCATATTCAAATCCCATAAAGCTAGGAAACACTTCTTCCAGAGCTTTAGAGCAGTCTCTATAATGTTCTATTTATATTCTTACATGGCTCCTATCACTGTGGCATCTGACTACTTCTCAGGCCCCTATTATATGATACAGCTACCTTATTTTATTGAAATGCTCTTAGATAATTTTTGAGCTTGAAAGAAATGGAAGAATGTTATTTTGGGGTTATTTGAAACTGCCTGTGTTTATTTTTAGCTGGAGAGGTGCCTCTTGCACAGGGAAAATGATGCTTTGAAGCAATTCTTCATTCCATCAAGAGCTTATTGTGTAACTAACTGCAGACCATTACGAAACTCAGGGCCTAAATAAATACCTGCTCTACAGACTGGGACTGAGTTTTGCCACGTCCTGAAACCAATCCACTATGAAAGATTGAACTGTTCGCAGCTGTGGAGAAATATTAGGTCTTCACTGACAGAAGCCATGGGAATCTTGGGAGAAAATAAATTACTGGTCGTGTTCTAAAGAGGTCAGAAATAAGAACTGGTAGTTGGAGTCACAATAACAGATCATCTCTTTGAGAAAATTAAGGGAGAAATATTAATAGATACATAATAAAAAGAGGGTGAAACATAATGTTTGCATTATCCATTAGCAGCAAAAATGTGAGAAAATTTGCATAAGATACACTGGCAAATTTCCAGTGCTGGTTTTTTGTTTAAAAGCTATTCATAAAGAATATGTGCTTCTACGTATCATATATCTGTTTTACTCAGAAATTTTATGGTGCTCTGTCTCAGAAATTTGACTGAGAATACTTTCATTTATGAAGTATTCCTAAGAAACACCCCAAGGTTTAGCACTGCGTGACTCTTTCCACACAGATGTCACTCTGGCTGATGCTTCTGTGGAGTCTAAAATTCAATAGTTCTGTCTCCGTGTCTCTCTGCCAGACAAAAACTGCAAAAATTATGGAAATATGAGCTTTTATGATGTATTTCTAAATGAGCGAAGAAACAGCAGACTTACGGAAAATGATCATCAATAAAGAAAGTTTCCAGAAATAAGACTTATTTTCTTTTTGTTAATTTATTTTGCCTTGAGCAAAACAGTTCCACAAATCAATTTCACCATCAATAACAGACACAATCATCAATAAGCTAAATAGCAGAATTTGTAAGTATAAATTATCTGATCTGGAATAAGTGAAGAAATATGGCAATAAGTTCCAAGAATGCAATGGTTCCTTGTAGGGTTGAAAAGGTACCAAAAACCCTCCCTGGCACTGCCTAATCTAGCATTAGTCCAAATCTTGAAAAGGAAGTGTTGGAAGACATTTTTAAACACTGTCCCTATCCCATATAGGCATTGTGTCAGAGCCATGTATAGCCATTGTCATAAAACATAAAAGCAAGTCGCAGGTATTATTGAACACCCTTTCCCAAATTCCAGGGCTGCCTCTCTTCTGAACCAGCTGTTGAAGCCAGGCCAGCATATGGGAACACATCCCTGAGGAGAGATGGCAGCACGGGGCTCACTGCCATTGCCAGAGTCAATCTGCTCAGAACAGGTCTCACTGACCTGGCTGCTTTTGTCTGTTTGGTCAGGAAGGAGTTTTAAAAACTGAAATGATGCCCCCTAAGAATTACTAAAGTCACAAGTGAGATGCTGTATTTTCCTCTTGTTCCACCCACTGCCCAAAGCAAAAGGAATGACATCCCCTTGCTGGTATGTGTCACGGTGTGCTCCAAGAACTGTGCCATGCACGCCCACAGTTACATTTCATCGCACCTTGAGCAGAAAGATTTCATCACACAGAAGTCAAGCACCTTGTAGCTTCTTAGTTTTCTTTGTCCCAGGGCTGCCACAAACCACAAGTTCTTTTGTAAAACCCTGCAACACACTTGTAAGCAGAAATACTGTCCTGCTCTTGGTGGTCACTGCTCTGAGCTTGATATTTTCAGAGTCTCAAATGTCTTTGATACAGCTGACCTTGAAAAGAACCTCCACCAAAACTATAGTTATGTTTCTACAATCCAGAGAACAGTTGCCAATAGTGTAATGCTCCATAATACATAAGGCCAAGTGGATAAAAGCACTTCCTTCCTGTCCTCTCAAAGCAGAGCAGTAAAGGCAGATAGAGCTCGGAAAAGAGAAGCTGAAAGAACAAAGGCAATTCCAAGCACTCACAGTCACTGCCTGCACTGATGGTCCCAGGAAGGCTTTCAGACAGATTTCCTCCAGGATCCCCATGAAAATGGCCTCAAGGGTGCTGCTGCCAGAGCCTCTTCTCTGCTTTTCTACCCAGAGTCCGTCAGATGCTGAGAACAGTTTGCCTGTTTCTTTTCCTATATAAAATTGCAACCTATTGCTGTAGTCCTAAGCTGTAGCTAGATGTATATTCAACATATATTATTTTGCAGCAAATACTATAACTGCTCCTGCCTCCTCTTGCCTGATGAATTCTGGCTCTTTAGAAAACAAATTATCTTTGAACTCTTCTGGAGACTGGAGGAAGTGCTTGTGCTTCAAAAGATGCTTTCCCATCACAGCAAAGACACAAATAAATAACTGCAGCTTGGTTTCCCTCCCCCAGACACCAGCTTAGAAAAGAAGAGATCTATTTTTCTTTAACATAAAAAGCAAACCCATAAATAACCTATTGAAAGGGATATCTCTTCCTTTAATGTTGAAAAATGATTTATAGGTATATATCATATCTGTAGTTTTATTATCTTTCTCCCATCTTCTTTTTTAGTCATAGTTTTATGGCAAAGTCCAGTTTTATTAGGAATCCTGTCAGTCCCAATCCAGAAGGAGGTGATGAAAGAATTTGGGTCACTTCTGTTCTTTTTAAATTCTATAAAAAAAGTCAAAGCACATAAGTGCGAAGGTTTAATAGGGCATAAAGCTGTAGCTTACAAAACCTTCCTAGAGATTTTCTGCTGGTATTTGCTGATAAGCAGTTAAGTTACACAGTAACAATGTAAACTTTGTACTGCTTTTTATGAGAAATGCCCAGGAGGAAAAGCCTTTTTGATAGAGGTACTGCAACTAAACTTGTTCAGCCCAACATAGGTAGATTCGTCTTAGTTTTTATGCTGTAAGAAAACAATTTTGTCAAGTGGCCTATAAATATGTAGAAAGAATAAGTCCTGGAAGAAAAAGTACCACCACAAAAAATCCTGGTTTTCATTTCCTAACTAAAAGCCTGAAAGATCTGTGTTTTTTCATATTTTTCATTTTCTTTTATCACTTCTAACACATGGATAAGTAGCAAGATCTCACTGTTCTTCCTAAAGGAGCAGTTCTATTGAGAAAAAAAAAAAGTCTCATGAAAAAATCTTTGGTCTTTGTTCACATTTTTATGCTTCCCAGGGCTCCACAGTTTGCATGCTGTCAGCAGTGAATTCCTCTCAACCTCTTTGCTAGCAGCGTCCTGGAATACAGGGAATGACTGAGAGCTTTCAACATGATGGGATGGAGAGAGCTGACAAGAACAGAGCTCTTAGTTCCTCCAGAGCCAGTGACCAAGCCTTTTTTTCTTCTCAAGCCTCTCTTCCACACAGCTTTTGTCAATCTGTTTTCTAAATTTGTTTCAGAGCTGTGTTAGTGTCTGAACTCCAGCTCTCAGACTGCAGGTCTGCAAGCACAAAGGCTACTCCTGTCTCTGTCCCTGGGCTGAGACCCCCTGTCTCCAGGGAAATACAAGCAGTCCTGCTGGAAGAATTTTTATGCCAGCTTTATCCCACGAGCTGTCAGAAACAGTTTGACAGCTCCTGCAAGGAATTATGAACATGAGTGTGCTGAAGATGATTCACAATACTCCTCTCCTGTGCATGAGGGAGAATGTGTTTCCCTTTTCACAGCAACTTTTGCTAATTGCACTTGTCCCAGAATGTCCCACCTGGGTTTTGGCACAATCCTTCTCCCACACTGTCTTCAGCCAAGATGGCAACCTCTTGGCAGAGGTTTTGTGTGTACAACGTGTTATACAACATTCACTTCACAGACCTCCTCTGGTTTTGAGTATGGCACCACTTTGCTTTCACCACCAGCCCTGGTTTGTTTCTTTACATCTCTAACAGAATTCAACATATTCCTGGTTCCTGGGTAATAAAGATTGCCTTTTGGATTTGGGTAGCCCAAGCCTACCCAATATGTTTATAATAAATGGAGTTCCAACTTTCTGAGAAAATAGAACATTAAATTCCTTTCCATCAGCATAATCCTTCACAGTTACAAAAATATTTATTACTTTAGAAATTATAAAAATAATTTAAAGTGGTAGAAATTAATGACAGAACATTTTCAGGTAGTCTAGCTTCAGTCTCCTACCTCATTCTCCCAATGTTTTATATACACATATCTCCTTTTTTTAATGACAATTTTGCAGTTTGTTAAATAATTATGTGTAACTCAATTTGTTACACACATTAGTGTTATGTGTAATAGGAGTTTCTTCACAGAATAGAAGATAATATATACTGTTAAATGTTATAGTATAGTTATAGAATAGTGCAAACAAGCTGTCGAGCAGTTTAAATCCCACATCTATTAAAATTCCAAAAGGTTGTGATCAGTGGATCCTTAATGTATCATTAGAGTATTTTATCTGTTACCTACACTTTTAATGCAGTTTGACTGCTCCTATTTTTTCCAATATAAAACAAACCAAAACTTTTATTCCAATATCTTTCTGAAATGGAGATGTCATACAATAGAAAACCTGTGGATCACCAGTGATGACAAATCCTTAGCTGAAACTTGTCCCAGTTCAAGGGCATAAAAAGACTGAGTGTCCCAGTTTGCCTGGCTTTGCAGTGCAATCTGTTACTCACTTTTCTGAGTACAGAAGTGCTTCCTGACCTTTCGTACTTCCTGAATTGTCAGTAAAGTTTGAAGAAATGGCCTCTGCTATGAATGATAAATTTAGCTATTTTGTCTCCAGCAACCGCTGTTAAATCTGTCGGAAATTTGCTTGGTTCTGTAAGGGGTTGTTGCACTTTTTCAGCATAGTAGAATTGATTCAAAAAAGAATCTGTTCAACGTGGCTTTGGAAATTAATCATGCTGAATCTGCAAAAAATGGCATGTAGGTAATGCACCTAAATCACAGCTGAAAAATCATGATCATGTGTCATGTATTTAACCTGGCACCCCAGGTCTAAGCAGGAGGTATCTAAAGGTAAATGTTCAGCCAGGTTCAGCATCTGCTGCAGAGCCAAGAAGAACATGGAGTTCTGGTAGTTCTCGCTTTTTAGTCTCATTTCTCATTTGTTGTTTCTGAAATTGCAAGGCCAAGCTCATAAAATCTGATGTACTGTATTGCCAGACTTCTTTGTTAGAACAATGAAGTTGTCTTCACTACCATAAGTGATAAAAAGCATATTTGCAAACCTCTGCCAAAAGAACTCAGATGAATCTATTTTCCACTGAACTGAGTGCAAATCTAGTAATCCACAAACTGAAGTCTCCTCCTGTGTCCCTTTTCAGTGTTTGTTTTGAGACAGGATTTTTTTCCTCAAACATGAGTTTAATTGGGACATATTTTATTAAATTCCTGCATAGGGATTGCATAGTCACATATCTGCTAAAGATAATTTGTTACACAACTTTAGACAGAGCAGTTTGCATTATTAGAGCACATCAGGGATTTTTCAGGATCAAGTTCTAAGGTACAAGGATAATGAAATTAAAGACGTTTTTAACCTTTTCAACAAAACATGGAGAACTTCAAGATTTTCAAATATTGCCTTGATGCTGTTCAGTTAAAAGCCTGAAAGTTTGTTTCTGCAGAAGGGAGAGGAAAGACATTTCAAGACCAGTGGAGATTTACTATAAGGTAATGGGGTTTGGTTTTTCTTCATTGGTTTTGGGGGTTTTTTAGGAAGGGAAGCACAAGAACATTCCTAAAATAGCAACTCACTTTTAGACTATGGATTACTTTATCTTAGGAATGGTCACTTTAAGGATCTCCATTTTTAGGAGAGATTTTAAGGGGCATTTACTGTGTTCTCCACTTGGTTTGTTGAAAATAGGCGGCCTTTCCAATGCACCTTCATATTTACTTGATTTATTGATTTGCTTCTCACCCTGGAATAATTGCATCATAAGATTTATTCTCTCTGTTGTTACTTTGTTTGATAAAGTCCAATATGTCACTCATCCTCACATCAGAGAAAGGAGTCAAATATACTCTGTTATGAAAAGAGGAGATGAAGGTTTTGAGTTTATAATATCATAACTGGGCATCATTCCCTGTTCATGAGCTAGCAGTATGGGCTTCTGAACAGACTTTAGGTGCTGTAAATACTCATTTGCATTTGAGAAGACACTAAATATCCCTTGAAATATGCAAGAAATAAATATTTTCCTCATGTTTTTTCATCTGTTCTCTGGATCCCAAAAACAGAAGTTTGTGTTTGGAGGATGGCCATCCAAAATCCTGTGTGCATACATTAACTAAAATTTTATATTATTTCCTTAATGACTTAAAATCTCTCATATTCAGATGTTTTGTGAACATAAATGCCTGAGGTAAGAGCAAAAATATTTCCTACTGTAGTGTCTCAACCCAGTTTCAAGGTCTCATGGCTTAATCACACACAGAACCTTCCATAAACTTCCAGGACTTGAAAATAGTACTTTCAACATTCACTTAACAAGGAAATAAAGAAAGTTGAAAGAGGTGAAGTCCCTACAGTGGAAGAACATTAAAAGTTTCTAAAAAATTAGCTCAGAATATAAATATATACTAAATACACATAAATTATATATATATACATATATAAATCCCACAAATTGTAGATTCTTTTCTTAGTTTTGAAAACTGTTTAGAGTTCTTAATGCTGACAGTTCTCTATGAAAAAAGGAAAGAGTATCTAGCCACAGAGCAGAGTACGCCCTAGAGAAACAATTGTCAAATACATACTAAATAAGATTCTGCCCTCAAAGAATCTAGAAAAGTTGAAGAGGAGAGAAATAAAAATAAGAATATGGTTTAGACTAGTTCAGATGCATAGTTTTTAGCTAGTAGCAAACCAGACATTTTCTAATTATGCTTAAGGTAGTCCAGAAATCATTTTTATCTCTGTGCCACCTGTTTTTCTGAGGTGCTTAAAAGGATTTGATAAAGCAGATAAAAACACAGGGGCAGCCTCAATTTGTATCCTTCCTATAACCATTCAAAATCTATTACTCAGAGTGACAAGAGATGCAAAGTTAGGGGCCACAAAGCAATACTACCATTTGGTTACCCAGTTTCTGGATGGGCAGCCTCCGTGAAAAATCTTCTTTTTTCTGCTCTCCTTGATTAAAGTTAATTCATGCAGCCCGGATGACTCTACAGACTTATCAAACAGTCTATTTGTAAGGATCTGCTAAAAGCTAACATGAAATTGTCAGGAACAAACCATGTCAAAACAACCTAATTTTTTTCTATGACAGCATAAGAGGCCCCATGAATGGAAGAAGAGCAGAGGATGTCACATATCATGACTTTAATAAAGCTTTTGACAATGTCTGACATGACATTTGCATAAGAGAACAAAAGCACTGGAGTGTGGGTAAGACAGCTTTAAGGTCAACATGCAGCTGGCTTGAAAATGCTACTTAACAAGAAGATATAATTTGTTTATTGACAAAACGGAAGAAGGAGGCAGGAGGGATATAATGGTCCTGGATCCAGTGCTACATAGTATTTGACTTAATAAGCTTCCTGATATTGAAGTTTTGAGTTTGGAGCAAGGGTCACCACTTTGGAAGGCAGGATTACGTTTCAAAACCATCTTACTAAGCTGCAAAATGTAGAATAAATATGTGGTGTAACTCAAGGCAATTGAACAAAATAGCAGAAGAATGATGAACAACGTGAATGTATTCTGGGGAAAAACTAATCAGGCACAGGAGTAGCCAGAAAAAAAAAAAAAAAAGAAGCAAAAGTCTGAAGAAATCCTGAAGTATTACAGTGCAAAAATCAAATGAAGAGGAAAGGAGGTGAAAGGCTGCCCAGCGAGGTTATAGAGTTTCCTTCTCCAGAGATACTCGAAATCCAGCTGGACACAACCCTGTGCAACCTGCTCTCAGTGAATCTGTTTTAGCAGGTGGATTGGACTAGGTGATCTCCAAAGGTTCCTTCCAACCCCAACTGTTCTGAGATTCTGACATCCAAATATGTCAAATGTTACTAGAATGGGGAAAATTATTAAATGTTCTTTATACCTTTTGGGATAGGATAGAAGTGCCCTTGTCTCTCAGTGAGTCAAATATATTAGGGTGCAGCTCACTGGGACAGAGGAAATGAGCAGGGCTGTCTGAGCCCCTCCCAGTCCCTTTTTCTTTGATTTCTTTGAGATGCAGACATACTAGTATAGATTCCAGTAAGAAACTGGCAATGAGAAATGGCAAATGTGCATATTGAGATTGATATAGATTGTGTGGAGACAGCCCACTGTAGCTTAAACACCCTGGATTGTGATGCTCCCAGACACTATGAAAGCAGTAACAATGACAGTATGATTTGTGTGGTATAATTGCCTGTGTAAAAAATGGAAATGAAGATTAGAGTTCTCAGAAATGTCACATATATATCTCAAACATGTAAGACAACAGAGTAGCTTTAGTCAGTACCAAATAGGCTTTGTGTTCTTTTATTACAATTTCACCTTAAAAAATACAAATAAAAGTTTAAAATCCATCCTAGACCAGAGGCAGCATAAAATTTCTCATTTAAAAATAACTGTGAAAATTTTTTGAATATCCCACTCAATGATCATTTCATGACAGATCAGTTTACAAGCAGTAAAAAGCTGAATTTCTAGGTTTATAATGTCTTTGTAAGATGTTTCAGCCTCAAACAGTTAACTTCAAAAGCATTTTGAGAGTAAAACAAAGCATTTCTTACCAACTTTGTAATCTAACCAGACTTTCTGAACCATGTTACCTTAACTATTTTCTGCTTCAAGTAAATTTTCTGCTTTCAAACTCAAGATGTAACCATCTTTTAATGGTTTTAATCGTTTAAACCATATTTTAATGCAGAGGATGTCACATATTTTATCCAAGAAAATAATGGAATGTGATAAATACCACTCTAATAATATAAGAATCTCTCTGCAAAATAAGAAAAAACAATGTCCTGACTCCGTAGCATTTCTATGCTAAATATGCTCACATATTGCAGTTCACATTGCCTGAATATGAGAGTGTCTCACAGTCATTGAAGTACTTATCCCCATTGGTCACGGCATCCTTTAGAGGACTTTAACTACTCACATTTCTCAGGTGAATAAACAGGGATCTAAGAGAATGTATTTGTCAGTGAAATACCAAAGTTCTAATTATTCAGCCATCTTTTGCAATCCCCATCCCTGGTTTAGGTAGGTTGTTTCCCAGTACAAGGGGTAGCAAGGCTTGCTTTTACTGTCACTGGAGCATAACAAGTCATACATATAGGAAAGACAAGATTTGACATAAATTTACACCAAACCCATTGATGCGTTTGTTAAAAAATCCCACATTACCTCACAGTGAGAAACTGGGAGTATCTTAGTGTGACACTCACAAAGCATATGGTTTCCTAGAGTGAGGAAAAGGGGTTGAGTTGCCCAATGTCATCCATCCCAAACTTGGGTTCCTGGGCCAACCCCATCCCTTTTTAGTTGGGAGGTGAAACTGGAACTGTCAGAGATCAATTTGTCCCCTCTGCAGATTCATCACAGAACACCCTCTCTCTGCTCCCTTCAGTTCTCATGATAAGCATGTTACTTCCATACCAGCTGGGTGAAAGTGTGAAAACACTTTAAATCCCTTTTTGTCATGTCCCACATGACTTTTCCTGCCTTCAGACCATGAAATCTTATTGGTGATGAAGAGTAACTCCCTCAGTTTGCTATTGAAGCTGTTCTAGTTCCTGTAAATAATAAACCCATGACTATGAAGGCTAAAATCAAGGTCTATTTACATCTCAGCTGAGTGCTGTAACCATCAGACTGAAGAATCTGTCTGCAGCTTGCCATCTGGCTCAAAGATTATTTCAATATTCAGCAGTGTAGTTCAGCTTTGAAGGCAGAGGAAAAGTGAGTGCCTTTGGAATTTACTAATATAATTTGCAGGCACCAAGAAAATTGAAGTAGCTCTGCAGTTAGACAGCAAGGGGATTTTGAAGATCAGTATTCTGGATTTAAGCAACAATAATTGGCAACAAAAATTATTTATGAACATAGCCTGAAATGTCTTGCTCACAGTCACAGTACGCTGAATTTCTTGCAGAAAAAGGAATTGCCTCTGGTTTGTCTTAGTCCCAAGACAGCATCTTCATCATTGGGCTTTCACTGACTCTCGAGTTCCATCTTCTCTTGTGATATGTTATCTTTTCCTCCCTGCACAAATACATACAATTTTGAAGCATTCATAAGACAAAACAAAACAAAACAAAGGGAAAAAATAAAAAGAGATAAAAAAGCAACAATAAAAATAAACTTTTCATTACAACTCCTATTGCTGTTACACCTTACAATGAAAGAAATTATTACAGCCTCACATAGCTAACCCATTTTGTCATTTCCATTCAACCGATCTCCTTTTCTCCTTTACTCTGAAATTAAAAATATTTTTATCATTTGCAATTTACAAGGCATATTAAAAAGCTTTTAAATAATCTGTAACAAGAATTACATCAAAATGTTGTAACAACTCTTGTGAGAAAATTCAGTACATGAAAGCTCAGTTAAGACTGTCAAAAGCAAGCATAAAACCAAGAAAGCTGTTCCCATTCTAGCAGAAAGCATCAAGATATTTCTAAATAAAAATTGATTGCTAGTGGCCTCAAGCTCCAAGTTGCCCCTGTGAAGAGGCAGATCCTTTCTTATCATAAGAGTAAACAATTAGAAATTTTGGGGTTTTTTACTGCATCTTAGTTATACATTTCTGTGCAAATGACTTCCATTTTGCTATTGAAAGCACTTGTTTGGCCATATATTTGTGCTGTTGCAAAAGTTTACACATGATTTCAAGAGAGTAATATTTGGGGGTTTTAGTATTTTTTGTCCATTTGTTCACACTGAAGTTCTATTTGTGTCAATAGGAAAGCAAAGTCCAGAGCACATCACAGGAATCATGCCAGGATATGATTTTTTCCAGAAAAGAAAGAATGTGTGTGTCTGACTACAAGTGCATAAGAAGCTTCTGTGCTCTGTGAGGAAACAAGAAATCTTGGTTGATGTGAGGGGGATATAAACAATAATCAGGCTGATTTCATGCTGGTATCTGATACCCACAGGTTTGACATTACCTTTAGCAGCCCCATCTGCTTCCTGGGGGATGAGGAGCCTCTCACCAGCCAAAGTAGTGATGTGACATATAAATATTACTTTATGTCCTTCAATTTAAAGAAAATATATTGTAGAAGTGTTATGGTCTGAAAAAATAAACACTCATTTGTCTTCAGACTCCGGAGACAACACTTGGCTTAACTCCCACTCCGGTCTGCATTTTGGGCAGCTTTCCTTATAGTCTCATAAACCTCTATTACATAAAAGAATTTAATTATTTTTACATTTGGGCTACTTGAAAAGCTAATATTCAACTTACTAACACCAAAGAAAATTTTATTTAGTCCCTACAAAAACACCAACATAGCTGCCAGTACAGTGTGTAGGCTGTATTTACAGATCAGGATTTAGATTAAATTCTTCATCAGCTGTGCAAAGCACAGCATGCTTTTCAAGAAACATAACTGCCACGTGAAAAGATAATTAAGTGGGCAACTTGCATCTTGTTCTCAACCTCCTTCCATGCGAGGGGGGGGTTCAGCCCTCAGCAGACCTGTCCTCCGAAAGGGATAGAAAACCTTTAAAGCAATCACATCAAGTGCTCACCTGTAAGAACTGATATATAAAGTCATATGGACTAAGCCGTGCATAAAAAGAAGTTAATGGTATGTAAACTGAAAGTCATGTGGGTAAATGCCACTTCCATTTCAAGCACACTATGCTCAACTTCCATTTAAGAAGCATCAGCTCATTTTCTGTGTTACTGCAAAAATGCTCAGACTATTTAACCGGCAGGACTATGGACAAGGGTGGGATTGTCCATCCGACTGACTGCCCTTGCTCTCTCTGCTGCCTTGTACTGACAAGGGATCTCACCCAAAGGTGTGCATTGGATTCATCCAGCAGTGCACCTGTAGTGAGGGTCTGAGTGCAGTAGAGTGTAAATGGAGACTATCCCTGTTCATTCATGTATTTACTATGTGAAGTGGGGAGGAAAAGGAGGGAGGCAGATTTCAGAACAGGCCACTTGCTATTGCAAAGAACAAGTTCATACAAGATATTAAACTTCCATCCTGAGAGGTAAAAACAGATTTCAAATAAGCAAGACACAGCAGCAGCTGACATCTTATCAGGTGTTTTGAGGATGTGCATTGGACACTGGTGTCTGCAAGTGCTTCTGGGGAAACAGGTGTCTTTGGGATGCCACCATACAATGCTATGCTGAGATTAACAGAAGCAGAAAGGCTGAGAGATGAAGGAAAACTCACTGCTGCTGATATAATCACCAGGGACTCTAATGGCTCAGTTACCAAGCTTTGTTGTCTGGAGACCATATTGGAGAAGCAACCTTGCCTTGTGTGACCCAATAACAGCAGCAGGTCTTGAGGGGAGATCTCAATCATGTGGGGAGATGTCCATATCCCTTTGCAGTAGGACAGTTGTCTTTATCCGAAAGAACATTTTCTGCACCTTGCTGCTCAGAAAAAAAGCAGAAAATTAGACAGAGACAAGCTCCATGAGAGATGGACTCATGTAATTCCACATTATGCCCCTGTCCTCTGGACCTCAACTGTTGCAAGTTTGAGGCAGAGATAATTCTCATTTAACTTATTTTTGGTGCGTTTTCACTCCCCTGGTAATGTACATTCTGCCTCTGAGTTCTACATAAAACACACTAAACCCCCCAATTTTAAAATATTGTCTGTATATTCGTCTGGAGTTCTTGTTTATAACTACAATCTGCCTAATTTCCAGTGCTCTTGTTCAAAGTGGAAAATAGTCTTTACTTTTTAGCTATTAAAGTCATCAGATTCTTTTAAGAAAATAACCTCTAAGCAGCAGTTACAAATCATTATCTTTTTAATTTGTATGTCTGTTTTTCACACCTTCTCTATTCACTATAGCAATGTTAAATATCAGCATTGTGATATTCCTTCAGCAATGGATATTGCTGACTTCCTCAGCTGAAATACAACGTATCTACTGGGCTCTGTTTAAGTCTTGATAACTGAAAAAGAGAATAAAGAACAAATAGTCTGCTTCTCTGTGTGTCTCTTGCTTCTTTTAATATTTTGCTAGGAGGTAAACAAAACTGAGCCTTACTTATCCAGACCTCTGCCCTATTGTGTCTCTTTAAATTAGATTTGCTGCAATGCAGTATTTTGTTTACTCTCCTAGAAATGAAGGACAGCGTTAAGTTGCTACAGAACCAGAGACTGCAGCAAACAGTCCAAACGTTTGTGATAGCTCGTGGGTTTTTTAAGCTTCCCTGTACTTTGAAAAGAAGGTTTAGAAAGGTTTTGTGAAAAAATAGAGCGGTTGGAGATGTAAAATAGAGTTTAAGCTTCACAAGGGAGAATAGAGAAATTAGTCATTCTAATTCCTTTGTAAAAGAAAGGGACGGTAAAGGTAGGTGGCAACACCAATGCTAATAATAAAGGCATGGGGATTACATAAAGAATAAAAGCTACTTATCAGTTATTTAAGTTGCTGCTTTTGGGATTTTAGACTAATAATAGCAGCTCAGAAGGTTTTTGTGGCATTTTTTCACTGCACAAAAGTACCTGATTTTTTAATGATTTAGTATATGGATGCTGTATGAAAAAGAAATCAGTGCTTTAGTTAATGACTAGGCATACATTATCATGTGCACATGGTGTTTATAATGTACACATATGCACAGGTGAATGTTAAGAAACAGAAGGTTTATATGTTATACCAGGTCCAACAAAAACACCCACACAGGAAGATGGTTGCTGATAATGTTTTGTTATTTGCCAGCTTTGCTATCTCCCAGCCATACACTGGAGATATGATCAGCTGATGGCCTGAAGTCTCAAGCAGATCTACTTTTCACTTTTCTGTGAAAAAGTCACCCATTTTATTTATAGAAGACAAATTTTGCTAAACATTTACAGGAAAACGTTCAAACATACATCTGAAAGAGTTAAATACAGAGCAGCCTTTAGATGGTCAGCAGCCAAACACAGAGAAAAGGAAGAGGAAGATGACAAGGGGACGCCCAAAATGATGGGAAGCAGAGTACGTGCAAGCCCCAAAGGAGAGCAGGAACAGAAGCTCTTTGCTTCCCCCTGTAGGGGGAAAAACCACTCTGACCAGGTCTGATTTGCATATATTATTTATATTATTATTCATACATCAGTGCACTCCATGAGACTCTGTTCTCTGCTGTGCTCTGTTTCACAAATTAGGAGACAAAATATATGTAAACACATTTGCAAAAACAAAGAGTAAAGAAGCTGTGAGACGTAACAACTAAAGAAAAGAGGTCACCCTTAATTACAGCTGTCTCCATATGGGTAGGAATTTTATGGAGACTTAGTGCCTATTTCTTTAATGTATTATACAGATATCAGTTGGTACGGTTCTGCTTCTAGCTTTTAAAGGGATATTACAAATTCAGCAAAATTTTGAGTGAAATCTCTTCCTTGTTTCCTTTGTTTTTCTTCTTAACTCTCCTTTTTTTCCTGCAGTTACACCCAGAGTCTTTGTTTGCCCAGTGCAATTTGTAGGCTCTTACTCTACTGGATTTTTTTTCTTCATCTTCATCTTTCCTTGTTCATTTGTAATGGAGATAGAAATTAAGAACACTGAGAATATTTTTAGTCGTAGATTTATGCAAGAAAATCATTATCTATCCTGACTTACACAAAAAAGAAAAAAAATTATGGACACTAGTTTAAGATAGTGCTTCATCTCATTTATTCCCATCAACATGAAAGCACAGACAGGAAAACGTAACTGAAATGAGGAATGGTTTCTTTCAAAGCCTCACATATTGCACTTAGATTGAAGTCTGAGGACAGTTACACACTCACAAAACTACACCCCGATTCCTTTAGCCTGTCTGTCACCCACAGCACAAATCAAAGCAACCAGGATAAGGACATTTTTCTAATCTGACCAAAAAGTCACCAAGTGCCACCAGTGAATGACTCAGAGCACTGGAAGGTGCATGAATAATCTATGTATACATTAATATTCCTTGGAACTTAAAAAATTAGTATTTTCATATGAAAGCGCAAATTTATTTTGACATTTTCAAAAAGTTAAGGGTCACCCTCTGCTTTGGATGGGATACATCTGATCAAAGAATTTTATATCTGAGCTAGTTGTCCTTAGTTCCCCATAAAGGGAGAGGAAACACTCTCCAAAAAGATTTCATCCCATCTTGAAGATGTCTAAAATAGAGAATTACAGTGAAATATGCCATAAATAGGTGTACTTATTATTATTGACCGTGAAGACAGCCTAGATACCACCAAAGGTATAGGCACTTACATTGCAAGGGTCTAAAATTAGACCAGTCCAGTACAATATTTCATGTAATGAAAATCAGATCCTTGGAGTCTGCTCATTTTTTATAATCTCTTAATAGAAATAGTAGGCTCCAGGCACAGCTACAGGACTTCCCACATTTTTTATCTCCCTCCCCTTCCCACCTGTCTCTTGAGGAGCAGATGCCACACAGTACTGATATTGCCTTACCTGAGAATGACTGTCCAGTGTATAAAGCCATGGAATTATGTCTGGAATATAATGAAAAGGCAATAAAGTAACTTTATATTATACTCTGTGAAACACTTTAGTTTTAGTAAAAAATCCCACATGGTTCTGCTCTGTTACCCTGTTCACCTGATCACATGACTGACTTTCCCTAGGCAAGATGAGATGAAAATCCTCAGTAAAATTGTATTGCTTGTGGTTATAAAATCCCTTAATTCTGTGAGTTGAAGTAATTATTTATGGTGGGTTTCAACATATGACTTTAGATTCTTAATTGTTACTCTTAGATAAGCAGTAAACTTTTAAAGATTATATAAATATATTTCTTTGTGGAGTTACATTTTATACCTTCTTATTTTTTTTTTAATTTGCAGGAATCTATATTTAGCCATGAATAAGCTTCCAAGAGCTACTTCTACAGTTAACAAACAATAGATTTTTGGTTTTTTTAAATGTAATTTGTTCTAATTTCTTTTCCTATTTTCTTTCCTCGTTACCATTTTTTTGTGAACATAATTGCTTATTATGTTAAGGGATTTACTAACTTACTAGAGATATTTTGAAACTCAAAAAGTATTTTAAATTAATAAATTATTTTAAAACAAAACAATAATTAAAATTCAGTATATTTTATCAATAAATTTTTCCCCTTTAAAAATTTTTTTTCTCAATCAATTTATGGATCAAAGCAATTACAGAAAGATTGATGCAAATTAAAAACTCAGAAAAAGTTACAAAGTGAATATAAGATGCATATACAAAAAAAGAGACTTTATGTTAACATATAGCTTTTAAATATTAGGATTTTTTTCACTCAGAAAGAGGTATTCATCAAAACAAAACTGTTCATAAGAAAGTGCTGTTTTCTATGAGCACATAGAACAATATTCTAAAACATGCTGAACACCAAACATTTTAAAACCTTTAAACTCTCCAAACAACCTGCATATACACTTTGAAAATAAAAGGAAAAAAAAAGAGGTTTTGCTCTTAAATTGCTTATCAATTTAAAATAGTGCCAAGTAATGAAAAACTTTAAAAACCCAAAATCTAAAAATCAAAATGGGATTGTTCAAAACAATCAAAACAAAATGTTTTGACTGAGCAACACAAATTCTTCAGTTTTCTCTCATGAGTATTTTTGGAGGATTTTATCTTTTATCTCACTTCAGCATAAAACACTTTCAATAACCTTAAAAAATCTAAGAGTTCTTAAAAAAACCATAAGACAAAAATTTCAAAAGAAAAAATATTCAAAGAAATTGGCAGATATTAACAACAGTAAACTGATTTGAGAAAGTATCCTTGCATTTTCAGATAAGTAAGGCTAATAGAAGTAAAAAACCACATTTATGCATATGTTATCACCAAGTCATTCTGTGGTTAGAAAAAAAAAGCAAGAACTTGTGTACCTCCATGGATTGCAACTTCTTCAGTTGCACTCAAAAAATCTTTTCTTATCTAGAAGTCAGGTGGCTGGTTTAAATTCTGGTTTTGAGGAGAAAGAGAACCTCCATAGAGCAAGGCCTATTCCAGCTTGCATTAGGCTAAATTGCCTTCTTAGGAAACATACCTTTTTTTCTTTGGTTCATCAGAAAATCTTGACATTCAGTTTTGCATAGCTAGATACCTAATTTTTATAAAGAAGAAATAATGTCACCTTCATCTAAGTGGGCCTTCAGCTGTCCTTGCCTTTAAGTGTCTCTGGATTTTACTCTCCAGTGCTGGCTGCAGTACAGAACTACTGGTGAACAGTATCCTGCTGATGGCTAACGAAATTATGTTTTCCAAGGTGGATATGATAGATTATTGTAGTTCTTCTATGCAAAATCAGTGCTTCTGTTTGGGATCAGGCAGGGTCAAGACTCATCTAGGCATGGCAAGGAAGCAGCCAGGCATCTGATACCATAATGAAAGTAACATCACAACAGACTGATAAATCCAGTTATCCTCAAAGGAGATTTAGGTTAATGGAGGTTACAGGAGTGGGCAGGCAGTTAAGCAAAACTTATCATTTATGGTTTGTCTCCAGCCATGATTTCTTGTTCTTGTTATTGCAGAAAGCAGGTGATCTCAGCTGTGACAAGTAATTTGTTCAAAAAGTGAAGGTATCTGTGAAAATTCACAGACCCTGCCAGCACAAAACTCTACCTAAAAATTTCTGGCAGTCTTGAGAAGACAACACTTTCCCTCAGTCAAAGCTGTGACTCTGACTTCTATACCACAATTTCATAATGAGTAAGGGAATAACATTTAAGGCTATTTGAAGACAGAAGTTTGTTTATTCCAAGTCTATTCATACAAACCAGAAGTTGCCAAGTGTTCTTTCAACATTTGTCCTGTTGATTCCTCTTCTCCCCCGTGTGAAATGACATATAGTGGTTCACCACATGATGAGCAGGGGTGTTCACATCAGTGTTCACATCAGTTTATACGGCAAAGTGTCCATTCCTATTGCAAACATCGTGTCTCTGTGGCACAAGGCTTACTCCAAGGAATGTATGGTTTAGAGTCACAGAATCATAGAATCATTAAAACACCATCAAGATCATCCAGTCCAGCCTTTCACCAAACACTGCTATGCCACTAAGCCATGTCACAAAGTGCCATGTCTACTTGTTTCTTAAACATTTCCAGGAATGGTTACTGGACCACTTTTAGTAGGACTTTACCTAGACTGAACTTTAAACTGGCAGTTCTTGGCTCTTGAGAAGCAACTCAGCTTCTGTTCCTCTTCAGGAGTCTTGTGGCACACAACTGCTTGGTGAACTGGAATGTTGTGATTGTACTGTGGGACCCCTGAGTGATGCCTAAAGGGGCTGATCTGAAACAGAAACTAGACAGTGTTAAAGGAATAAAGTAGGTATTTTTTAAGAGGATACACCTTGGGCATGAGGCTGTAATGGTTGTCCTTGGTTCTCGGGCTGGAAAAGGATTGTTTTGTCTAACTACGCTGTGAAGAGAACTTAATAACACTTTAAGTGTTAGAGTTTAGATTTAACTCTAAATTTTAAGTTTAGAGTTACACACCAAGGCGGTACAGAATCTGAAAAATATGAAAGCTAAAACTTAAGGCATCATGAGGGACACAGAGATGATATGTGGGACATGCATTTGTGACCAGGAGGGTTGTCCCGGGCTCCACAACAAAAGAAAATATTTTCCCATTGACTGTTAGAGCATCACAGCTGTGGTGCAGGTCACAGAACTCTCAGGAGCATCCTATCATCACCTCTCAGATTTTTATTGAATTTATTTATAGTAGCAAAAACACCTTAGGAATTGGGAGGAGCAGGTGTGTGTACAGGGTATTGAGAGACCCATGGCATGCAAGGAGGCCCTTGAGGCTGCCTTTTATTTCCAGGTAGAATTGACCAAATTCCCTATCTTGTTTTGGTGTGCTGGCTACAGATATTGCACAGAGAAAAGCAGGACAGTAGCTTCAAACAAGTACTTAATTGAACATAAAAATTGTAAGTGAGCAAAAAAGAGTCATAGTCCTCTGGCACAGTTGAATGCTGATGTCTCTTCCCTTGTGGGAAACATATCTACTGTATTCTGAAAACTTCAGCTTTTGCTGCATCCATAAATCAGATACACAATTAATTTTTCTCTCCTGGGACTCTGCTGTGAAAGAGACCTCATCTGAGATCCCTGGCTTCTATTTAGCTGCCATCTCTAGCTTCAGTAAAGAGCCACATGAGAACTCTCTTCAAGACAAAATATGTCTATTGCATATTTCTGTGAAATCCTCAGTGAAAGGGATTAAACCATCTTTTCTGCCTAAGTCTCTCATTCGTTTTACTTCAGATTCACCACTATTTCCATGCTTACATAACAAGTTGTTAACTTCTCAAAATGTTGCTTGGAGGATTTGTAGGTAGAAAGAAAATTCTCAGAATCTGTCCTTTCTTCTGTTTATCCACAGATGGTGGCAGGGACTTCCTTGCTTTTCACAGCTTCAGGTCAGAAGGTTTACAACCACCCTAGCTGAAGAGTGTCTGCACTGCAATTCCTACACTGTATTAGGACATTTTTATTTTTTACTCTTTGAAGAGTTCTTGCAGAAAATCACTGGAAAGTGCTTAAGGAGCAGATAAGCATTTATCTGGCATACTTCTCTTAAAAATGAAGGGGAACCGCTTGGTTCTTTTGAATTTAGCTACAAATCCCCTCAGCAACAGCCTGCATAAACAACATAACAGGGCTTGGAGAACTTCCACCTGGAGTTTATCCCTGCCTCATTGTAACAGGGACACAAGTACTATGTAGGATCTGAGGATGGAAAGACTGGGATGTATCCAGAGACCTTGAAAATACACCATCAGAAGCCAGGAGGAGTAAAATGGCCGGGAGGTTTTGGATCCTTTCCTGATCAATGATAAAAAGATTTCATTTCAAATTTGACAGAGAATGACAGTATTTCTTCATTTCATACACAGTGAGAAGAACAGCCACTCTGGGAAGGTTTTCTCTGTACTGCTGGAAGAGACTAGAGCCAGTGGCTTTCCATAGGCTAATGTCTGTGCCCTCAGAGGGTTTGGGAAATCTATGTGTGACTGCAAAAACTTTTATGAAATCATTAATTTGTGCAACTTTTATTTATTAATAACATTCATTTAGGTATAAGTGCTGCAACAAAAGACTGTTGGCAGAACATATTCCGTTTATTTAATCCTTCTGTATTAGAAGGATGGTGGAAGTCCTGATCCCTGCTTGCACAGATACCCTTTTCAATTTTTTACTCAACAGTGCATCTGAATTTACCTCTGGAATTTTAAAGTCAAATAAGGAAATACAATAGAGCAGTGGCTATAACAGAACTATTAAATTGATGTGCTCTCAAATTCCCACAGGACGTACCAAGGGACAGAACCGTCATCCACACCTCCCTTGCACAAAGGACTTTTCTTGAAAACATCTATTAAAATGCATGCCTTGAATCCATCACCTGGTTCTTCAATACTAAATATATTTTAAATCAGTCAATCCATGCTATTCTGGAGCTCTCCCAGGGCTGTTGTATAAGGCTGTAACAAGGTGGGTGCTGGCCTCTTCTCCCAAGCAACCAGTGACAGAACGAGAGGACATGACCTCAAGCTTTGCCAGGGAAGGTTCAGGCTGGACACCTGAACCTTGTCAAGCACTGGAAGGGCTGCCCAGGGAAGTGGTTGAGTCACTGTATCTGGAAGTGTTCAAGATATGACTGGATATGTCACTAAGTTTAGTTGGACTCAGTTATCTGGAGTTCTTTTCCAGTCTTAATAATTCTGTGATTCTATGTGTTGGAAAGAGCTATTGTATCTTTTTATACATTTCTCCATCAGTCTGACTTCTTTCTACTTTACTTGCCATACTTGGTGTAAATGCTGGGAACATTTGCAGTCTCTTTCTGACTTTATCGCCTCCTGGTAGAAAAGCTTCCTAATCCTTGGATTATTATTTCCAACAGTCAAAGTTTAATCATAATTTTAGGATAGCTGGTACTTTCTTTCCAGTGCAAAGTTATTGGGTCAAGTTTACGCAAAAACCAACCAGACAAGAAAACCCCCACAAAATGACAAGTGAGAGATGTGTCACATAGATCATTTATTAGCTGTTGTGACCATGGAGAAAATGTAAATATTCACTTCCCTTGGGTTCAAGATCCAAAAGGAGTAACTGTTATGCAGTGAGGGCCTGATAGTTAATTTCTGATCACTATTGCTTGGCAGTCCTGTGCTGAGTCAGCCCATGAACCAAGCTGCCATCTGTAAGATTTCCAACGTGCCCTGACTGATAACTGACCCTCTTGGGAAAGTTGTTACTGGGAGCATTTGTACCCAGGGTGAGGGTAACTGAGCCCAGGGAAGTTCATGCCTTTTTATAGACATCCATTGCACTGCAGTGAATATTAAACTACCATTATGTCTTCATTTCAGGAAGAGGGGTTTTGGATTATATGATTTCAGAACTAGTCAAATGCTCATTCCAGTAAGCACAAAAATCTCTTATTCAGCCAATGAACTATTCATTATTGTCTCCTTTTAAAATGGAAAAGAAATACCCATTGAACAGAAGGTATAAGTGCTGTGGGAAGTTCTTTGTAAGCTTTTGATTTGTGCTCTTGAAGTGTTTTGCAGAGAGACAGTCAATGAAATAAAAGATAAGGACAACAAATCAACAAATTCACCTTGAACAAAGTCCTTGAAAGAGTAACAATAAAAAGTTAAGCAAAATGTAAATGGACTGTGAATTAAAATCAATAAACTAGTGGCTGTATATGAAAAGTAATAACACTATATAACGATGTTATAGAATCATAGAAATATTCCAAAATTTTGTTTTCCAGGACTGTTCTTTGATCATTCAGGAATTAAAATTTTTCTTTAAGAGAAGCACAGCATTTACGATTGAAAAGATCTTCCAGATTATCAATCTTAAAATGGTCTAGGGCTTTTTAGATCCATTTATATCTATATTGATACATAGAGTGACTTATAGAATCATATAAATGTATATGCTTAGAAAAGTAGGAAATATGCTGAGAATTGAAATTATGTATTCTCCTTACAAGATCCTTCTGAAGTCAGTTCTTTCAAAGAAGGTGATGTCTAACAAGAATACACTTAACGAAGACAGGGAATCAGTGCCTTGGTGTGACTTTGGAAAAAAAAACTGCAGGTGTCAGATGCTAGAAATCCTTAAATTCTGTCATTAACCTAAAAACTGTAGGTGTTAAAAGTTAGAAATCCTCAAGTTCTGTCATTAACCTGGCCCTCCTTCCTTTTGCATGGAGTTGATAGTAAAACTACAGATATATTGCAAAAAACATGAATTAATAAAAACCCACCATTTTTATGAATGTACCTGATTTATACTTTCCATAAAATCTTTACTCCTTGATCAGTAACAATAAGCCCTGCTAAAAGTTTTTCCTCCATCATTATTATAGGCCCTTTTACATATTGAAAGGGCTCAATAAGATCTCCTTGAAGCCTTTGGTTCTCCAGGATGAACAACTCCAACTCCCTCAACCTTTCCTCATGCCTTTTAACATAATCACAAAAGCCATGGAAAGGACAGAAATGAGGTCATATTGTGCATTCTTAGGAGGTCATATCAATGAAGGGAGCTACTGCAAATTCTCATTTTGAGTAAAATAAGCCACAGTTTGTAGCCTTTCTGGCATTAGATGTTACCTTTTGCAGACTCTAACCACCCTTTGAATTTACTCACCTTTTGTTAGGTGTCAAACTAACTATGATTAAAAGGCCCTGGAGAGAGGAGAGGAGAGTTGTGCAAGAAATTAAGGTGATGAGGCAAGTCAGAGAAGGTCTATAAATCTTGTTTGTAATGCTTACAGTGTTTATAATAAAAGTGACAAGTAGATGTAGATTTGGATTGACTGTTCTAATCAACACATTATAAAAAATTCAGATTAATTTAAACTACTTAAATTTAAAATAAATGGATTATTCAGTTTAGTCATCCTTTAAAACACATCATTGCATCAGGCTTTTATGCAAGTGCAGTAGATGTTTTTTATTCCTCAGGTTTTACAGACTACCTTATTTGTGATCAGCCCTCTAGTTAACTGACTACAAATTACATAACTGACTATAACATAAAAGTGAGTCTAAAATATCAAATTCATACACAGAAATTCCTTCCATCAACCAGATGAAAATTCATACCTGCATTTTATATATCTTATAGATAAATTATAGCATATAAGACCTATATTTCTTAACCAGAACACAAGAAATGTAGAAGAGTCCCAATTCTTGAAGTCTGCAGGGGGGTCCTAGAGAAAGTATCAGTATGAAAGTTTTCTGTCAATCATCCTGCACCTCTCATGTAGTGCCTTGGGTCATCTCTATAACAGATAAACAAAACAAAGCAAAACAAAACAGGAAAAAAAGGCAGTGGTCTCCTGGAATGGGAGAGGGAAAGCAACTGTGTCATTTTTACGGTAATTGCCACTTTCCACCTATGTTGTCTAAAATTGCAGTCAGATACTGAAAAAAGGAAATATTTCTCAGTATCCTTCTTTGCCTGTCAAATGTGTTGCTCAGAAAGCACAGTATCTATCTCTAAAAGGTGATATTTGCCCAACCTTGCCTAGTGTTTGCACTCACATAATACATCATGGGACTGCATTTTCTGGAAAACAATTTTAGGAGAATTCTGTATTTTTCAGATATTTATGTCATAATTAGTCATTCTCATAGCTAGGTGCTTGCTCTGGGCCGAATTAACGCTCTTGTGTTCTCAGAACACCCTTTCACTTAAATGCCCTTATCTGCACCAGTGGCAGCATATTATGAATGCCCCCAGGAATGCTCCTGCACTCATGTGTCATGTTAGTTGGATTCAAAGAACCCTTTGGGGAAGGACAACAGGCATTTTTTCTGAGGACTTACATTGTTCATGACCCTGCCAGACATCATGACATTTTTGCATAGCCAGATTGTTTACACTGAACAGCATGTTTAAGGAAGCAATCAATGTGCTTTCTCCAATCCATAAAGATCTTTGACACTGCTTATTCACCAGATATTTATTATATCTAATTTGACAGCATTTTCTTCCCTTCCTCCAGGCTGAAGAAAATAAACCTCTCATAAGCATTCTTTATGATTCCTCAAAACATTGGAAGACTAGCCACAAGGGAAATAGGTGGTTTTGACCTGACTTTTTCTAAAGTTGAATCAATTTTCCATTTTTGGGCCAGCAGGAATGACAGTGATCATTTAACATGACTATAGAAAAAAATCATAGACCTCAGTTGTGCAATCTCTGAATTTGGTCTTCTGCTCCTAATTAAACTACAGAATTTCTTTATTGAGAGGTAATGAATTATAAAGACTTCCAACCAAATATATATCTTATGAGAATATGTACAAATAGTTATTTGCTCTCATTGTGAAATTACTATCATTGTTATAATGCATATCATATTTTCACTTAAAATTTTGATTTAATGCTAACTCCTCTCAAGAGAGCAATCTTAGCCAAGTGAAAAGAAACTGGAACAGCTGAAATAGTCACTGAAACATTTTTATGTGAAGGGATCCAGTGGCAGGTTCAAGAGTTCACATGTTTTAAGCTAACTAGATTCAATGGATGTTGTGTGATCTGCTACTACCAAGAAGCAAGTACCCCTCAACTCTCTGCTGGCTGGTAATAATTCTCTCCTTCACCTCACCTTCACCTGACCAGACATGGACAGCTTCCGAAGCCTCATAGGTCTAGACTTCATCTACCAGGTGAACCTCACATTCTGGACTCCTCCCTTTTTCTCCCAGTCACTCCTGAGCTGTGGTGATCAGAAAGTGGACATAGATTTCCAGATATTATTTCATTTCGTGTAACAGAGTATCTTCTGGCTTATCTGTTGCAATCTTCCTACTGAATCCCAATATGTTGTTTGACTTGTTTTGTGGTGAAAGTGCACTTTTGGTTCATGCTTAACTTCATTGTAACTCCACTGTACCCTCCAGGTGCTTTTCAGCTGGATTCCACCTTCCCATCTCAGTTTTGAATGAGTTCAGCTTTTCCTCACCTGTGAAAAACTTCATATTCATGCCTCTTGAACCCATTCCTGAGGTTTCTCAAGCAATCTCTGAATTGAAGCTCTACTCTCTGGTATGAAATTCACCCTCTGTAGTCTACTGAGGGATAGTCTGCCTCATCATACAGACCATTTATGAAGCTATTGAACAACATCAACCTCAGTACAAACCTTTGGGATGCTACTCTTGTCAGCACCTTCCAAAGAGATGTCAAGTCATGGATTGATATCTTTTGAGTCCAGTTGTTTAGACAATTTTTAACCCATCTATCAATCCGGCATGTTCCTCAGCAAGTGAACATAGTGGAGAAGGAGGAGTGTGCCATATGTCAAAACTAAAGCACAATCTTCTTTTGTTCATGTCACAGCCCTCAAGGGGCTCAAGCAGTCTCAAGAATTTTGCAGAGATCCTAATCAAAGGCGACTCACTCATGGCAGCCAGTGCTCTCAGCAGGTTTTGGGAAATCCTCTACAACCCCACAGATTTCAATGCAAAGAGCTTCTCAGGTGGTCCCTAAACTGCTCTTCTTCAGCTGTTGTTTGTCTCCCTGTCTTCCACCTTCTACTGCTATGTATAGGGATCCAGGGAAGCTGGATTTTTCTGCCTGAAATACATTTGATTGGAAAAGTTGTGATCAGCAGTACCAAACACTATCATTTTTATCTCCTGGTTAAAGCAGTTTTCTCTTGTCGACCTGAAAGGTATAGAAAACAAACAGTGATTGCACTTGCAGCTTGATAGTCTTGTAAACAATATAACTCAAGCTGATGATCCAAGTTGTTATCACTTGGTAGATTCAAATACAAAAATTAATACAATTTGTCTTTTGCAGAATGATCTCACTGGTTGATATACTATGATAAGTACTATAGTGTACCATACTTAAGGACTACAGGCCTCCTATTTATCTTCCCCAGGATGTTAGTGAATACAGATTACATCTCTTGCCCTACAGATATGACAGATGAAGTATTCACAAACAACTACAATAGGTGAAGAGTTTTCTAGAAAGGTCTAGGACACCGTTTTATACATATAATTTTGTGTTTCCTGGCAAAAATCCTGCATTTTAAAATAGCAATGACAAAGAGTTGGGTCTTGTTTACCTAGCTTCATGAGATGAAGAAAATCTGACACATATTAAAATATAAAAATTGATATTAAATATATTACTGTATGACAATATTGCCTAAAGGAGGTAATGGGCAGCTTAACACTTTAGGTAATTGTGTCCTTTCCATCACAAGTAGAGCTTGTGAAATACTTCCTTGGATTAATGTTTTCTGAGTAGGCAGGGATATTTTTAAATATCTCTCTTTCATTATCGTCATTCTCATTCATTTGATTGGTGCATTAGGTTTCCATTATATGATTTTATTTTTTATTGTATTTTAGCTCTCCATCAACTTGGTTATTCATAAACTCCTACACACAGAAGGAAGCAATATTAGGAAATCATTCAGTAGTAATAATTGAATTTGTCAGATTTTGCTAAGCTATTCGTGCCACCACAAAACCACGAACACTCATTGTTTTGAAAGGGGGGCATTCTTCTAAGTATTGATTAAAAAATAATTGTTGAAATTCTTCTGAAAGTAAGAAATATTAAAACTAATCTGGTTTGAACTATGACTGAGTGAAGCAGATCTAACTTAGGTAAAATATGCTTTTTACTTTTTTGTTAGTATTTCTTTAGTTACATATTTAATTGTAACCAAAATACAGTCCTTACTTTTGGAGTTCAATCTTTTTTAATGAAATTTATTTCATCCAAAATAAGAAAACATAAAGCTTGCATTGCTGTCTAACTGATCTGATATCTTGTGCAGGGCTGACAGACCCATTGCCAAAGCCATACAGAAAGGCTATTGTGCAAGGTAGATTTTTCTTTTGACCTTTATGCCCCTCTATATGATCATTTCAGTCTTGCATTTACTGACAAACTCCACAGTATAATAAAAATAATCAGCTCAAGACACAAGATGACTGCAGGTTATTCCATAAAACTTTAATAACCTAGTTTTTCAAGTTGGCTGAGATAATGACCACAATAAAAATTCACCATTTTTATTGGAAATGTCAAAATTTAATTATAGCAGCATCTGTAAGCAATATCTTACTTTTTTATACTGCTTTTAACTTACGGATATTTTTGACCTAATAGTTGCAGATCACTAGGTGTTTGTATATGTGAAAAGATATTGCTGAGTTTTATTAGCAACTAAATTTGTTTTTCACCCTACATACACAATCTGTGGAATTTACTGAAATGAACATTTTCCTCATCAAATTTGTTTTGAATAAAAATCTTCTAATGAGTAGTTTTGCTTATGTTTTTAAATATAAATTTCAAGACTAAATAATATTGTGACTTAAACTACACTTTGCTTTGACAGAGGGATTTTCTTCCTTTTCCCAAGAGGTATCAATAAGGAGTGATTTTAAAAAATGTTGTGTCAATTCTTTTTAGCATTCCTTTTCAGCATTCCTTTTCATTCTTTTAAAAAACACTTCTTACATTCTCACCTTTTTTCAGTTGAAATACGACAACACAAACTGCTTGCCTTGTTTCTTCCTGTTTAATTTTCTAAAATTGCCATTTCATTTGTGTTCCACAATCAGATTTCCTGCAGAAGTGCTGAGCTCTATCTATATGTAAATTGAATAATCTTTCAAAGACAGAAAAGGAACCACTATTTAATGTGAATCTTCATTTCTGTAAAAAATTAAGAACCATGATTTTCTATAATAATAAATTATGACTATAGAAATTTGTAAAGAAAGAACATGACAACATTTTTTGTCAATAATGAGTAGGTTTTTTTATATTTAATGGATTCATAAATATTGGAAAATTTTGTCTTCATTATCTCCTTTGTTTAGAGTGGGTTTTTTTCAGAAAATACCATGAAAAAATACCTTACCTACTTTAATTTTCCCAGTGTAATCTCTTTTATCAACAATTGATTCACTTTTTTGTAAACAGCTAATCTCAATGGTCGTTAAGAAGCACCCTCACTAAATCAAATATACTTATTATGTATAAATACTCATTGTTTCTCTAGCAAAAATGTCTGAAAATATTCAGAAAAAAAGAAATCACAGACAAAAGAAAAGCATGGATACAGCACATCACAGAACACAAATATGATAAGGTACACTCAAAAGGAAGTACACATTTATCTTTCAACATTGCAGCAATACTAATGTTTCCAATACTCAAATTTTCTGAAAAAAATATGGCCATAAACTGTCTTTCTAGTGCCTGATTGTGGGAAAAATATATTAGTATGCAGTTCTTTATCTGTGCAATAACCTAATTTTGGATATAGATTTGCTGTTATTTCCCCCTGTCAAAGAATATAGATGTCTAAAGGAAAAGCAGAGGCAACATGACAGGCAACGTCATGAGGCCATATGTTCTACACAAACTATGAAAGTCAGACTGAGATCTGTTCCAGTATTTTAGGCTAAAAACAAGCTATGTGCTAAGATTTCCAGCTATTTTCAAAATTATATCACATTTCAGCAAATGGAATTATTTTATGAACAGAGTGATGAATCTGACTACACCATGAAAATCTGTGTAAGTGTGCAGGAAATGATGTGCTTTTGGCTATTTTGGGCCAACTACACATATATTTACAGGCATGCAAAAATTAATGGCACTATTTTAGAAGTTCATGACTCAAAATTAATAGCTACACTGCAAAATATCAGAAAATTAAACTTGCGTTTGACAGTACATCTCTAAGATTTCAGAGTTAATTTCTAGTGGAGGCCCTAAAAATGATCTTGTGACATAAACTGCAAGTGGGATCATTTATAGTGATACAAATGTTTAATAATGATAACTTTTGGGGTATTTGCTCTGGTTGAGTAGAAGGATGGAGCTAGAAAAACTTGTAATTGTGTAGATTAGTGAGAAATTGTCAAAATATAAAAAAATCAAAATGTCTGAGAAGAATAAGGTGTCAGCAAAGAGAAAATGCAGTTAAAGTAGATGTGACATAAAAAATTAATCAATTTACCTGCAAATTAGTTGACGGTGCAATTTATCTCACCAAATATAAACATCTACATCCTACACAGTATAGCATCCATAGCAGATCTCAGCCACTAAGGTCTCTTAGTGTCCCTTAGAGAAATAAACAAATCCTGGTGCAAATGTGTCTTGTCTTAAAGTAAACATCCAAAATAGGTCGAAGGAATCGTTCCCTCAAAGGGTGATTAGATCAGATACAGACATCCATATTTTTGATACCTAATGTTACACAAGATGAATTGAACCTTTCAGTATTGCTTTAAACCTTGCTTAGAATCAAAAGGTTGGTGTTGAAGAGTAATATCTTCTTTCTAACTTCTAAGTAGGTTTTATACTATGACCTATTCCCTTGGGTCCTGGAGTGCTTTATCTGTCAGTGAAGAGAATATTTGAACTTATGGACCTGCTGATTTTTTTTGGTTTTTGGTGGGGTTTTTTGTTTTTTTTTTTTTTTTAACTGGTCTTTTTTTGTTTGGTTTTGATTGGATTTGGGGTTTTGTTTTCTTTGGAATTGTGGGAGAGATTGAAACGGGGGGTTTGCTTTTCATGGAAGGCTTCAAAAAAATAACAGTTTCATAATGTGGAGCTATCAGTGTCACAATTAATCTGGACTGAACAGATGGGCATTCAAATTCACATTGAGGATGTTATGTGGATCAGTGCTCATATAATTATTTGTGTATCAGTGACAGGACATTAGGTCACTGGATAATTTTGCCCTCTGCCAGATCATTTGCCTGCATTCACAATGAGCATCAATCAAAAAACACTCATTCTGCTAAAAGGTGTAGAAAGACTCCAGTAGTCATCAGCTAATCTTTGAGTTGTAAAAGTAATACTATTTTTTTGGTCTCAAACTGTAGTAGCAAAGAAATGAGTTGTTAGCTCTGTGAGGTTTTTGATACTAATATATGGCTGGGACAGAAGACTCCCTTTATCAAGGACACCAGAGTGATGTTTTCACAAATACTAATTATAGGAACTGTGCTCTTCTCACTTCAGATGTCTGTCATCATCTTTTTTTCACATATGTGGTAACTGTAAGAAAAAAAATCAAAGAGAGTGGTGGTTTCCCCCAGTACCAAACGTGGAGCTCTATGAGAATACAGGAAAACACTTTTACGAAATTTCTTCTTTCCTTTCACAAGGTTCTTCCTGAGCCATTCTTTGCTTTCTGATCAGAAAAATCAATATATTCCCCACAACCCCTTCTGGTCTCCCTTTCTCCATTAAAAAAGCTTCAATTTGAGTTAATATGTCATGCAATTTGGGGGCAAATTCTTGCTTAGAGGAAGGAATTTATGTTCCCTTAACTCTCCTGGGAATAGCCCTTGGGAATATCATAGTCCTGGTCAGTAATATCCAGAAGAGTTCACAAGCATTAGCAGCATTTTCTAAATAGAAATCCCAGGCCTCCAGCCTTATTCCAGAAGAAAGGAGTCAGACAGGCAGCAGATAGAGGAATGCCAGGAGCTTTAAGCAAAGGAAGGTGACCTAGTGCAGGTCCCGGCAAGCAGCAGCTCTCTCGTGTGGATTGGCAGGTCCTCTGCTCTTCTGTAGTGGGCAGCAAGAAACAAATGTGGTGCTGTGGAAACCCAGCAGGTGATCATGTATCCAAACACCAGTGTTCATCCAAGATGACTTTTCTTCCTCTCTACCTTCTTTGCTGCATCAGTGGGTAAATCTCTGCCTTCAGTCCTCACCCAGACTGGGCCAAATGTTGCCTGAAAACTCAATATTGCCCAGATAAATTTATGAATAGTCAAATTAAAAGATGGGCATTGATTTTCAATAGACTTAGAGTTTTTCTGTACTATGACTTCCAATAACTTAACTACTCAGAAGAGTAGTTCAAGCCCTTAGAAATTAGTTTGAGTGTAGGTATTTGCAAGTATGTCATTAACACTGCAGTTTCAATATTGCAGATTGGATAAGCCAAATATCTTCACAAATAAAAATGAATTACAAAGACTAGGAGACAGACCCCTGCTCTTTTCTCAGTGATTCTTGGGGAAAATTTACTCAATATACAAATGCCTGTTCTATGTGTTTCCTGTCACTTTGCAGGCTGTAACTGTCCTTTTCATGCTGTCCTTTTCTTCCAAAGATTGTCAAAGTTTGCAGCATCATGTTTAAAGGGGAATGCATTCTTAACAAACCTTCATCTGTTTGCAGCGCTGGACTTTGAGTACTGTTGCTGCAGGCCCTCAGCTGGGTAACAATTAGCATTGACTCCATGATTCAGAAGGCTGATCAATTGCTTTATTATATCATCTCATAGTATATTTTATTATACTTATATGACACTATCTTACAGTAGCAAGAGCTCTCACTAACTAACAATTAAACCCGTGACTCTGTTGAGCATCCCAGCACAGCTGTGGATCTGATTGGTCAATGAATCTAAACACCATCACCAGGATCCAATCAAGCAATCACCTTGGGTAAACAATCTTCAGAACACATTCCACATGGGTATAATAACGAGCAGAGATAATAATTGTTTTAATTCCTTTTCTCTAAGTTTCCCAGGCTCCAGCCTGGGAGAATTCTCTCTGTTTTCTCTTCAGCTGAACTGAGAATCTCCACACAGTACCTCTTTATTGTCTTCCAGGTTCAAAAGACCAGAGTAGCATCCAGGCTGTAATATTAGTACCCAGCAGTAGCTCAAATAATGTACATCTATTTCAGAGGCTTCTCTCTTAGTTACTACTTGATCTTTATACAAAATGCTCCTCTTCACACTTATTAGAAGCAATATATTCTGTTAATACAGGGTACTTTACAAAATTCACACGTTCTCTCACACTATGCACTAACAGCATGTCTGTTCTTATAGAACAATCATTTGGAGATTATTTCTATTTTTTATTCTGATAAAATTAAATAGACTATAATTTGCCTTTTTACACTTTGTGTTCAGTTTTTAGTGGTACCAAATTTGATGAGGTGCTGTACCTACTCCCTGTAGGGTTATCCAGTCTTTGTGGGAATCCAGTGACTGCTGGATTATCAAATCACATGTCTGACCAAAGGTTACATCTTTGTTGTTCTGGTTGTTTTTGTCTTAAAGACCTTGGTTTGAAATTAGTCAATGCTTGAAAATGGTACATGGAAACATGAAAGAGTCACAAGAAGTTCAAATTCCTCTCATATTAAAACCCAGATCTTAAGAATGAAGCTATTCCCTTCAAACAAACTTGCTCATCTTCAGTTGCAAACCATCCCTGGCCCTGTGGAACACAAGTTCTGTACCTACAGAAACACATATTTATTTGCAAACATTGAATGGGAACCTATAGAGCAGTCCCTGGTATAGACATATAAAGGTTTAATGCACCAATTTCTACTGAATTTGGGGGAAGGTTGATGCTCTAAAAGCTTACAGTATCTGGCCTTCTTTCTTTTTACCCTTACTAGCAAAGATTTCAATTGCATACCCTCAAAACCTTGCTAATCCACAGATCTGATTAGGAGATGAGAGTTTTGAAAGAATAATACCTTCTCACACTTTGGTTTTTAAGTTTATTCCTTTCACAAGCCTGATCTGATAACTGTGTGTTCTGATCAACAAATGACAAATTAACACACTGCAAATAAGGCATACAGGGTTAACTGGCAGTGAATAAAAGCTTCATGAACTTGGTTGTCAATGCATCTTAAGAAGCAAAGGTTTTAAGACAACAGATAACTTTCTTGCTATCACATCCTGAATAAAATTTCTATTTTAAATTAAGAAGTAAAGCTTAAGCAGAGATAGGTGGAGATGGAAAGGATAGAAGTTAACAGCAAGGATGGACAAAGATCTGCTTTTGTTCTAGCTAAATGAAAATGGAAAGACAAAAATATTTTGGGGTTTTGTTCTTTATTCAAAGGTGAACTTCCATCTCAAAGTAAGCTTGTTTTTCTGAGATTCAGAGAGGAAAAAAAAGGAAGGTAAAATATTTTGTGGATTTTTCATCAGATATGTGGCTACTTTCCTCTCCTGAGAAAGCTTTAGCATGTCAGAATGAAATCTAATCCCTCTGCTGCTTTGCCTGCACAAGGAAACAACTATGCTGCCTACACCTCCAATTGTATTACCTGGATCTTTGTTCTATCCCTGTTACATCCTGCCAGGAACAGACCCCTAAGGCAGCAAGCAAGGATAGGCTGGTCAAGTGCAATTTAGTACATTTGATTGGAATCGTTGTTTAGAGATTTTTCTGCTACACAAGTGTAGCATTACCCCATGAAAGCAAGAAGGAACTCACAGAAACTACTTTTACATATAATGTCACCTATTTTCTGAGTTATGCTTCCCAGGAGTATTCTTGAGGCTGTGTGATTTATGCTCATGGCTGTGCTCAAAGTGTTCTGCAGAGGTACCTGCAGTGCAAAGCTCTCCTTACACTTGCCAGCTTATGCAGCTCTGTAAGTAATAACACCACAGCCCCTAAAGACATCGACACTCTCCACTTTATTACTTTTCAGGAGCTCTGCCTCAGACAGGGGTCTAAAGAATATCATAAACAGCTGTCTGAGAGAATGAGTTGGTGGCAGTGTAAAAACTGCTGCAGGCAAAGAGGAAAGCTGCTGGCCTTTTCAGACATCTTGTCTGCATGTCTTACATTGGTCAGGAAATCTTTGTCCCTTTAATCAAATTTTGTGCATCTTCCCATGTAATAGCTGTGGGTGCCTCCCACAGCTGGTATCATGAGGCTGAATTTTTCATCATTACCTGCAGAAGCATGGGAGAAACTGCAAACAAGGCAGAAAAGGCTACTGAGCTGTGAAGGCAATTTGCTTCACCTTGGTTACTTGACACTTTTCATCCATGAGTGGAGCAGGATAGGGTGGGTATTCAGTATAAAGTAGAAAAATAAAATCCATGGTTGTTGTAAGACCACCACCTGTAAAGGAGAAATTTCTTGGGCTGAGCCTCTGCTTTTCACAGTGCATAGCTGCCCATCAGCTCACTCCATGTCCCCTCGTCTGAGGGAATGCTCCCCTGGCATCTCCCCACACAGCTCCTGCTCCTGCTGCCTGAGGGATTATTGCCAGGAGGATGCCAACAGCTTTACTTTTCTTTTTCCCCTGCTACATCTACTATAAGATTTGAAAAGATGACAAAGGGAGAGGAGGGTAAAGTAAGCTGAAAACGCTTACACACTTCACTCTCAACCAGAGAGGCTTGTCTGTTCACAAAAACCCCCAACAGGTCCCATGATCATTGCACAGATAAATAAAAATAGTCAATATGTTTAACTATCAGGTTTTTTTTTTCCCTACAAACTGATTATTATTGACTTTCTGCTTCACCTACATGGAAAAATTAACTGGAAAAGTTGGCACCAGCTTTCCAGTGAGACTTCTGAGACTTTTCCTGGTGAAACCTAAGCAATTTCTCAAAATAACTTTGTGATTGTGCTGGTGACTAGATGATACCTGTGCAAATGGGTTCCTGGAGCTGTGTGTACCACACATGATACCTGCCCCAGGGTAACCTGGGCAGGGTAGGGGGGTTGCCTGTCCCCTTTCCTCAGGCTGTGTCACACCTGATCAAGCTCCAGCTTCACTCAGGTGAAATGCTCCCAGCTTGAAATTCCATGCAACACTAACATTATCAAAACATTATTTAAAAAAATAAAGAGATGCTTTCAGTGGAGCCAAATGCCTAAACTAATAGTTTTCTTAAATTTTGAAGAATACATGAACAAAACCATGATTTTTACTGCCGTATCACACTCCCTAAATTTGCTCAGACACTTCATGATCATTTGTTGTGCAGTTTTGTTACTGTATTTGTGCTGTTAAAATAATGTTTTCAGAGGTGAGTATTAACCGTAACACATATGTTAAGTGTGTGTTCTCATTACAGTGGCTAACTTTGCATGCAGAAAGGTCATGATACCAGGTGACTCCAGCAATAAAGGTGTGTAGTGCGAGTCGTTGACAGGTGACATTTCTGCAACCTTTCTTGCACTGGCATATTGTTACATGCCCTCTGTCAGAATGTTCTCTGTGCTGCAATTCATCATTCAAACAGATCAGTGCAGCATCTGACATTTGGAGCTACCTTCCTTGTCCCACAAGGTCATTGATTTGTTAGCTCTCTTCTCAAAAAACCATCCTTCCCTCTTCTTTGCATCTTCATTTCTCTCCCTTACATTGTGTTCCTCCTTTGATATTCAAATTCCATAATAGGTTTGGCAATACCTTTTACAAAAAAGACAAGAAAAGCAAGAATAAATAAATGCTGTTGTATTGATTCAATTTTTAATTTCTCATTAGACCATAAGTTTTTTTCCATTGATAGACAGCAATGCTGTTATGTTGTTCTGTGTACAATCTGCACTACCTAATGTATGCAGTTTTAAAAACATAAGAATGGAATCTTTATTAGTCCTCACCTGGTCAGCATAAAGTCAGCACCTGAGACAAGGCAGGATTAGTTAGAGATGTAGTCAGGTCAAACTTTGTACATAATGATACCAAAGAACAAGGACTTGCAAGGAAAAGGATATAATCTGTGAAAGACCAGAAACAGGTGGGCAATGAGATGGAGTTTTGGGATTAATTTGTGTTAGCCTTACTTATATAATTCACAGAGATGTTGAATCATTAGTAACCTGCTATTATGCACCTAAAAATACAGCAATTTAGTAAATCTGGTTGCTCAGAAGGCACTACAAAGATAGTACAGGAAATAATTCAGGCCTGATGTCATGAGAGTTTGTGCAGACAGTTGAAAATTTTCCAACAAATTACAGGTGTTTTCCAAATAATCTTTTATAGAAGAGAAAAAGAGCACCATTATTTTTTATTTTACAAATTAAAAATAAGATGAACACTGAATTAGGGTATTTCTGAAGTGATTTCTCTGTGCAGTTTAGCTCAGGCCCTGTCCAGGCAGGGGTGGTGAAGATGCCACGCTGTGCCCTTTCTGTACAGCACCAGGGCTGGTCATGGCATGAGTTACTTCACCTGGAATTAACTCCTGAAGAGGTCAACAGTGACAACTGTGACCTCTCTGAAGCAGCATAGCAACACTTCATAAATTAAATATTTAATCTTTGATGAAAAGGAGATTCCCTCCCTGCAAAAACCTTAATGAGAAACTGGGGCACAGGAAAAAAAATGAAACATTTTCTTAAACAGCTCTCACATGGATTGTCCTCAGCTTTCCCTAAAGATGGAATGAGCACCATTCAGCTCTCCTTGCAGGAACTGCCCCAAAGGCTGGTAAATATGTGGTCTTTGGCATTGTGATGGATTTCCAGCCTCTGCTCATACAGAGCTGTGCATCAGTTTGGGCATCATCCAGGCACAGTGAGTGAAAACTGCAACAAGTTATGATTGTTTGCTATTTGGCTTTTTTTCTACCCAGTTAACCACATATTGAAACACATGCTGTCCCCACATTCAGATATTTTATAACATACAGAAAAAATACTCCTCTCAGTATCAGATGAACTCATCTTCACATTCAGACTTTAAACCTGTAATGTGACTTTGTTCTATGATCATAGTATGAGGAGTTAATATTTTAGTTGTCCCAAATCTATTCCAACAGAGCTGTGGCTTTGTGGGCCCCAAGCTGGGCCTCTCCCTGGGGGCTCCCCTAACTGGGGAAGCCCTCCTGGAGCAGTTCTGTGTCAGGAACAAGAGATGCATTGGACTTTTTCGGTCTTTAGCTTCTTGTTTATTGTTATCTTATCAAAACTTCAGCATGTCATCTGCACCGGACCTTGCATGCAGGAAAACAGCACAAAAAATGGCCACAGATGTACAGTTTCAAGGTCTTTTAAGGCTGAACTAAATCTAAAGTACCCAATTAAGAACTGACACCTAGATTATTTTCCCTTTTAACCCAATAACTGATCCTTCAAGGCCCGCAATGTGGACTTTTCTACCCAATTACAAGANTTCGGCACAGAAAGTTTAAAATTCTCAGCATCCAAGATTCCAACAAGAGCAAATAAAATTTTTATCTTTTGATTCAGTAACAATGTAAGGAGATCTGTGCACTTTGCATTTTGATGTCTGTGAGCAGATTTTGAGAATTGATGGGGTGTAACACAGTGCTCATTCAAAAAAAAACCTGCCACGTAAATAATCCTGCATCCTTTTAATAGCAACCTGCTTAAGAGCTGTCCCAATATGTGGCACCGAGTGAGGTTCAAGATTCTTGCATAAAGAAACCTGCCAAGGCACAAACACATCAATGGGACAAGTGTCTTGCTCCAGCCCTGACCTCAAACAGGAGCAGCAAGTCTCATGGACACTCCCTTGGTACAGCCACAGTTATCAGCCCAAAGGAAGAAGATTAAGAAATCAAAGTTGTATTGGATTTCTTCCTGGCTGTAATAGGTAAAGTGGCTTTCATTCTGTTTTAGAAAACAAAAATAAAACTATTTTACTGAATGAGTTCAGAGTGAGGTGGTGAAGCGTCTCAAGAACTGAATAAAATGTGCTGAATTAATTTATGTGCTTGCTCACACAATTTAATCCCAAAGTCACTTCTGTATTGTCTTGATTATTAGTGGTACATATGCTTTGGTCCTTCCTCAACTCCTGCTTCATTTCAGAAAGATGAGATTGACAGAAACAGAGAAGCTGTGACAGCTCTTCACAGGATGCTGCCATCGACTCTTGCAGACAGCACTGTGCCCCCATGTCAGGTTATACATGTGGCTGCTGCAGAAATGACCAACAGATGCCTGATGCATAAGGACAGTCCTTAGCACCACCAGAATCCAGCTGTCCTCTCCCAGCACTGGGGACACTTGCATCCCAGAGACAAAGGGCAGGAGCTCTGTTCCAAGTTTGGAGCTGAATGTATCTGTGACACACTGGTGCAGTCTGGAGATACAGTAAAGATTCAATTCATCTGCCACTGCAGGTGAATGAGAAGTTTACATGTGAAACAGTGACAGGACCCAAGAGAATGGGCTGAAGTTGTGTCAGGTGAGGTTTAGGCTGGATATTAGGAAAAGGTTCTTCCTCCAGAGGATGGTTGGGTTCTGGACCAGGGTCCCCAGGAAGTGGTCACAGCACCAGCCTGGGCACATGGTGACTCTTGGGAATGGTGCTGTGCAGGGCCAGGAGCTGGATTCAATGATCTTTGTGAATCCCTTCCAGTTTGACATACTCTTTGATTCTGTGTTTTTGTGATCTCAACCCCTGCATTTAACTGTCTGAGTCTGCATCTGAATCTCACCCAAAGTGTTCTGCAAGCATGTGGCAGGAAGACAACCATACACCTGTATAACCCACTGTAGGTCATTGCTCCTTCAACCCCTCCACTTCCCTGGATAGTTTTCTCATTTCTTAGCTCCTTTTCCATCAGCTGCTCTCTTGAATCTGCAGAAAAGTAGCACAAGCCTTTCTTATCCCTTCTGAATGTGAGAGGTTTCACCTCCCCTTCATGAAACCATTCTGTGTGGCTGCCTAAAATACAGAAGAGCCTTGCTTGTTCTTGGCGGCTGAGAGAACTTTTTGCTCTACACACCAAAGATGTCATATCTAGGTTCATTTAGAACTGTGCTTTGAAACAAGCAGATTGGCAAGATTGTATGAGAGGATGGCCAAATTCTCATCTCTACAAGAAGATTTGTGTAAAGTGTCTCTTCTAAGTAAATATCTGGCAGAGCCTTCAAATGTTTTTCTGTTGTGTTACATTGTACATTAGTCATGTCCAATTAATTGGATATGACAGATTTCATTCAAATAATTTTATGTTCCATCAGTTATCTAGGGATAACTGGGATCCTGGAGGTTTCTCAGATGGCTCTTTAGCAATTATGAAAGAACTAATAGCAGCAAACACAAACAAGTGCGTGATCTTAATTACTTGAAGTATTATTAAAACTTATTTCTCCATTTTATTTGAGGCTGTTATTCCTGATGCTAAATGTAAATTTCTTTTTGCCCCAGGTACAAACTGCTGTAGCTCAAAGCAAAGGTCAAGATACAGGCATCACACATAATTCATTTGCCTAGAAAATAATTAAGCCACCAATTAAGCCAATTTTTGTTACTATTACACTTGACCTATCAAGAAAACAGATTTTCATGCTATGAAAGCCATAGCCACTGGCATGAAATTCACAGAATCCCAGAATGGTTGAGGTTGGAAGAGAATTTTTAAGGCCAACCTCCCCATTGAAGCAGGGCCACCTATAGCCACTTGCTCAGATCTGTGTCGAGATGGCTTTTTCCTCTCTCTTCACACAGCTGATCACAGGGCAAAGACACTACATCAGCTCATGTGCTGCTGCACAAGCTTCAGAAAAAGTGTCTTAAGATTCACAGGCTTATTCTTTTCCTGGTTCCCTCCTGCTGACTCCTGAAAGACTGTGGCTGCATTAGTGGGGAGCAAATCTCCTCAGACCAAATAAATCCTGCTGGGATGTGGGGTTTGTTAGCTCTAGCTCAGTGGAATACTTCTGATGTTTCAGACTCTGTCTGGCTCAAGGAGTTAGCAAAGCAAGCTAACTTTGACCTGGAAAATACTGCTGAAGCCAAAGAAAATAAGCTGGGAAGAGCTGTCTTGAGGGCACGAATCTAACAAAATCTGGAGGAATGAAACTCAGAATTAGCCATTTCCATGATGTCTTGTGTACAAAAAGAAAAATGCAGGAAGACAGGAAGAATACATGAAAGATAGGAAGGAATATGTGTAAATTGAAAAAAAATCTATAGAAAAAATCCTGGCAAATACACATTCATATGCAGCCAATAAATCCCAAATCAGTGGTAAAGGGAAATATTAGTGTTCCTCTGCTTCTTCACCATAGTCCTATTAATGACATATACATATAATGGAGAGGTTTTGTAGCTGTAACACTAACAAATGTCAGCCTAAGCTTTTTAAATATTATGAAACTTATTTATTTTATTTTATTTTTGCACAGTTTTACTCTATATAGATCTATTCAAAACATAAATTAAGGAAAATATATTTTCTACCACTGCTTAGAAAGGGCTAAACCTCCCAAAGAATCTTGCAGACAGAGAAGGTATACAAATCTCTAGTATTAAAATATAAACCTAATGATTAACTTCAAAGATGAATGTTTCATGTTAAATGTTGTAAATTACGAGCCCATGTGTGGGCAAGGTTTGTGCACAATGCAAATTCTACTTCCAAAATAAATGGAGAGGAAAAGGTACAGGGACTGTACAGGGAAGATTTAATTGCTGGACACTTTAGAATAGCCCAGGAGATGAACACACACCACAGGATTTAATTGCCATTCCTGAATGGAAACCTTGCAGACAATGGGGAACACGGACACGACCTCTGCAAGCACCTACCTTTGGTGCCCAGGTTCCCTCTACAGTCAGCAGAGAGAAGCGTGTGCTTCCACATAGGAATTAGGGCACTCAAATTAGAGACCTAACTACTGTCACATTTAGGCAGCCTCTTGTGTTTTCCAGAGACCTCTCTGGACCATACAGGCAGCTTCAGCTTCCACTTTAATATTGTCTGCATTTAAGGATTTGGTCCTACATGTACCATTGGTTGGATGTGGGGGGAAAAATAGAAGTTCAGCTGTCAAAAAAGAGTGTAAGACAAAGTCTTACACTTACAAAGACAAATCTGTCCACAGTCATGATCCTGAAAACTCTTGCTCAGTTCTTGAATAATTTCAAGAGGTCTTAAATTCACCAGGTACAACCCAGTTGAACTTCAAATGCTCCTCAGCATTGTTTCAGTTCTGGTCATGTCTAGGACTTATAAAGCCAAAGATAAAAGACTGAAGCAATCTGATTACAGCAATGTGATACATGGAATAAACTGTTCACAACGCACGAGGATTTCCCAGAATGCTATTGCAGATTAATTATTTTTTTTAACAAGTCCATAGAAGGTACCTCTTCTTCACATGTAACATTGGAATGATGCAGTAGACAACTGAGAAGTAATGGGAGATTTATACTCAATCCCTCCTCAAAGAAATGAGATTCACGTACAGTCTCCAAGCAACTGCCCTCATCACTAAGTTGCCACTTTATTATCTGCCATCCCTCCCTTTCTGCTATTTTTTCCTCCCTCTCAAGTTCCTTCAGAAAAGTATCATACACAGAAAAGCAGATAGTTACAAATACAAGAATATAGTAACAAAAAAATAGAAGACATTCACTGCTCTGTTTTACAAAGATACAGACATGATGTGAAGGAATCTCATTTGGAATAATTGTGAGGAATTTATCTATTATTTTACTTATATTTAATAAATTTATCATAAATAACAATCATAATTAATAAAGAGAATTTAAATTCCAAGCAGACCATCTTGTACTAATTTTTGGAGCTTTACTTACATACCATCTTCCTCAGGGAAATGTTATTCTTTGAGAAATGGCTCTGGATTGATGCACCTGCATTCCATTTGGGAAATAATTTTCTCTAGAAAAGTCTGAATTGAACAATATGAGTTGACAATGAATTAGTTGGGTTTTTTTCTGAAATGAGTATAGAATCTTCCCAGAACTGATTAAACATGAGATCCTCAGGAAGAATGAGGGTCATAGAGGTAGATATATAGGAAAACCATGACTGCTGAGTTCAGTTAACATTCTCCATTTACCTAGAAGCAAAATATTTGGTGCTTATATTTTCCAAGTCTATGCAGTTGCTTTCTGTAAGGGATTAAGTAAAAAAATTTGCTACAAAAACATGATACCAAAAAAATCAGCAGCTGTTATTAAAGTCACTAGAAATGGGTCTTGGAAAATTAAATAAATACTCAACATTTCATGTAATACTGTTGTCATTTGAAGAATGTGGTATAACAATTGTACAATATATGTTCACAGGTGTCACTTAAGATAGTTTTCTAAATATTTAGAGTTTTGTTTGAGAGCAGCATAAGCTTTCTTTTTGTCTTGACTGATTTTGCTTCTTTGAATTTAGTCACATTTGAAATTGAGTTTCAATTTCTATTTCTCCCTCCAGGGACTAAGAAGACACCTGAGGAAAAGGATTGCATAACAAGTTAAAATTAACCATAAGGATAATGGTGGAAAGTTTCCTATCATAAGGGCAAAAGCAATTACAGCCCAGCTCTGTTATGAATAAACAAATTGCATAAGCAGGCATGAATACACAAAAGAACATCTCACAGAGATGTTTATTCAATTGCAGCTGACAACAGCCAGTACCTAAAACCAAACCACTTAAAGAGATGTAATCAGTGTGGTCACACAGAGCCATATGCAGCTCTTCCAGCAAAAATTAGGAGCAGCAGCAACCAGCCAGCTCACACTGTGCTCCCATGACCTCTGCTAACAATCCAATACTGCCACAAAACCAGGTAACAAAAGCAAAATGCCAGGAGGAACCAGGTGCAGAACTGGATGCTCAGAATTGGTGTTACAGCTCTGCACTCCCTCATCCTATTGAGACTTCTTTAACCTTGGCAAATGGATTTTGCCAAAACACCATCAGCAGTCCAGATTTCAGGTTTTCCTGCAATAGTTTTAAGGAGTCATTGAAATCCTATTGACATTTAAAATACCTGCAGCTTCCCTTGTTAGCACCAGATTGGGTGGTTTCTGTGTTCCTGGGAAGAGGAGATTAATCATGATAAACAGAAGGGAATGATGGTGTAATGGTATCTGGTTTGAAGTTATGATTGCTAATCTTTACCACTTTGCCTGTGTCAAGGCCTCTTTTGAAAAGTTATTCTTTATGTTATAGGTGAAAATGATTCTTCAGTTTCAAAATACCTAAGATCAAACTTATTTACATTTTATAGGTATTGAAGGTATGCATGAAAAAATATATGGAATTTTTATGATTCATAAGAAATTTTTCATAATGCCATATAAGAATCTCAATTTTGCATGGTTTTCACCCATAATGTCCTGAGGTAGGATTCTTCCTCTCATCTGGAAAATAATTTGCTTTCTCTTTTCTTCTGTTTACCCACAATTTATTATGGAACTTCCATTCCCAGTGAGAAGTCTTTTTGAAAGTTACACAGAGGAATACAGAAGAGATTCCTTCTGCCCCTACCAGGGTCAGATATTTCATTAAAAAATTCCTTAAAATCATTTTACCCTGGTAGTCCATGAAGAGAAGTTGTTCTTCTATAATAGAGGAAATTCTCTTGCCTAAGTTAAGCTGCTCCTGAAGAGAGTTTCTCTATCTACAAAAGAAAGTGAGGTACTTCAGATGGATTATTTTACCGAGCATATAAGAATTAGGAATAAATTAGATGATTCCACGAAGTGGTATAAAAAGAGTGTAACTGGTTTAACTCTTTCTTTCCCTAATCCTTAATCTTTGTATGAAATGCAGGTGTAACAGAAGTGTCTTTCATTTCCCTTGTATAACAAATAAAGAAAAATAGTAGAAATTAAAATAGTAGAAATTTAAAAGCATTAGAGGGGCCAACATACATTTACCTCTAATGTCATCTGGGGATGACATTTTGCCAATAAACTCCATAACCCAATAAACTCCATAAAATGTGCTATTTCCCCAGAAACACTGAAATAAATTAGGATAGAGGTCAACCAATAAGTTCTAGGAAGATCCATAGCAAAGCAGTAAAAGAATTTCCAAATATTTTGCCATTTTCCCACAACTCCTTTTTCTGTATTAGAAAGAAATTACTTTCTACATTTCTTTTTCAACCACTAGAAAGCTGGAGAACTAGAAATTCATTTATCTGCCGTGTAGTATTGTGGATAATGTATGGTGCAGGAGACATATTTCTGGTAAGGTACAAGTGAACATTTACAAGGCCTTATAACTACACAAAGACATGCTTGGTTGTTTTGCTAAGGAATTCCAACATTTTGAAATGTGTGCAGAGTCCTCACCCTGCAATGGTCAGGAGCCCTGCTGGGATCCTGACTGACCCCTGACTGGTCAATCTAAACTCACTGCTTGTACAGCCACCATGGGCTGTGCTTGAAGGAACCAGCCTGGCCCCACTGTGTCAGGTGGGAATGACCTGTGGAGTGGAGCTGCTGCAAGTCAATTTTTTAAGCTTCTCAGGAGTTGCCCAAATTATACTGGAGAGGTAGATTGGGATCTAGGGTTGTTGCAGTGCCAGAATGGAGACAGAGAAATGCCTGCTCTTTCTCAAGTATAAAAGGAGTTTTCAGGTAGATAAGAAAAGAGTTACAGGGACAAAGACATGTCCAGTAATTGTAGGGAGGAAGACCCAGTAATTGCAGGGAGTCCCATAAATTAAGATTTAGTTCCTGAGATTTTTACTTCCTAGGAAGACAATGAATGGAGGCTAATGGCTTGGGCTGTATTCTGTGAGCTTTGCATGATTTCCATACAGACGGATCCACATAAATTCCCCTCTGGCCAAACTCCTTATTTCAGGAGATTCAGCAAAATTATCAAGTTTATAGCCATAGGATAATCTACATAACCTTTCTCTTCAAAATTGCATTTCATCTCTGACAAATAGATGAAATTTTTTTAAAATCTCAAGCAAGAAATCTCAAGTCTCAAGCAAGAATTTTCCTCTCAAGAGATATAAAGGATTGCCAGATGCTGTCTAAAAACTGCCAATGCCAGATTAAAAAAAAAAAATTCAAGATGCTTAAATGGACAGTGTTAAAAATTCTCAAAGAAGAACCATAATGAACCCTTTCCTCCTGGCTCTATTGTGTTCTCATTTCTGACCAACACAACAGAGCTCCATCACTTAGGAGGACAGGGAAAAGCTTTCCTCTGGAAAGGCTGTGTCATTAATTCACACAAATTGTCCATACTGCACCTTTGTCATTCTTTAATAGGTGTGGATGCTATAACCACTCTTTTCTCTAAGATACCCTGGGAACAGAGGGGGCTCAGTGGGGGTAAGCAGAGTGGTAAAGCCAAAAATGCACCAGTGGTAGAGAAGATATTCAAGGCTGCCTTGAGGTTTGATATTGATAATTTATTTTCCATTTAAAATGTGGAAGTGGTAAGACACTTAGGTATCTTAGTCACTCTAGGCAGAGAGCAAAATGGACTCTGAAGTTAAAAGGGAGAGAAGTAAAACGTATGTTGTTGCTAACTAGGGAGTGATGTGTGGGGCTGTAATTAGGATGGAAGGAAATAGTAGGCTATCTATGAGGAAACAAGCTGGGAAGTGGCAGACCAGAATATTCTACCCACAAACCACGTTGGAAAACCCTGGAAAACACACTGCACATAGTGTTACCATTCCCAAGACTCCTGTGCAGGTGTGCTCCTGTCCCTGTGTGTGCTGGGTTTCTCTCAGCACCAGCTCCTGGATCCCTATTGGGAGATCTCAGGCGACACCTGAGTGTTCATTTCCAAAATTGGCTTTAGGTAGCAGATCACTGAGTGTTAACCAAAAAGTCTCGGACAGCCAGAGCAAATGAATGATCTCAAATCAAAATCAAGAAAACACAGATATTATTTTTAAATATATGATTTTTTAACACCATCTATAATAGTTGTGAGTGCTGAGAATGTGATGTCGGCAGTGCAGCGTGAGCAGTCGTGCTGGGAGGACAGCCTCTAACAAGCTGGAATAATCCATCCTCTTTGTCACAAGGGCAAACTGCTCATGTCACTTTGCCTCCCTGGGCAGAGAAAACCAAGTGAAGGAGATGATGCAGCATACTCAGACTAGAGCTTTGTTCATTTTTGTAGATGTAAAAAATTATACAGAATTGCTGATAGTTTCAAGAGTTAAGTGATTTGAATCATCATATTTAAATACAGATAACTGCAAGTTGCACACAGAATTTCTAGTAAGACAACAGATGGTTAGAGATGATTGAATTTTTTAAAAAATTGATTTTTAATAAAAATTTTCCTGGACATTTCAATGCAGATGAAGTTGTAAAAAAGAGATTTCCAATGCAAGCAGGGTTTTTTGTTTATTTTCATTTCATCTCAGTTCTAATAGACCTGTAAAACTGAGCTCACAGTAATTTGCTGCTGAAAAAATTGTATAAAACATCATATTTTTTACCTTTAGGATGTTTTTCAGCAGTGGGTCTTTCACTTTTCAGCTTCCTAAACAAATTTCAGGTTAATGGAGCTGCACTGTATTTTATGATATAAATAGGTCTGCACTGTATTTTGTTATAGACTCAGGCAGCTCATTAGTCTGAATGGAATAAAAGATTTTTTCTATTTATCCAATACCCATTTTATCCAATAAGACCTCAGTCCTCAAATACAAGTAGATTGTTACCATGAACAAATTTTCTTTCCCTTTATTCAACAGGAAAGTCTGAATTCCACTCTTTATTTACTATAATGATTAGCATAATTAAGATGTAGAACAGATTATTGAGTCAGGTTATAGAATATTATCATGGGTAACTTTTAAGTAGAGTTTTGATAAATATTCAGTGAAAATATCCTCAGTATTCCTCCACCATGGAGGCTGGACTGGAAGATCTCTTGAGGATCGTTATAGGGCCTAAAGGGTTGAGCACCCTTAGCTGTGAGTTCTTACTCAAAAAAAACCAAACCAACAAAAACAAACAAAAAACCCTCACAATAATTGTTCTCTTTATTTGTTAATTGTTAATTCACAATTTTTAATTAATTAACAATTAAATTGGTAACTGTTCTCTCTGTTTTCATATTTTCTAATACTCTATTCATAGAACTTCTCATATTCTCAAGATCGTTTATAACACTAAAACACTTCTCTTGATGTGTGAAGCCTTTTAACCAAGAAAAAGGGAAAAATAGATAGGGATGCTTCTAAAATAAGAAATAAGTTTTAAAATGTAAAAAACCCCTGTAAGTTATTTCAGGGACTAGAATTGTGCTTACTTGGTTTCACTGTTGGCAAATTCTTGAAGTTACTGGTGACTTCACTTTGAATTTACCTACTACAATGTTTCAAAATGGAAAGAAAAATTTTCTAAGTTCAGTATTGATCAAGGCTTCATTTTTAAATGAATGGCTGGAGAGAAATTTCCTTAAATATCTAATTGCATAATCAAAACATAAGAAGAAAAAAATGTTTCTACACAGTACTATCTGAAGGTGTACAGTGGTTATTGATTTTAAAAGAGACCAATATTAGTTAAAAACAAGTAGAAGAATTTTAGACTGAAAATTTGTTTATTAAAGATAAAAGATTTTTTAGACCTATAGTAAGTTTTCTGATGTTTTCAATGGATGTATTTCACCACTTCTGATTCATCTCACAACACCAAAACACTTTGTAAAGGACTCAATTCTTCTAATTGTAGTTCCTTAAAAGTTAAATATCTGATCAAAATTAATTATCTTGGGCTGATGTTTATCAGTCCCACTTGCAGATAATGTGGGATTGAAGGGGACTTAGAGTGTGGGTTTGTATATCTGAAAAAATAACCCAAGGTTAATGATAATTTCCTGTTTGGAAAAAAATACTTTCTCAATAAGATCATCTCTATTCATACAGTAGTGAAACAGATTATTTTCAAAATCAGAACTTTCTAGAATTCCATTATATGTTAAAAATGCCTGAAAATAAGGTATTTGTTCAAAGTCAAAAAATGTTGTGTTTCTGGCTATTTTAAATGCCAATTTTACCTGAGGGATAGGAATTCAACCTTTAAAACTAGCTCTGGCACTGTCTACCAAGTGCTTAAAATACTTTCTCATGCTTACATATTTTTCTTATATTTTTCAGCCTTGTCTTACTCAGTCTCACGCTCAGTACACAGTGCAAGAGAATTCAACTTTCACTGAGAGAACAGAGCCATATTCTTGGTTTTATATGAAATATAGCACATGCACCTATGTAAAAGATAAGTTACAATTTGGGGGGTTGAGGAAAGAGTTTTTTTCCCTAAACGTAGAAAGAAAAAAAGAATAATACAATAAAAATATCTTTTAAAAGATAAGAGAATAATATAAGTCATATCATGAATGTGATAGAAGAAGTGAATATGTTGTATAGCTTAAAATGTGAAGTTTTTATGACCATTTGGCAGGCAAAGCTAAAGAGCAGACTAGAATTTATTTCCTAAACATCAAAGTACTCAACCATCTAAAAGTTGAAAGTATTCCTTTTCTTCTTGAGTCATTATGAGAAATCTAATACTGGAGTTAAGCTAATGCTGATATTTGCACATGTTCAGCATAATATTAGCTCCTAGCTGACAAAATCTCTAGACATACTATTACAAAAAAAATCACTTTTCTTTTTTAAATTTTCTAGATATTAAATGAATTTTCCTTTATGATATTTTTCTTTTATTTAAACTTCTTGAAAAAATAGTTTCAATTTTCATATGCTCTTGCTTGCCCTTCCAGACTTTCCTCTGCTCTGACCTCATGTTTTCAGACTCCTGAAAACTTTCAGGAGTCTTCCAGACTCCTTTTCTCACTCTGAATAGGAAGTTAAGTAGCAGCAGGTCTGCTTGGGGTGCCGTGCTGCATGTGTTAAACACTCAAATTGGCCACAGCCGCTTGTGAGCTTTGGTGCTTTCAATAACACTCCCATTTTGTTACCTTTGTGAGGAACAATCTCCAGCAATGCCCTGTGGGATTGAGGAGCAGAAGAGCTGCAGTGCTACCACTGCATGCATTTTTAGTATCCATGGGTTTGGTGGTTTTGTGCAATACATTGAATTGATGCAAAAAATGGCAATATCATTACCTTCCCATGAGGTGGTCTTCATCCTTAAATGAATTGCAGGCTGATAAACCACTTTTCAACAAATACTGCAAGTGAGAGAAGGTCCAGTATATTATCTAAATGTCATTAGTGAATAAATCAGGACTCACAATCCCCCATCACTCATCATATGCCTGGCTCAAGTGTGCCCCACACTTGTGTCTTTATTTTAGAGCTTGATAGTCACTGCATTGATGCCTGTTGTGCCACCAAAGGGAATCAGTCATGAGGAATTACTCCTCGTTTCTGTTCCATTCCCAGATGCCTTTAATCTTGCTAGGTGGCAAGTTGTCCAGATGGCCAGGGACCAGACTCCTTCCAAAAAGCAGGTGGTTTCAAACCCATGGTCTTGGCAGAGATTTATAGATATAAATAAAATACATCCTCGATGATAATAAAGATTGAAAACAACATATTACAAAGGTATCATGAAGTGTTTACCAATGCCTTGTACATGCAGACATGTCCTTAAAGCTACTTCTTAAGATGTATGTTAGGAAAAATTATCCATGCCTAATGCTGAGTAGATATCCCAGAAGCAGTGATTCTGCCTTACTATTATGGGAAGAGAAAACAGAAGAAAGTAGCAAGTTTGCAATTCCACTGTGTCATGAGGAACAGCTGCCTGGCAGAGCTTTCTGCACACAGCAGGTAAAGTGTGGATGTGCTTTACTGGGACTTTACTCTAATCCCAACCCTACCTGTGACACAGCTGCACCCCTGATGATGCTGTGAAGTCAAGGTTCAGGTCACACAGCTGGACATCACTGTGATGCTCACAGATGCATTCTCAAATGCAAGCTCTTCCAAAAAACTTTGTCCCAGAGTATGAATCGAGAAGGGAGTTCAATGTGCCAGCTTTGGAAATATTTTTAGACAGCAGTAGAAACCTCAGAGGTCAGGAGATGAAGAAAACCCAAGGGCAAGGGTTTGATGTTTCTCTCTGCTGGTAATAGAACAGCAAGTACAGCTTAGAGCAAGGGACAGCTTTAAAGCCTTGGGCTTTCAAGCCAGGCATGGATGGGGATCAGACTCCCTGCTTATGTGAAAGTCAGGAAGGTGAGCCACTTGAAATCTATCTTTGGAGGTTACCTCTGGAGTCATCTGTATTATCATTAATGTTGAAGGATTTCATTAGATGCTCAGCAGAGAAGGGTAGCCCAGCAGGTTTCATTTATAGTTCTCCTTTGCACAGTGTGAGAAATACAAAATGAATGCACTTTTAAAGCTCTCCTGAAGATTTGTTGCCGAAGAGAACTGGTCTGGTTTCCCAGTATATTTGCTAGGCTTTAATTTCTGTCAGGCAGGAATGGTAGGCTGAGGTGGAGTACTTTAACCACTGATTTTCTCCTGGAGTTGCCTGAGTTAAACCAGACCCTTCTTATGAAAGTAGGAAGACAGGCACTCTGAAGCCAGTGCAGCAACAGGAGCTTATAAAATAAAATTCAAGTCCAAGCACAGAGATATGAAAATCATCTTCCCAAACCCAAAGCCTCATCCCTTCAACCCTTCTACTTCCAGTATACACACACCCAAAAAATCTCCCGTCTTATTTCAACCTGTTTGGCTGGCTGATTTGCCTGCTGGGGGCCGAAGATCCCCATCACACAGAGCCCTACAGGTGGAATCACAAAATATTCTGAGTTAGAAGGGACCCACAAGGATCACAAAGTCCAATACTTAAGGGTCCATACAGGGATTGAGCCCACGACCTTGGCATTATTAGCACCCTGCTCTGACAGTTGAGCTGATCTCAGGGACTTGAGAGCAAATGGTCTGGTCTGAGAAACCGCTGAGGTTTTAGGTCAAGTTCCAGGCAGTTTTTTGACACTGACAAGAATAGGAAGAATAGGAACCCCACTGTAAATGTGTTTTAAAGACTACAGTAAGGTTTTAAAGTTCTGCACAGGTTTTTAAATCAGAAGCTTGGGCTAAATAAGCAAAGGAACTTTTGCTCCTTTGAGCCCTTATTCCTTGTTTACAGCAAAGACTCCAAAAGCTGCAGATATTAAAGTTCAAAGACCATGGGTTTCCCATTTCCCTTTGAAAAAGGTTGTTTATTCATCTCTATGTACTTGTATAATTTAGCCAGGCTGCATCAATGAAAATTGGGGATAAATAATGTATTACACTTATCTGTCAATTAATGACTAATTTCCGTTCAAAATAAAGAAATAAGTTATGTTTCATCAGTCTCAAACTAATGTTTCAATTTAATTATAAAATATTCAATACTTATGCAAATCACACACTTTTTTTGGAAGGCTTCCAGCAAGAAAAGTCAGAAGGCAAAGCAAGAGCATTTTCTGATTTCAAAAAGCCAAATACGATACATGCACTTCCCATGGACACACCTGTAAACTCTGTTCTGCTCCTCTGCTCCTCAGTTCAGTGACAGTACAGATATTGGTTGGATTGAGACAAAGGCATAACCCACTGTGATATACACTTCATGTGTACATCAGCTGAGTGCTCCCCCCAAAAGTCAAGAAATGAACAAGCTACACAAGCAGAGTGGATAATGTGAGCTTCCCCTTACAGCTGGAAAACTGAATCAGGGAGCAAAATTAAAAGATTGTGCAGAAACCTGATGACAGAACTAGAAACTGAATCCATGTTTCTTGAATCCTACATCACTATATACAATCCTCCAAAAGTGACAACCTTCTGTGCAACTGGGGGCAAACATACACAGTATTTTTCTTTAAAATAGAAGTTTTAATAAATTATACACATACATACATATACATAAATACAAACAGCAGTTTATTTATGCATGCTAGCATCCTTTTTTATTATTTACATAAGGAATCAGACAAAAAAGGTAAATTATAAAAACAGAAAATGGATCTATGCCAAGTATACATAATTATGATGCCCTACTTCGGGCCATGAAAGCATTTTGGCAAACATGAGCAAATGGTTCTAAAGGCTGTACTTATAATGTTCAAATTAATTTTCAATAATAGAATCAAATCAATTAAAAAGGCATCTTGGGAGGTAGGGTATGATAGCCAAAACTGCACAAGAACAACTCCAGCAACAGCTGAGTGGCTGCCAAGCCGTATGCCAGTGTGAAGTACAACAGAAATGTGTGAACAACAGATTTGGAAAAAAGGTAGGGAAAAAAGGCACCTGTGATTATCATTCTAGCAAAAAGGTAACAGTTTAAGATATATGAAAAGACCTTGTTTAGCCTATTTCACTAAGTATAGAACACAGCTTTAGTGATACTCACAGACTATGAAAGATTTCCTCTCCGTTCAGAAAAAAAAAAATTAGCAAGCTTTAGAACTGAGAAATAAACAGGTATACTTTTACTGTCTTGTTTTGGCAGAAAATTCTCTCCCTTTCACAGTGAACCAGCATGGATCTCTTTATGTCCCCATTGCAACTGGGACTAATAAAACACCCAACAGAAACCACATGAGAAACAATTGTTATTTAGAAATCAAGGAGAAAACACCATGGAAGGGATTTGCTTTACTCAAATCCTATGGGTTCAGCAGACTCCCAGCACATATCCCAGGTTTAGAAGCTGTTGACTACAAGAGGCTTGAATCCCTCCAGAATCAACTTGATTGGGAGATCTTCCTCTTTTTCCTGCTCTTATCTGTGAAGATTATATACTTTGAATGCTTGACAAATAATGATTCCTCCCTTAGAACTGTTACTGGCTAGCACCACGTGGGAAATACATTCGAGTTATTGCTCATGGGAGCAGTCTTGCTGTGGGTGGCATTAAGCCACAGTCTGGCCTCAGGAGAACATCAGGTGGAGTTAAAATCGATACTGGTGTTTTAAGAGAATCTCTCTTGAGGATTTCAGTGCCGTCTGCCAAGGATGGGAACACAGCAACAACCTCACTTGCTTTGGGACTGCAAAACATTTTCACAGTGCTGGTGATGGCTCAGGTACAGGCAGTAGTGTAGCTCAGCACTTACCCGACTCACTGGATGGTATCTGAGTGAGCTGGGCTGAAGCAAGGTCTAGCACAGCTTTGTGGCAATGCTCTAGCCATAGACACAAAGAGCTGGCCTAGACCCTTCTGATGACACCACACTGAGGGGTGGAACTGACACACCTGAAGGACAGGATGCCATCCAGGAGGACCTGAAAAGCTCATGTGGGCCCATGGGGATCTCATGAGGCTTAACAAGGCCAAGTACAAGGTGCTGAACCTAGTGTGGAGCAGCCTTCAGTACCAACACCAACTGGAACAGATCCAGAGCAGCCCTCCTGAGAAGGACTAAGGGGGTACTGGTGGGTGAGAGGCTGGACATGACCCAGCCATGTGCCCTTGCAGCCCAGAAAGCCAAATGTGTCCTGGACTGCATCCAAAGCACTGAGGGAAGGGATTCTGCTCCTCTGCTCTGCCCTGGTGAGACCCCACCTGCAGTGCTGCACCCAGCCCTGAGGTTCCCGGAACAGGAAGGACATGGACCTGTTGGAGTCAGGCCAGAGGAAGCCACTGAGATGATCAGAGGGGTGGAGCACCTCTTCTGTGAGGAAAGGCTGGGAGAATTGCTCAGCCTGGAAGGGAGAAGACTTAGGGGTGACCTAAATGTGGCCTTCCAGCACCTGAAGGATGACTACAAGAAACATGAAGAGGGACTTAATACAAGAATATGTAGTGACAGGATAAGAAGAAATGGCTTTAAACTGAAATAAGGCAATTTTAGATTAGATATTAGGAAGAAACTTTTTACTCTGGAGGTGGTGAGACAGTTTACTCAGAGAAGCTGTGGATGCTTCATCCCTGCAAGACCTTATCCAGGTTGGATAAGGTCTTGAGCAAGCAGGTCTAGTGAAAGGTGTCCCTCTCCATGGCAGGGGGCTGGAACAGGATCATCTTTAAAATCCCTTCCAGCCCGAGACATTATATGATTTTATTTCAAGTGATAACAAGCACCACAGAAGCATTTGTCCAACTCAACCCCAAACGGTTGTTCATTTACACTAATTGTGGGTAACATGTAGAAGGGATTTGGTTATGACCATGAAACAGCTGGAATTCTTTCCTGTTACTTTGGTAGTACAATGGGAAACATCACAGAGCCTGCAACGAGCAAAAATGACAAATGTGTATTTATGGCTCTTTAACTATTGAATGACACTAAAAACCATACCTAGGAACTGAAAAGGGGGAAGGCACCAGTACAATTTATTACAATTCTTCTGAAAAATGTTATTATTCTTTATAGAAGTTTGAGTTTAATTAAATACTTAAGTGAATTTCTTTTTCATAATTTTACAACTTCTTGCCTAGTTTCTCTTGGCTTAAACACAAGATGCATCTAAGATCCCCAAATGAGTATGTGAAATGAAAACAGGGAAGAACTGAAGCAGTTGCTGGGCTGCCTAAGGTCAAATAATGTATGTGGAAAAGTTTCTTGCCATGTAAATTCCACCCATTTTTCTCTACTTACAATCCCCCATTCAAAGCTCTGCAAAAGCCATGGAATTCTTTTGCAAACTTCACATATTGCCTTTGTAATTAATATCTCATACTTCAAGCAGATCCATTCAGAAGACAAGTTTTGCCATTCTGCTAAAAATTTTGCCCGTATTGAATGATTATGCCTTTATAGTCAGGAAATTATTTTCCAGAATCTTGGTACTATTGATCTTCTTTCTGAATTAGTTGTTTAAATCATCCTTGATTTCTACTGAGTTTTGATTACACACAGTCTTAGTTCTCTTTGATCCTTCGTCCCCAAGCACTTCGTCTTCCATCTAGACCACATTAGCAGATCCCACTCTACTCCCATAGCTAAAACTCTCTGCTCTTTCTTCCAAATGGCTGAGAACTCAGATAACTTCTCTCTGTGCTCTCTGTGCATCCTCCCAGCCCTTCAGTGTAAAGGCCCAGATTCAACAGGACAGATAGTGAACATTCATATTTCAGCTTAGCTTAGAGCCCTACAGCTTAGGCCATTTATGACACTGGTTTTGTTTTCCTGAATAAAAACACATGAGTTTGAGTCCTTTGAATCAAAGACCTAAAACTCAATTTCGGTATTTTTTTGGCTACTGCTTTAGCCCCTATGAACTGCAGGAGAGAAGGACTTTCAGAAACACTTCTCCCTTTTTTTATTTACAGTTTGTAGGCTTAAAGATCCTCTCACTGCAGTTTCTCACCCAGGGAAGCCAGATAAATCTAGTTTCCATACATGGATTTTAGGCATTTAACATGAATGTTTGAATTTCCTGTTTTCTTTCTATAATATTTGTTTAATCATGATGCTGCACTTAGCTAAACCTTTTGCAAGAACTGCTGCTAACTGTAGCTATGTTTTGTACTACATAATGTTCATGGCATATGACAAATATAATTTTCCTATGAAATTTCACAAGAATAATTGCTTTCCTTTTTTTTTTCAGTACAGCAGATCAAGAGTTGTTATGAGGAACAAACATCATAGTAATTGTATCTCTGGATACTAGCTGTGAATGTAAAATTCAGTATTGGAGAAAATTGATCTTTTAGAGATTTTAATTTTTTACAAATTCCCTATAAAAATTATATTCAGGGGCTATTTCATATACTTTTTATCCTGTCTTGAATGTTCGGGTTCAGATCACAGATCTCAGTATCAGTAAATTAGCCATCCATACAAATATTTATCTTTGTTTCAAAGACAAAGGATTGATATCTAATGTGAATAAGTATAAGTAAGGGTAATTAATAGCAACTGAAGTGCCACTAATTCACAGCAGGTCTATAAAAGGAAAAATAGTCAGAAGCAGGTAATCTGCACCTTCCTCTAAAAGCTTCCTGCCAGTACAGTGTCAGAAGGATGTATTCACTGTGACCCTGGGGAAATGCAGGAACCTCTGCTCTTGTGGCCCCAGCAGCTGTAAGGACATCTCAGGAGAATGAAGATGCAGCTGATGCAGGGACTGTTTCTGCACACTCTGAAGCTGCACTGTGACTGCTGCTGCCACACCATAGCTGTGCTGGGGGTGCTGAGGATGCTGGGGATGTGATCCATCTGCAGCTGTTGGTGAAATCCTCAAAAACTTGCAGAAAAGCAGACATCTTGAGAAATATCCCATGGTTCAGAACCACTGGCATGTGGCTGAGAAAGAGGGCTACTGCACAGCATTGGACCCCCAAGCTGGATCAATGGATCTCTCTCTTTCCATACAGGATGTATGATTTGTGCCCAGTAACGTCCACTGCTGCTAATTGCACCAACTTTGTAGCAAACAGAAAAAAAATACAGGAAAAAGACTATGTTTGAGCCTACACATGAAGAAATGTGTTTAAGTTTCCCTTTATAGTGAACAGAAATTTTTTCCACCCCTTTTTTAACAGCTTTTGGAAGATTCTGGGGTTGATTTTATCGACAATTTTTTCCCCTGTATTGTACAGCTCTGGTAAAATTCACTGTCCTGTAAATATAAAGCCATTTAAGCAGACTGTCTGCTCTCAGCCCTTCTCTTTTCCTCTCTTCCCCTTTCCTCCAGCATCTTCATTTCCCTGCCTTGCTGCCCACAAGCTGCAGGCTCCCAGAGCCCATTTATTTCCATATGTACTCAGCCCTGGCCCTTAGTTTCTTCCATAAGTGCTTACACTTATAGTAAGTTTATCATGTTTGACATCTCAAATCTTTGTTTTCAACAGCTGCCATTGGCTGTGGGGCCTGGAGGAGAGAGCAAGAAAGAATATCAAGGGCTGGTCAAGTCCTTTAAAACAGTAGTAGGAAGCCTGTGTTTGCTATAGGGCTGAAGGACAATAAAAGACCCCATACAGACTGAGCAAAGCACAGACACCTTTTCAGCAGGAGCAGCAGTGGTGTGAATTTCATTCTCCACATTCAAGGCTGAGGAGCTCAGCTTACTCTACGCCAGCCACAGGGTGCTCGTTACTGGTGGTAATGGGGTGGCACACAAGATCTTCTCAGAGATTTGTGTTTTACTGAAACTACCTTAAATATTTTGAAGCTGGTTAAAACTTTGGGGTAAACAGTGCATATTAAAAACACTAATTCCATAATATAATCTTAAATACATTCTAATTTTAAAATAGCCCAGTATTAGCATATTTAAATTATGTACTTTTATGAACTCTAGTAGATAATGAGAATTTTAATTAGGACTTTTTTCTGTAATGAAAGAGAAAATAATTTTTTAAGGCTGTAACTTTTTACTAATTTGTTTTCATCATTCTGATTTCTCAGCTAAATAATGAACTATATTAGCAAAATACTTTATTACATATTTGCCCAAGAGACCTGAATGGTTCAATAGGAACTGCTTGTTCTTTCAGAGAATAGCCAAGCCAAGCTAATTAAATTCCAGGTTAAACTAGCTCATTCAGTTCAACTCCATCTGAATCTCTTCTCTGAATTTCATTAATTCTACTGATTCACCAATAATTTCCCATAAATTTAATTACTTAACACAATGACATGAGGCTGTTCCTTAAAATGCTGTGAAGAACATGAGTGCAGGTCCATCTGACAGGTCCCACTACTAGACCTGGTCTAACCCAATTGTGAGATTGTGAGAAAAATCCTAGATATGATAGTGAGAAAATCCTAGGTGGCATCTCATCAGTTGTCTCCATGATACAAGTGGGCAGAGCAGAGAAAAGCCTCTGGGAACCTGACAGGAAACAAGCAGTGACTCAAGGTCTGCTCTCACCCTAAATGAGAGAAACACCATTTAGCAAGAAATGCTCTTCCACTGCTTTTGATTCCCTCCTGGGAAATAATGATTATTTGAATTCCTCAGTGCCTTGTTCCCAAAAGATAATGTTTCAGAATTAAGTTTAAAACACAGAATAAAATAGTTTAAGGAATTGTATACCAGGATGCAAACAGCTCCAAAATAGCTATGCCTAAACTCTGAAATATTTCCAATCACATCTGTGCTGGGTAAGTCCTGTTTTCCAGCTCTTGTAACATCCTTTCCTTTCTCCTCCTCACACCAGAGATATATCCAGAGATACAATTACTATGATGTTTGTTCCTCATAACAACTCTTGATCTGCTGTACTGAAAAACAAAAAGGAAAGCAATTCTCATTCTTGTTGTGAAATTTCATAGGAAAATTATATTTGTCATATGTCTTCAATATTATATAGTACAAAATATAACCACAGTTAGCAGCATCTCTTGAAAAAGGTTCAGCTAAGTGGAGCATCATGATTAAGAGCACTCACAGTGTTTGCCAGAGGGAGTTCATCCAGGAGGGATCCAGTTGGCTGAGAGGAAGTCTGGGACTCCCAATAATACCATAATACAGCCTCTTAGCACAGTGTGGCCAATTGTGTTTAAGCCAATGTTTAAAGCTGTTTTGAACAAGGCTTCTTAAATTTGTTAAGAAGTATTGCTAAAGGGCAAAATCATTCTCTGCCTTCAAACTAACTTACTAAAAGGCAAATTCACAAAAGCACAACTGGGCTGAGGTAATGAAGCATCCATTCCTGCAAGCTCTCACTTCATACAGCAATACTCAGAATGGTGATGAACTTTAAAAATATAAAAATAGTAATGATCAGGGTGGCATCAGAGGTTTTGAGGAACGAGCATTATGAAAGGAACTTCAAGAACACTGTCCCTTGCTTTATGACTTCTGATTTCTGAGCAATACAGTTGCATACTTCTGCATCATTAGTGTGATATAAATATCTCTTCAGTTGACCTGTGAGATTATCTGCTGTGAGGATATATGTCATTTTGAAAAGCAGCTGCAAGTGTGAATGTTTTGATCAGACTTAAGCAAAAAACAAACAAGAAAATCTCAAAATGACACTTTGGATTTTTCCTTTACTATTTAAATTCAGGATCTGGCACAATATTCTACATCAATGACAAAGCCCCAATTATCTTCTATCATGAAACATCAAAGTGCTAAATTGTAGAAATTGTGTTAAGAATAGGGTAGAAGTATCTCAATGTATTAAGGTATGGGTTATACAATGCAAGATATTTCTCTAAGTCTGATGCTGCAGACCTTTTATCTTTCCAAAGTGTAAAATTCATAGTAACCAAGTTAAGCAATTTCTGGTTTAAAACATTAATTCTGTAGATGATTCATTGTGCTCTGAAAAGTCTTTCAAGAGACAAGTAGAGCCCTCTGAGCAGGACAACACTAAAGATCTGTGTATGAAGACCAAATTTTTAGACCATATTTTTCTGTCACTGTCTAATGTGACACCATTACATGGAGTAACACAGAGTCTTCAGTAGCTAGTTTTTATAGATTTCACATTTTTATCACTACTGTGTCCTGGCTTTTGTTCTCTCAAAACAGAAAGTAAGCTGGACATTTCTTGCAGTCTGATAAATGTTGCTTCTTATATCATAATTATGTCATTAGGGGAAGAGTGCTGACCATGATTACATTTTCTAGTCTGAGTATCTAAATATTTCTAGAGAAAATCTTTATGTATTCCTATAGTGTTTAGAATCAAGCTAATAACTCTCTTTTTTTGTAACTGAAGTGGGATGGGATGAGAATTAATAATTGATTTATATACAGGCAGAAGGGAGAAATGAAACTGTATGAAGTTACAGCTCAACACAAAACATTGCTTTTAAACTATTTATTTTCCTAAAAGTTTTGTCCTCAAACATCTACTAATGCATTCAGCTCTCAGAGAGTAAACAGATATTGACGTATGTGGTGGGCTGACCCTGGTTGGATGGCCTAAAAAACACTGTCACTGCCCATTCATTTGGGCAGGGGAGAGAAAATACAACAAAAGGCTCATGGGTCAAGATAAGAGCAGGGAGAGATCACTCCCCAGTGACTGTCATGGCAAACTGGACTCAACATCAGAAAATTAGTTTAATTTATAACCAATCAAATCAGAGTAGAGTAAAGAGAAATAAAAACCAAATCTTAAAACAGCTTCCCTCCACCCCTCCCCTTTTCCCAGGTTTGGCTTCACTCCAATTCCTCTTCCTCCTCTCCCCTCATCCCCCCCGCAGGGTCTCTTCTTTTGCAGTTGCACAGGAGTTTTTTCCCCCTTCTTAACTCTTTTATCCCAGAGCTGTTACCACCATGGCTGATGGGCTTGGCCTTGGCTGGCAGCAGGTCCATCTTGGAGCCATCTGGCATTGCCTTTATTGGACATGGGGAGCTTCTGACAGACTCTCACAGAAGTCGCTGCCCCCACTACCAAACCCTTGCTATGCAAACCCAATTTAAAACATAACAAAAGAAATTCAACAAACAGTCTAGACAAGTTGCATGGCCAGTTAGAACAATTCTTTTCCCTCAGCCATGCAATCTTTATTGTAAACTGCTGGAAAACTTCAATGGTGATACCACTTATAATTTAACAAATTACCAGATGCATTCTTAGCAAAACTTGCCATCAGTCTTCCGATTCACTTGAATTGGTAAACATTCATTTCATACATCCTCCTCCTGAGCACTGTTTTATTCTTGGCTTATTCCAGGGTCCCGTGGATTTCTGGCTGAAGTTCTCACAGCAAATTTCAGCAAGAAAGACTGCAGAGCCAGGAGATCAGAATCCAGCCACAGAAAGAATAAAAGTAAAATTAGCAAAACTATGGATAAAAGCAACTCCTTAGAAATTAAAATATTAGAGCTGTGGTCTCAGTCTGTAATGTCTCTACAGATAGTTGTAAAAAATTCTTTCTACAACTTGGTAGCGTGATATGTTATGGCACAGGATGTGTGTTCACCATGTTCTTTGAAGGTACTTTTTTTAGAACCTGATGGCACATGTTGTACAAGGACCACCCTGAGCAGCACGAAATAGCTGGCAGCAGGTGAGACTCGTGCTTGAAAAAGCCATCTGTTCCTGTAACCTGCCTCAGCACTCCCCAAGCAGCATCCTCCCAACTCTGCAGGCAAAGGTATGTGTGGTCTAATCCTTCACCACAACACCTCCCCATGGAGAGGCTGTAAATGCCCTACCACCCACCTGCTGAATGGTATCAGATTGCTCTCCCAAGGTCACCAATGATTCGTTGTTCATTTAGTTCTCTGAAGGAAGAAAATAGACTAAAATTGCTTTAGTTGAGTAAGGGAGAATCTGTTGGTAAAAACCCAGTTCAACTTCATTGAAATATATTCAGATACTAATAATTATATAAATTCTTGAAAAGCAACTTTTATTGAGGGTTCTTTTCAAAAAGAAAGGCACAGTATACAAATGAGGTGATGAGAAAGGATAACGAACACTTGCACCATCTCTGATATCAGAATGATGCAAGAGATCATGCCTAGATGTCATACTTTGGAAAATGTAATCTGCTGACTTGATTTCATCTATTATTCACCAGTAACAAAGATTGTATATGACAGTCACAAGCAACTTAATTGAAACTAATTAGTGAAACTCAGGAATGTTCGAAGAATGCATGTTAGTCAATTATCCAGATTGCTCAAGATAAAAGGAGTCCTGTACATGATTAATTTTTTTAAGAAGGTATTTTAATTAAATTTTATTCGTGGACTAATTAGCAAACACACTTATATAATCTCTAAAATTCTATTCTGTTCAAACAATAAGAACTGTAATGTGAAGGATGCTACTACACTCTTGGTGGATAGCAAAGACATCGAACACTGCTCTTGCTTTAAAAAAAATCAGAGCAACCCTGTATATAGAGAAGAAAAGTCACCATAATAGTAAACATCACAGACACTGCATAACGTTTGATCAGATGAATAGATGCATGTTACAATCTGACAGCATTACAATTACTGGAACACAGCAAACTTGTCACTTCATATTGCTCGATCATTTTGAAGCCCTGGAGCCGGTGTTGTTATATCCATTCTTTGTCCTTACCTTTTTTTTTCCTGAGAAAACCACATGAAACCCCTATGGTTGCATTGTATTCCTGTTTCTGTGCTGTATTACAAACGCCAAGCAGGAAATCTGAAGTTTATTAAGGACACTAGTCAAAGCCAAGATGTAAAAATTGGGCTGTCATACAGGCATGAGCCACAGAAAGCCATGTCATGTAGCTTTAGGGAATGCAACACCCACAACTCAGGAAGAGAGATCTTAAAGCCATCGGTGTCAGGCCTTTGAATCTGTGCACAGCAATATCTGAAGTGGGACAACAGAGCAGTGAGCAGTGTAAGGAAGGCTATTCAGATGGAAACAGATATTGAATATCAGATTTTTTTTTTATTATAGTGTGAAGTTTTGACTCTTTCCTTTCTTTTTTCCCTCAAGAAAGACAAAGTGGAATTATAGAAACTACAGAGAAGGGCATCTAAAATGTTTAAGCAGCTGCCTTACAAAGAGAGACAAAATATTTTGAGACTTCAATTTGCCAAGGGGAAGACTAGAGAGTGATATGGTTGGGATTTACAAAAAACATGAATAATACAGTAAATTAAGATGAAATATTGACTATATGGTGACCTCAGGAGATCATCTTCTGACCTCAGAAAGTCATCTGATCCTACTTTCTGCTCAATAAAGGACAACTTCAGCTATGGAAGGTTGTGTTGATTTAGTATGGAACTGGCATTCACCAATCCCAGCAATATAAGGAGCACTGAAACTGATTGGCAAAAAGTTAAAACACATAAAAGAAAGTCCTTTTTTACACAGAGAGTAATGAGAATTTCTGTTATGGTAGGTTTTACAGACTGATAATTTAAGCATGTTCAAAAAGCTGTGTAGGGAAGTTCACGGACAACAGATGCACAGCCAGATTACAAAGGTGTATGCAGAGATGGACCCTGTAACATCCCTAAGATAATTTTGGGAAACAGCAAGGGCGATGGCCTGTAGAGAGTGGGGTTGCTCACACTCTCTTCCCAAAAAGCATCTCCAACAGTCACTCTTGGGAACAGGATAGATGGAGCACCGAACATCATAGGTAATTCCTTATGGTCCTATGCTGCCTTGAACAGCTGAACAGCTCTGTTGAAAAACTTATGTGCAAACAGAAACTGTTTTTTGGTTTTGTTGGTTTGGCTTGTTTCCTTTTTTCCTGCCATGTCCTATATATGTCTGAATAAATATTTAGCCTGGAGCTTTAGAAACAGAACGGGCTTGCACGAGACTGTGGCATCACAGGTCCATGTCCTTTCCCTGCATTGTTCAGGACACCAAAAGCCATGAGGCTGGGATGATGTAATGCTGTGTTCTCAGCTGCAGGATGTGCAATGTCTCCCTGTCTTATGTAAGGTAGAGACGACAGTGGATTCATCCCAGCTTTGCTATTTCTGTAAAATGCTTAAGTACCTGGCAGATTCTAATCCTAAATGAAAAGCAAATGGCTCTCCTGCAAAGATTGCCATTTCCTGTTATTTTTAAAAGAGTATCTTCAAAATTACTTTCCTGGAGGATTCAGTGAATATTTCTCTAGTATGAGATTTGTTCATTTCAATTTACATACCTAAACCAGATCTGCTTCTTTTGATACAGCCTAATCCAGACTTGGACTGTCTTTCAGATATGCATTGACTTGCATCTTGATCAGTAAGATTAAAGAGCCTGTTTCTTACCTTCTTGCAGGAAAATGCTTTTAAAGCTGTGATAAATGTCCTGTGTTTCAGACTAAAAATGATATCTCTCCTACATGCAGATAAACAATTTCCTAGGCAACTCACAAAAAATATTACCTACAGAGATATTGCTGAAGACTTTTAATCTCTTTAAGATATTCATGCTTTCTTTTAAGTAGCCAAAACTTATTTTAATTACATATGTGGTAAAGAACCAATTAAAGGACAAATCTTGCAGAAATTCTCAATACTGCCATGAAATTTTTAATGTAATTTTTCCCCAAATTGCTATGATGATGAGTTAAAGTCCATAGTATTTTGTAAGCATCAGAGAGTACTGCTTAATATCATATGAATAGAATAATTAAAATAATCATCTAATTACTAATAACGCTTTTTAAGATGAGAAGCTAAGCTCAGTTACTGACTAATGAAACACACTTCTATGCTGGCCAGGGGAATTTACAATGGCTGTTTAGTGATCTCTTGATACATATCTTCAAAGGACACATATACTCCTCAGAACACAGAATATATGGGCATTCCCTGAACATTGGGATCTCTCCTTTCACTTTTCTTTCCTATCCTTGTTCCAGAGGAGAGGAGCCCTCCAGTGCTTACAGGAGTTTGCATTTGGGTTGCTGGTGACCTACTTAAAACAGATGGAGAGAGAACAGCCTATTCTTATCCTCATGTTAGTGTGCTCCTCTCTGTAATAGGCACTTTGAATTCAAATCCTGCAAGTTCTCTGCCTCAGAAAAACCTCAAAAGTGGTCTCACATTCCAGTAAGTGCTTTCAATAGCAGGCTGCACAACCCCCTGTTGGCTGTCACCACCTCACAGATACCTGTGGAAGTTCAAGCTGTGAATCCCAGGTTCTCCCAAGCCCCCACTGCCAGGCTGCCAGTCAGTGTCCGAGCCCAGCAGACAGCAGGGTGCCTGGCCACAGCCCTCAGTCCTGCAGTGCCTGTCAGCTCCTTTAGCTTCAGTAGCCACCTCAGCAGTACACGTTCTGCTCCCAGAGCTCTTAGCTGTCAAGTCTGCAGACTTTGCTACGACAACGTCTACATCTCTGTTTGAATATAGCCCATGGGCTTTGTAGGCTTAAGTTTCCCTCTGGAACATCAGAATAACATCAGGTTCCTACCCCTGAGATCCAATAAAGATAGTGAAAATGCAGCCATTCCAGTCCTGTCCTGCACAGTGGTGCACATCCTCACATCCACAGCAGCTAGGCTGCTGGTCCAACTTGGTTTTTTGTGCAAAAGCTAACCTACCAAAAAAGCCCTCAGTCCAGCTAAGTGAGACATCATCAGGTGCCTCAATGAACGAATAAGGAGCCCATTTTCTGCAGGAAAGCTTGTCACAGATTCAGCAAGAGGGTGTGCTTTCCTCAGTCCTAAGCCAGCCAGCTCCTGTGGGTTTTTAGCAAGCCCTGTGCTGCTGAAGGTGCCCTCTGGAATTATGTCACAATTTAAATCATATTTCACATGTTGCTCAGTGCTTGTTTTTTGGGTCAGCATAATGCTGTGGGGTTGGGGATTTTTTCCCCTCTGTGATATCTGTATTTTGAATCCTCCTTTTATTCTTTTTGGCTCAGCCTTACAAAGCCACACTGTGCACTTTATAGCTCTGCAGATGTTACATGATCCAATCTCCTCTTCTGCCTCCTACACTGCAGTTTCTACTCTGACCAACTGTTCTTGTTCAGTAATGTGTATCCTGCAGCCCTATGAACAAAATCAAAGCAGTGACTCTGAGGGGGTGTGGCTGTTGATGCATCTATGGTGGTGGTCTCCTGACCCTCTTTGCCATCTACCTAGGACTTGGGGAAGAATGACAAGGCTTCTCATAACTTGATAAATCAGTGATCTGGGAACTGGTTGTTACTTTGTGTTTTTAATGTTCCATTGGGAAAAGGTGACATAGAGCGGCCAGTTCTGCTTGTGTTCCCCTTTGATTTTTGTTCTCCTTGATCTCTGTCCCAAAACAAAAGGTCACTCATAAAATATCAGAGCAAGTGAAGCTTTTTCTTCTCTCAAGATAAGAAGAAATATATATATATTTGGGGAGCCTGCAGTTTTTACCATATCACAGATGGCTTTTCACCTAGAAGCTCTTTTGGGACACTGGATATTTCTAGTCAGTAATTACTTATTTTGCAAAAATTTATTTGAATTAAAGAGGAAACAATCCTGGAGTTTGGTACCATCTAATGCAAAGATAGAGAATACTGATCTCTGTTTTTAAAATGAGCTTTCAGGGAAAGCCTTGAGATGGCTTCCTGGACTGCCTGAAAGGAGCCAAGGAAGCTGTGCAGCAGAACTATTACTTTTCTTAGGTTGTATTCAGTTCATGTAACCAAAGAAGCACCAACCCAGCCCATGCAAACCCTCCTGTGCACCCCGAGGTACCTGCCCCTCTCACAGACCAGAGAGGCAGAGAAGATGACAGTCTAGAACCCGAAGGCCTTAGAGTCAAGAGAAGGGAACCCATGCCTTAAATTTCAGAAATGTATTTTAAAATATTTCTTAAACTTAATTTGTGATTTTGGGCTCCGTTCTTTTGCAAGTGCATGACTGAAACTTACTCGGCACTAATTCTGCTTGAATGTCCAACATTTCATAACAGAGCCAAGGAAAGGAAAATGCTTCTTCTATTTCTCTCGAAAAAAAATAACATCTTTTCAAGAGTTTTATAGAAAACTCTTGGAAATATTAATATTTTGAAGCATATTTGTTGCATTAGCCACAAAAAAGTGGTATTAGAAATCACTCTCAAAAGTTAGCCACAGAACAGAAAATGAAAAGAAACAGGAGAAAAGAGCTAAGCAAGCCCAGTTGCTACTTGTATATTGCCTCCTTACGGCCCAGGCATTAATTAATTCAAGATATGAAACAGTCTCTGCAAATATATTCCTGCAGAATTTTAAAATTAATAATAGCTTCTGCATTGGGGCAGACTACAAATTCTGCCCATGGAAACTCCAGCTGATTTTAAGGTCTTTCTGATTATTCTGGTGTCCTCTCTCATGAACAATACCATATGTTAAAGAGGTTGAAAACTGGCTATACTGGTCTTTGCCACACTGAGCTCCTGCTGGTCTGGACAGGTGGATTGTCCCAAGGATGTCAATGCCCTCCAGCAGCATTACAACACAACAGCAGCCAAATGGCTGCACTGAATTTCTGCAGGGCTCAAAGGAGGCATAGAAACACTTCACCTCAGAAAGATTAATTTTTCTGCAGGAGACAGAGACCCCGTGCTTCTGCCTGCTAAAAACTGAGGTGGGGATAGGCAAGGAGAGGAAAAAAGGACAGGAAGGTGTTTCCTCAAACTGTCCCTTAGCTTTGCTGCAAAAGATTGCGAGAAAATTCATTGTTGTACAGCAACTGAATAACCAGAGTCTTATTCTTTGTTCAGTGGAGTGAAAATTAGGAGCCCAGAGGCAAATGAGAAATGTAGCATCTGTCTTCTTCAAAAGCTTCAATTTCTGTAAGCAGGGCAGAGCTCTTCACACCTCTCTAGCACGGGGAGCCAGGACATTCAAACCAGCCAGGGCTCTGAAGGGTTTTGTTGTTCTCTTCAACTGAACACTGAGAATACAAAGAGAGCCATGAATTGCTAGTTCATGATTTATGACTTTCGAAAGAGAGAACAAACCAAGTAGGAGAGAATAAAGAAAAAAAGCTTAAAAATAAACCTCTTCCGCTTTGCATCCTTGGAAATTGTTTCTCCAGTATTGAGTACAGCAAATTTGGGAGGCTTCCTGACCTGCAAAGAATTTGACACAGCCCATTCAGTAGCCTTTGGAAAATCCCTGTGGTCTATCTATGGTCACCCCCCGATCTTCTCAGAAATTCCCTGATCTCTGTGTCTCAGTCTATTTTTTCCTGTGGGCCATTCGTCCCTCCCACCACATGCTGAACATCAAAAAGTTATTTGTTCTTTCTGCAGAACAGAGATCCAAACCTTTGTTCAGCTAGGATAAGCCTGACATAATAAAAGCTGGCAATCTGTTCCCAGTTTTATTCAGGATATCTGTCTCCACACCTCATGCTTTACAGGCTTTTCCATGCAGATGTCCAGGTATGTTTCACCTCATCAAAACACATATGCAGCAAAGAGATTTCCAAAGCACCAGATCTTATGTGGTGTGAAATGCCATCTTGAAGTGACTTTTCCTTTCCATTGACTATAGAGGGAGACACAGAAAACCACACTTCTGGCCCAAGTAGTACATTGCTTTGTCTAACATTAGAGGAGATTAATTTGTGCCATATTACTTAAATATTTCATAAAGACACCTCAGCATGAAAATTAGTTGCACTTTCTGCCATATCAGCTACCCATCCCTTAACCATTTTCAAATCTGGAGAGATCCTTCGAGATATATTTATTGTCTCAGAGGTTTAAGTACAGGTCTGGCATAACATATCTAGGAGGATTTTTTGCAGCATATGGCTTTGATTTGCACATCTTGCACATATCCTTGAGAAATCCTGAGGTGTGAGGAATATGGTAATTTGAGGGTACATATACAAGCACAACAAACTGGTGGCACCTGTCAGTTCTCCTTTTGACCCATGCTACGAGGGTTGGTCCTCAGAATGTGCAGAATGTGGAATGAAGGTTCACTACACAGGTAACCCTACGGCACCATCAGCAGCACAGGTACTTAATTTGGTCTGATGGTTCCTCCCAGGGATAGAAATTGCATCTAATTCCTCACAAAGTAAATTCACATTTTCTCAGGAACAAGGTGTCTTTTAAACTTGAGTCTGACGTCATCAGAAGTGTCAGACTATGCCCTTTTCTGAATGCCCTACAAATCCATTTCCCACACAGAAGATTGTCCAGTAAGGCCAACTTTTTTAAACCAGTAGAATACACCTATAGGATAACCAGGATTAGTCTTTAGAGGTTAAGTTCAACAGGAGTGTTAGTTTCTGATATAGAAAAAAATGTACTTCAAAATTTACACCTCAGTGTAATCTTCCACTTTCAGCCTCCCCAAGTGTTGCTGCTGTCTATGTCTATGCTATAATCACAGACATAATTAATCCTCATTCTGGATTCTCCCTGTCCTATTCCACTGAGAGACCAGATCAATTGGATTCAACTCCAATTGAACTCCTCAGATTAAACTTGTTGCAAAAAGTCATGATGATTGGTCTTCCAGGACCACAGCTGTGTCCATTTTACCCAGGGGCTAGACCTCTTACCGGGCAGGTAGATTTTTATTCCTTTTCTTCCTGGGGGTTTCAAAGCAGGAATTTGGCCACACACATCAAAACAGATTTCTGTTCTCCAAATTCTTGTTTTTCTGTGAAAATTACCCTGCATCTTCCATTTTTACATTATTTCAGTTAATTTCTTTACTTGCTAAAAGACCCAGAGAGAAAAGTTGATTTTTAGGGCTCTTAGTCTAAGTATTCTAATCTCAATGAGATCTGAGAAAAAAAGAATAAAATTCAAGTTGCTGTTCCAGGGTTTAATGAAATATCCAAAGCAGAGCAATTTCCAGAGAGTGAATGAGTGCTGTGCATCCCTGCACTTACAGCACTTCCCTACATATACTCTTTCCAGCTCTTCAGAAAGTCTCTCCTTAATGTGCAGAGGTTTCTTCCCACCTCCCTTGAACTCCCTCACCACTAGCTGTGTACAGATTCTGCTTGAGGGAAGGTTTGGTTTTGTATTCTCTGTTGGTTTTGTTTTCCCTGCTTTGAACACTGAACTCCAGAAGAATCTTAAACAGCAGCACTAAGCAATTCTGGCAAATTTTCACTCATTTTGTTGCTTTTATTTTGCCTAGACTTTTCTATGAGGTATCAGGCATCAGAAGCTCATCAAGGTTTGCAGAGAGCAGAACACTCAAGGGTTAAGCATTTCAGCACTGAGCTCTGTAGTGCAGAAGATTTTGTAGATTTATCTTCAGGCAGAGTGAACTCGAGTTCCCTATAGCCTTTTCTAAAAGGCTGTAAAGGACATGCAGCTAGTGAGATTCTGATAAACAAGAAAAGCTATGTACTAAAACCTGAGCCATGAAGAAATATGAATAGAATGGGAATACAGTTAAAAAATAAATCTAAGATAAAATCCAAGAGTTCTACAATGCTAAGATTGTGTTCTTTCAACACAAATAAAACTTGATTTTCAAAACTCTGGATATGTTTTTTCTTGGTCATGGTCTTCTGTAAGAAACATCTGGGAAAGAAATACCAAAAAAAATGAGATAGTCTCTGATGAGCTAGAATACAGAGGTATTGGTCCCCAGTTCTAGACAGTCATGTTTTTAAATACACCTGCTCAAATAATTCTTTAGAAATAAAAATACAAACAATTTCCAGCAAGCTGTGTCATCAGCTAGAACAGATGGGGCTGCACAGTGACTTTAGCTGATGTACACAAAAGCACTGCTCCTGCTTCTCCTGAGCACAGAGCCCAGGCTACTGCACAGCTTTGCTGATTTGGCTTCCAGGTGGAAGAGAGGCAATGTTTCTCCTCAGAAGAAAGCCCAGCCACTCTCATTTCAAAACAAAACACTCATTAGCAAGCAGATGCAGAAAATATTTTTGCACTGTGTTTTGGTGACTTTCCAAAAGAAATTCCCAAAACTTTGATCATTGTTATTTTTTGCCTACTCTGAACAAACAAACCATACATTTTATTTTCAGACAGCACTGGACAGACAAACACTGCACAGGTCAAAGACAAAATAACTTTTCAAAGCCTTTAGCTTCAGCTAGAGTGGGGTCAGAGGGATCTCCATGCTGCTACAGTTTGACATGGAGATCCCTCTGACCTCACTCAATTTTATCAGCTCATGAGAACACACAGAGAAGAGGTAAAAAGAGGGGTCACGTCCTGGATGCTTCCCTCTACCCTGCCTGTGTACCTCATTTATCCTTCTGCAGAACTTTATTCCACCAATAATTTCTTCTATAGAAGAGATGAATCAAACTAAAATCCTTCCAACTTGCCTCCTTCCTTCCCTCCTTTGTATCCCAGATTTTTTACATTTTTAAAGGACATCAAGAGCAATCTTTCATTCAAGCTATACTTCAATTTTTAATGCTTTAAAACCTATGCTTCAGGACTTGAAAGAAAATATTTTGAATTCAAATGGAGGACTCAAAGTGAGTATTCCAGTACTTGCTTCTCCTCCCATTTCTTTTGATGTGATCCAGGAATACCTCAAGGGGAATGGAGCTGCATTTTATTAAAGTTAGCATAAAAAAGGTCAGAGTCAGAAGGTCTGAAACAAATGTATTGGTGCCTAATGTATCTGGGAGAGACTGTTCACTGGATTCAGGTTATTATAGCAGAAAGCCTTGTGATGACTGTAGATTTTTTGTAATAGAGAATCTCTCAGAATTCTGTGCCATGGTTTCAAAGTGTCAGTCCCCTCTTTAGCCTCTACTTGTGTTCCAGCTGCCTCTCCAATCACACAAGTGTCCTCCTCATCACAACACACTTGATAGTCAAATAGATGCCATTATGTACTACAAACTCTGGGGCAAACTCTGTGCTGGAAGTGGGATGTTTTTGTAATAACATTGGACGTGAGAAAACACAGCACAGCCACAAGGCCAGAAGGACCCTGTGGTTTCAAACCCTTTAGAACAAAACAAACCATTTCATTTCCCTGAGCTGAACTTGTAAATCAACTCTTAATAGAGGACTTATTTCCACACATCTCCAATTTGTAAGTTGACAATATATTTTCTATAACAAAAGCCTGTTTCTTCAGATTTTTACTGTCGTGCATATGTGAGATCAAAGGCAGAAGCTGACCTTTAGATGTTGATTGAGGTAACTGTAGGAATAGGCTGTGAAGAGATATTAATGAGCATCTTCATTATTTCTTCCGCTACAAGGGGTAGGACAGGCATGCAAAATCTTTCTACAAAATGTTGATTAGTGATGACACTGAACAAGCTAATACACATCCAGGATAATTCTTGTATCCCAGGTGAAGCTTTTATTCACAGCTGTTTTTTAGACCTTGACGGTTTCTGGGTGGGGGTTTTTGTCCTTTGCCAGGTATCTAGTCTCAAGACAGAATAAATCTGAACTTAGAAGTGCCAGTTATCTATCCAGGATTGAATTCTTAGTTACTTTTCACCTTGCTTGCAAGGAGTTTAAGGTATCATACCTGCCTCAGGTCCCTTTATATAGACAGGGAGATTAACGGCACCATAGAGTGAATATGAATCTAGTCTTTATTTTTTAATCAGTGCATTCCTTCTCACAGAAAAGACATATTTAAGACAACTCAGACACAGTTTGCTATGCCTGCCTCTCCAAATGTGCTCATTTTCCCTTTTTCCTCCTAAGTTCCTAAATGCACTATGAATACCTGCTGCCTTTTTCTTTCTACTTCGTCCCAGTGTCTCTCCAATCCATCTTATTCCAAGAACATTTAAATCAAATTATTGTTGTCAATAGAATCTACCTAAATATCTGTTTCTCAGGGGTGGTATGAGGTAGGTGTCTAAGTTCCCATTACACACAATGAATTAAATTGGTACAGTCAGTGGAGCCTAGAGAGAAATTCAGCTGACAGGAAGCGTAATTCAGTAGACTAAAACATAGGTACTGAGTGCTATTTTAGGTGCCCTAAGGAACCTGAGACACATTGTCATTAGGCTGTCAGATATGACAAAGTACCTACAAGAAACCCCTTTTATCCTTGAGCACGAGATGGGAAGCAGGTAGGACACCCCAGAGCAATCTCAGCTAGCCCTAGATTCCAACATCTAGGCAGCTGCATCCTGCCCTGGGTGTCTGTTTCACAGAGAAATATGTTTTTAAGCCATGTATACAATTGTGGTCCAGCTTTTCTCCTTTCTTTCACGAAAAAAATATTTCAAGTATACTAATTGAATAGAAAAGCTTAAAGTTGGATCTTAAATACAAACTCTGGGTAGATTTATTCCAACACAGGACAGTGAGCACAGAACCATTTACATCTCTTCTGAAAAACAAAGCTGTGTTCTGGTCCTTTAGCTTCCTGTCCAGCATGATCATCCCCATACAGTACTTTACCATTTAGAGCAGGGTAACTCCCTCTAAAATATGGAGAATAGTTACTGTGATACTTTCCAAATGGTTCCTGAAACTGTGGGAAGTGCTGTCTGACTGTCAAAACCAATCAGACACTAAATTGTTTAAATGTGATCAAGTTCCTGTGTTTAAATGACTAGTATTGATGTCCAAGGCATAAAAGGAACACCCAGAGATGAGAAAACCGTTTCAAAGGATCCCATCAAATTTCCCACAGAAAGAATTAGGTAGATCCCACCTGGGAAACCTTGTGGGGGATGGAGAGACTTAGCAGTGAATTTCTGTGAGACTGAAGGAACAGAGGAAGTGAATATGGTATAAGTAGACCAAATGAACTCAAATAATTCATCAAAACCACAGAGAATTCATTAAAGTATTTTAAAAGATCTGAAGGATGGAACAGCTGAACTAATGAGATCTGTGTGTTAACTCTCACCTAAAACCTCCTTGAAAACTGAAAATGGAGGTGAGCAAACAAGTGGCCAATCTTTTGAACTTTTGGAGAAGGCTGGGAAAACTATGGGCCTGTTAGATGAGAACTGAAGAATACAGAGCAGGAGAAGTAATAATAATAATAATGATGATAATAATAATAATAACAACAACAACATATGTGAAAAACCTCTTCCTGTTCTTTGAAGGAGTCAGCTGAGCTGGCACATGGATAAAGATGAATTATCTGAATTTTGTCAATCTTTTTGATAAAGTCTCTCATCCAAAGCTCTTAGAGAAATTAAGTAGTCACAACAGAAGTGAACAATTGGTAGAGGAAGGAAAAATGTGCCAGCTGTTTAGAATGGTTAAATTATCTGCTAAAATATAAGAAACAATTAAGGTTTCTAAACAGTGGAGAGCGGTCAACAGAAATAGAAGAATGTGCTGTCCACTAGTTTTATTTTTAAAAATGGAAAAACAAGTGAGCAGAGCCATGAACAAGTTTTGTGAAGTTGCAAAGTTATTCATGCTTGGGAGAACTAATTGTGAATTGTGGAATTGGATCTAATTGTGAAGAATTACATAGGCCTTGAAAAATTTGCAAATGAAATTCAGTGTACACATGCATAAAACCCTGAACACAGAGAGATACAATCCTAGATTCTAAGAAAAAAATAACAAGCCTTGAGCTGAGCATTACTGCTCAGGAGTGAGACCTTGGGATTATAACAGATAGTTCCTTAAAACATCATCTCAGGACTTAGTGACAGTCAAAAAAAAAACCAACCCAGACCAAAAAAAATCCCTCCCCCAACTGTTAAGAATTATTGCTAGAACAATGAATAACAAGAGAACAAATACAACTATACCACTCTACAAATCCATTACTCACTCACTATGTGCATTTCTGTCTTGTTAGTCCAAGAAAGGACATATTGAAAATCGAAAATTTTCAGAAAAGTTTAAAAAGGATGATCAGCAGTGTGAAAGAGCATCCATGTGTAGAATAATGGAGTAGTCTGGGGTCTTCAAACCTGGAAAAGGGATTACCTAGAAGCATATGACACAGATGTACAAACCATACTTGGCATAGAAACAGGAGAGCTGAAATGGTTGTTTAATATCTCTTCATATAGTGTTTAATCCCAAAAGGAACTCTGTCTTTTGGACTGCAAAATTATACAGTTTAGATCAGAAAAAAGGATTAATCATTGTAAAAAGAGCTGCCTAATATTCTTGATTTATTTCACCTTTTTAGTTCTCAATTTTGCAACACTAGAAGACATCTGTTTTATTTTTGTGGAGAGATAAAATTAATACATAATCCTTTGCATATTTCTTTTATATAAAGTCAAATATTAGGCACTAGGGATCAAAAAATACGCTACATCGAGCTTATATTGGGTGACTTCCTTTTGTATGATGGAGCCCCACTGAATTATACAGGGAAATGGGAATGATGAAGCATTATTTCTAATAGATAATAGTAATTCGTCAACTTTTCATATTTCTGAAATAATTCTAAGTGTAGAAATAAACCACAAAGAAACTTTATATTTGAGAAAGAAAAATACTGAAAAAATATGCAGTGTAAGGAATGAGGAAATAGTATGTTGGTGAGTGTGCACATCTGCCTTCGTGGGTAGCTGTAGCTCTGGTATAGCTGTGGTGGAGCTGAGCTGTGTCATAGAGGGGCTCTAGACAAGGGCATGCAGTGACAGGACAAGGGGAAATGGCTTTAAACAGAAAGAGGTGAAATTTAAATTAGTTATTAGGGAGAGATGCTTTGCTGTGAGGGTGGTATCAGCTGCCCAGAGAAGCTGTGGATGCCCCATTCTTGGAAGTCTTCAAGGCCAGGCTGGATGGGTCTTTGAGTAACCTGATCAGTGGAAGGTGTCCCTGCCCATGGCAGGGGGTTGCAACCAGATGACCTGTAAGGTCCCTTCCAACCCAAACTCTTGCTGTATCAGTGATGATCCAGAATAAAATAATTATAGACAGACCTGATAGTTTTTATTAGACCAAGAGTTATGCTCAGGAAAAGGCAGAAAAGCTTTCAGGCACACAAGACCTATGGATGCAAAAGAAGCAGACAGAAGTTGGCTTCCAATGCTTTAATAAAGCTTTGACTTCCTACAAGCTCTGCCTGCTAAAATCCAGACTGCAGCCAGACTTCTGGAGCTCAACAGATGTACACAAATGCTCTAGGGGACAGATGCTCAGTGTGGTTATTTCCAAAGCCATGAGAAAATATGAAGGTAAAAAACAATGATGATTTCATGGAATGGAAGGAGAATCAGACAAAAACATTTCCTCAAGACCTCCCATCCTAAATTCATGTCTTCATACTCTTTTTTCCTAGCAGAAGGTATCTTTCATTTTCCCATTAATCTCTCCAAGACTGTCTTGAAGACTAGAAACACCCACTCTCTGCTCTTTAAAATATGACTGTGCTGGAGAGGACACAAGAAAGCTGAATGCTCTTTAAACAAATTGCAGGGTGCTGTGGTTTAACTCCAGCCAGCAACCAAGTACCATGCAGCCACTTGCTCACTCCCCCATAAGCAGGACTGAGGAAAGAATCAGAAGACTAAGAGCTGGAAAACTTGTGGAATGAGATAAAACCAGTTTAGTAGGGAAAGCAAAACAAGGGGTTCTTTCATCAATTCTCACGGTCAGGCAGGTGTTCAGCTAGGACTACAGGAGCCCATCACACATAATGGTGACTTGGGAGGACAAACACCATTAACCCAAGCGTCCCCTCCTTCCTTCTTTACCCCCTCTCCCCACCATTTTACACACTGAGCATGATGCCGCATGACCTGGAATATCCCTTTGGTCAGTTTGGGACACCTCTCCTGGCTGTGTCTCCTCCCACCCTCCCATGCAGCCCCAGTTTCCTCCTCAGCATGGCAGCATGAAAAGCAGAAAAGGCCTCAGCTCTGTGTAAGCCCTGCTCAGCAATAACAAAAACATCTCTGTGTTATCAACGCTGTTTTCAGCACAAATCCAAAACACAGCCCCGTACCAGCTACCATGACGAAAATTAACTCTATTCCAGCCAAAAACAGCACACAGGGGGTACAAAAATACAGACAGGGAAAAAAGGAAAAATAAAATATATTTGTGCTCAAGAAGAGCTATACAACAGCTTGGGGTTCGTTACAAAGACATTTGTAGGTAAGGATTTTAAACTCACAAATAGTTCATGAAATCTTTTCAAAAATTAGCATCACTTGGTGATTTTAATGTTCAATTTTATATATTTCTGCCACAAAATTAACTTTTTTACTACTACAAATAGTCATAATTTTCACATTTCTAAAGCTAATCCTTTTATTTAACATTAAATGTATGAAAACATATTGCATACAGGCATGGAAACTTATACAAAGAAATGCTTGTCAAATGCCCTGAGAAATAAACAAGAACATTTTCATTTTTATACCGATTTTCAGCACAATCCTTTCTCATAAGTTTGTCAGGTGGGATGATGGTTATGTCACACTGATGGAAATGGAAAAGCATCACCCCTTATCTGAGGAACTCACTGTAGGCACCACATTTTCACTGCAGATAAGTTGTTTCACTTTTCACAGCATTAAACTGTTTAAATTAACCTTTGAAGTTTCCTTGCACATATTTGTTCATAAGCTGTTTAATCTGCTGCAGCTCAATGCTACAATGAAAGGCAGAGCTGTAAACACCATATTTACTGTCAGCATTTCCACTTCATCTAATCCTGTAAGTTTTTGTTACCTTCCATCCATGCAAATAATAAAGATTTAGACCTTTCAGAATTATATTATTATGTATAACAAAAGCCATGTAATAACAGCCAGACAGCAATACTTATTGATTTTTGCTACTTTGATGTTTTATTTCAAAGTACAAAATTTACATCATTCCAGATCAAGAAATTCTGGTGCCAAATGCAAGCCTGAGCAAATCCATTCCTCATGTTGTGTGCCAGCTTTCCTACTCTGGCTCTTCAGCCAGATGGTGGAACAGGCTCCCCAGGAAAGTGGTCACAGCACCAAGCCTGCCAGAGTTCAAAAATGCTTGGACAAGGCTCTCAGGCACATGGTGTGACTCCTGGGATGTCCTGCACGGGGCTGGGAACTGGACCTGATGATCCTTGTGGGTTCCTTCCAGCTCAGGATGTTCTGATCCTAGGACTCTGTGACTCATGTAGATAGGACCTTTCCATGAGCATCACATGTATACTGCAAATGAAGATGGACTTCAAAAGGAAGTCTGGAAAAGTAAGACTCTGCACACCACTTTTAAGAAAAGTTTAAGCTCAACAGCTTTAAATAACTTGTCTGAGGTCAGAATGAGCTGAATTTGGAAATAAGGCTAGTGAAATGTCAACCCTAATTAGAGGCTGTCATTAAAATAACAGCACCACAGATGAAAATTCATATTGAAAGAGTTCAGTGATAAATGTTAACCCAGCAAAACATATATGGATACTATGATATTTTTATGATACTGTTTAGAGATAAGTCTTGGACAACAGCTGTTTTCGGAATAATTGTCTTGAATATTAAGATTGTTTTATGTAAGTATCACTAATGCTTCAAGAAAAGATAACACAGAAGATAAAGGGGCTTATTGCTATGAGCAATTTGCATACTAAGTGCTAAAATTAATTTCTAAGTTTCCATTTTTTGATTATGAGTAAAACGAATACAGAAATAGGGAGCAAGGGCACTTCCATATTTGTTTAAATGCTTTTTATTTTAACTTGTTTTTTGGAGCAGGCTAAGAAATTAAATCAACAAAATGTTTTTAAAAAATCTGAAGTGGCATTTCGTATTGTTCTGTAAATATATGCTTTCATAGTTTATTTTATTTTATGGTTATTTCAAAGAAGAGTCATTGCTTAAATAATTGAATTACATGCTCTTGAATTCTATGACATATTCTTATCCTGGTTTTGTAATTGCTGATTTCTGTATATAGCTCAGGAAAACTTTTCTGAAAACTGAACCTGAAATATCTAATTTGGTGTCCTGGATTAGCTGATAACCAAACTGTTTCCTCAAGCATCACATCTTCCTGAAAGCTTGTCATGCACTGACAGGTTCTTCCATTCATTTCAACATTAATCTTCTTTCTCAAGAAGATGATTAAAGAGATGAACTGAGATAGTCTTGGCAGTCCTTTGAGTGCTGACAGTCTTGCTCATTTCTTACAAGGACAGGTAAGCCCTTGCTCACCAATGTCAGTAATACAAACACATCGACTCAGAGGCTTCCCCTGTAAAAATCATTTATTTATTTATTTATTTATTTATTTATTTATATGCATGATTGGAGAATAAAGGTGTTAAGTATAAATAAATTTTGGCACTGGAATGCATCAATATAATGTGTGAGATTAAAGTCAGAACAGAGGCTGAGAGTCCAACTGAAATTTCATAGGAGGCTCACATGAGGTTTGAAATATGAAAAAAATCCATTCATCTGGTATTCAAGGATTTTCTATTCAAGGCTATCTCTTTTACCTCTAAATTAAATTAAAGGCATTCAAATCATAGTTAGATGATTTTTGATTGAATTTTCTTATCTCCATTTGAAAGGTGGAAATATACCTTTAGCTTTAGCTTATTTATTTGTTATTTACTTATTGAGGGGCACTTATGCCTATTAGTGTAAAAGCCAGTGCTTACTTTTCATAATGATTCCAAAATTGTTCCTCTAGAAATAGGAATTGCATCATTTCAGCAGCCTAATCTTAGATACATTTCTAAATGAGTAGCATTGAAGAGGAGAGGAGAAAGAGCGAGAACAAGAACTGGTATGAAGAGAAATGTCTGAAGGAATATCATATTATTTCCCTCATAACCCAACCAGAGCCAGGTGTGCACACATTTCCAATTAGCTATAACAACCTAAATCTGGAAGAAATCTGGTTTTCAAGCTCAGTGAGAAAATTTGGTCACCCAGGCATCCTCAACCACATACTTTGGGACCCAGCTACAAACTGTGAGGGCAACTGGGTGTGAAAAGGCAGTCACCTCTCATTGGAGCCTGGGTCACTTTGGGATGTCACTCTCTAGCCCAGAGCTGGAGCATTGGATTAGTGAACACTGACAGTTGTTACTTAACAATGAGGATTTTATAATCTGGGGATGGGCACCAACAAATCAGCCATGTGTTGGCGTTAGATTATGTACAGGAAACTCTTTAACCTCCAGTTGCTGTAACATATTCCTCTTCCACTTAATGCAATGGCTTTGCTAAAATGCTTTTAAGGATACAATTATTTAATAGTACAGACATGGGCTATCCTGTGCTGTCCTCAATTGTTTAATTTCCTAATTAAATAAAGACATAGCCACAAGATCTCTTTCTCTCCCCCTCCCCCACATCTTGCTAGTTGGATGGTTATTTTGCTTGAAATTTAATTGCCTCCCCCTCATTCAAAATCTCTTCTGAAATTGTCAAAATGTATCTTACCTGTTTAAAACAGTCTTAAGACCTGTACTTATCACACTGTAGTGAGTTTTCTTAAAACAGCAAAACAAGTATGAACCAGAATGCAAGGAAATGAACTCAGTTGTTACTGTCATGAATGGTATTATTTGAGGCACTGAGCTAATTAATCAGATTATGAGTAAACCTTGTGTAGGACAAGATAAATCTGATAATAGGTTATATTCTTTGTATATTCCATTTGAATAAAATACACTATAACATCAATATACATTGACATCATTAATAATACATGTGCTATTAATAAGAGATGAGATTTTCATTAACATATTAAGCAATCCCTACTACTTTTAATGATTTTTTTTTCTTATTTGTTGTTTTCTGGACTTAGAAAATACAGCATATGGATAAATCAGCTACAAAAATATTTCAATATTCTGGAACCATTTAAAAGGCTGTACTAGGGAGTTTAATGGAATAAATATTTCAATGATCTCCAAAAGAGAAGAAGTAGGATTTCATTGATCTAAAGTCTATTATGCTGCTAAATTGTTTAGAAAAAGACTTACATTGCTGGTGAAAGATAATCTATTACTTAGCAGATGGTTTTAGCTGTGATTTACAGATTATCTGTGTTAAAATGCATTTACTTTTCCAAGTATGAATTTCTCCACCTAAAATTTCAGTGTCAAGAGTTTGTTTTGCTTATTTTGTGTATATTCTGCACAATAAATTTAAAATATTTAAATAATTAACAGAAAACATGATTATGCCTGTTTGGTGCCTGAGTTGTAAATCCAGATACTAAAAATCCAGCTGTGTCAATTCCTCTTGACACTAAAAGAAATCTACCCCTGTAACTGGGAGAGTTGAGCTGAACCTTTGTGACAAGAGGAGAAACTGTATTCATATCTATATGAACTCATAGAATTACAGACTGGTTTGGGTTTGAATTGGAAGGGACCTTAAACATCACCTTGTTCCAACATCCCTGCCATGGGCAGGGACACCTTCCACTGATCAGGCTGCTCAGAGCCACATCCAGCCTGGCCTTGAACACTTCCAGGGATGGGGAATCCACAATTTCCTTGGGCAACCCGTGCCAGTACCTCACCACTATCCAAGCAAAGAACACCTAATCTAATCTCTCCTCTTGAAGTCTAAAACCATTCCCCCTTGTCCTATCCCTATCTACCCATGTAAAAATGCCCTGGCATACAGCCTCTATTCAATGGAGAAACAGAGGTTTCCATTTTCTAGTGCCTGTCAAGCTTCTGCAAACACAGATAATGCCTTTAAGGATAAAAACACTGAATTATTGAAATCTAAGAAACTGGTTACCAGTTATGCACATTAATAGCTCATCAGTAACAGTTTCACTTACATACATTATGTTTACAGTGGACTTCTGGCAGCTGCCTCTCCCACTGCCAGCATCTCCATTAATTCTTGGTGAAGTTTGTCCTGCAATTACTGATTTTCCAGCTGAGGTGGAAAGCAACTGTAAGCTCAACCACTACTGTGCTATTTCTAAGGCATTCTCTTCTTTTAATAATATCAGAAAAAAGCCACAAGACTAACATGTTCTTACAGTCAATATTGGGTTTTTGCAGCATTTTTTACTACAAATTTAAAAATTACTTGGATTTTAGGATGTAAAGATTGGAATTAGGGCATTGCTATTGATTGCATTATCAGAAATGACATATCATAGATAGGAAAAAGAAGTTTTGATAGGTAGGTAAAAATTTTCTCTATTTTTTTTCTCTAAGAGTTTGAAAATCTATGAAATACTAGGTAAAGAGTTTTTCACTATGATCTATTTTAATAAAAAGTTTGCAAAAACTCATGGATGACTTATGGCAATTTTAAGCACATATTTTCTTGAAATGGGAAATCTGTACTTTCTCTTGCATTTCTATGTCACTCTTGCTTGGTAATATTTTTTGCAATTTCCATGGAGGAAAAAAAGAAGAGAAAAAATGATCAGAAAAAGCTGAGAACTTCGTGTCATGCTAGCTTAGGACAAACCAATTTCCAAGAAAAAATCAGAACTAGAGATAAAGCTGGTGGGTTAACCTAGTTCACCTTTTTTCCTGTGCTACAGGGCAGGGTAAAGGAGAAGGGGCATGGGGGATGAGAGGAAATAGAAAGAAATGTTGCAAAAGCCAGGCAAAGGACTGTACATGCTGAGCACCTGGATCTCAGACATGGATGCAAATAGAAAATGCTGTGAGCCTCTTACAGCCTTCCTGAGAACTAGTTAACAAAATCTCAAAGGCAAACCAAAAAGAGTTTTGACATTCCCAGTGCCTTCCCTGATGTTAAACTGGAAGGGTTCTTTGAAATGCTGTATTTGAAGAGGCAGGACCAGAATTATCATCTTTTGGACTCACACCATGGATAAGGAATGAACACGTGGCTTTGTTTTCTGCTTTTTAACATGCAATTATCAGCACATCATTTCTGCTTTAGTACAAGTGCAAATACATTAGGAGAATAAACTGAGGTTTCAGAGCAGGAAACTGCTACTTACAGCAAAACTGAAGTGAGGACATAAAGTAACTCAAAATCTTCAAATGAGATCTCTACAGAAGTTAAGAATAAACACAACCTATATAAAATCTGGGTTCACATCTTTTCATGATGTTTAAGAAGCAGTAAATATTTACATATATCTTCACCAACCTGGATCCCAGTATATAGATAACCAGAAGGTATCACCATAATTTATTTATCTGAATCAGTCTTTCCTCTCAAATCACTCTTACCCGATCTCAGATCCCCAAGGTGATGGGCTGTGGTTCCAGATCCTCATTTACTTCTGCAAGACTGTAAGATAAGACAGTCCACACTGACAACTCTGCTACATTTCCCTTCTATTTTGTCTTTTCAGAGGACGACCAAGGTTTTCATTTTCACTTATGCTGGCTGTGCATTTCTCTTACTTCCCTGGAGTTTGGTGAGTTCTGGGTTACCGTGGAGTTAGCCAAAAGCCAGGCCCATTAATTCCAATAAACTGTTTGAGGGAATAATTTCTAATACACTAAGACAGTTTCTTCCATTGTTTTAAGACATTTTAAATGTCTTATATATACAGGATATAAGATATATCTATAGATATACAGGATCTAATAAAAACCTGCTCTAATTTAACTTAATTCACCAAAAGCTCACTAGAAGTTAATTTACTTTTGATCCTCAAGTGCTAGAACAGTTCATTACATGAACTCACTTCATGGAAAAAAATATGTATCAAATTATATAAGTAAATTACATGTTTATTCTTGCATTTTATTGAATCAAAAAACAGTTTTTAAAAGTTTGGTCTTGTTTTCCAGAAAATACTGATTTATTGGAAATTAAACTTTTTTTTACTAGGTTTTATTCAGCCCTTTCTTTGGAATAATTTTCACAAACAAAAAAATGCATTGCACAGCTCATAACATAAAAACCTATGCAACACTTAAATTTTTATTTATTTGAACACTTTTTGTAAATGTTAGAAAATCCACCTAGATTTCCTTAAAGCAGCTGATGTTATATCTACATGAAAGAGGATTTTCGCATGGTGTCTCTTTTTTCCTTTTAACACAGAATGAAAATAACCTTGATTTAATCACAGTGTGGAACAGGGCTTTTTTTGAAAGACCAATATATTGCCAGACGATTTTCCACTGAGACCAATAAACAACATAAAAGGTTTTAAAGAGTAAATTAATAGCACTACAAAAACACACATATCAATGTGTGTAGTATGCTTATTGGGGGAGGATAAGTTTCTCACTCTCTTCACCCATGTCATGTGTTTCTTGTCCATGGAGGATAGTAAGCTAATTGGGGAATCACCACTTTTAAAGGCTGGAGATTTTTCCCTTTTAGTGAAAGTTTAAAATATATCATGGGAGCAAAAACCTTAGAACTGGGAGTCTACATTTTAGATATATTCACAGTAAAATGAAGAGCACTGTATATTTTCAGTTGAGACAGGCAAACGTGGATCAGGTTTTTCCGGTATCTTCGAGTCAGAAAACATTTTCACCTGTACAACAAGGAAGCTGCTTGCACTAGGAATGTAACTTCAGAATTTCAGTAGCCATGACACTGGTATAAATGTTTGCAGAACTTCAACCAATTTTTTTTATTTTCCATTTTCAGATTCCTAAAATTCAGGTGATTACAGTGGAGACGACTGAATAATTATTTGACCAACTTTTTGTGCACCTGCGCTGCTTCACTATAGAAATTAAATGTATAGCTAAATCAAGTGGGAAAATGTGGGTTTAGTTTAGGCTGTTTTCATCCTAACAACATCAGCATGTATCTTTTCTGTGTATTTTATTTACTGAACTGGGCGAAGAATTACCATGTAATGGTTGCTGGGCCACACGGTCCCATATATACAGACCCATACTCACCCTCCAACACCAGACCCAGGTCACTGTTTGATTTGTTTGCACAGATGTAACTTCTCTGTCCCAGTCATTCTCAGGATCTCTGTTAGTGGTGAAAATAAAACCCCAGTGGATGACAGTTCCATGCCAAGCAGTTCAGCACTGCTTTTGTTTAGAAAGATTCTACTCCAAAACTCTGTAGGGAAATAGGAGAGAAACCACTGTGAGCAGAAGCCAGGGGAGGGAACAGACTGCTGCCACCTACGCACACATTAACCTTGTTACAGCTCGCTCCTGACTCACTGATAATTGACATGTCTCATCTTATAGTCTAGGATTCCTCTATTACATGGAAATGCATGTCAAAGAAGTTCTTGGAAACAGAGGTTCAGCAGAAGTGCTGCTTTTATGGGTCTGTCCCTCTAGGACCCCACTCAATGCCCACCTGATTACATTACACACCACATTAGCATGGCAGGTACTTTCAGGTGAATTGGGATTTTTGCTGTTTACAAATAATTACATAAAAACATGTTGTGCTTAATTTCAAAATGAAAATAAAATCCTCTATCTACCTAGAATATTTACTACTACTTTTCAGCCTCTTTAGAAATTACCTGATTAAAACCCAGGGTATGATAGATATGCCTTTCACCTTTTCGTCAAATGTTCATCCATCCCTTGACAATCTTCCAGCAGTCCCAAGAGTAAAGTACTAGAAAATGAAGGCTAGCAGCATGAATCACAGTGAATGTAATCTGAAAAAGACAGCACAGCATGCTTAGGAATTTTCCTTTTGTTTCAAGAATTCGAACTTCATTTCTCCAACACACTAGGTGATGGACTTGCTGCTTTCTTTCAAGGTCTTTTCCAAGGACAAAGGCAAAAGTAAGGGCTTCTGCCTTTTTAAAGGTGTTTGAAGTGATACCCCCACCTACTTCTGGTGACCTTTTCAGGAAATTTAATTTTTAATCCTGCCGAGCTGGGAACTGCTGTGCTGTACATTCACTACCTGGGCTTTCTACTTTTTTGCACTGGAGGTATCAGAGCTTTTCTAGGAAGAGTGAGTTGCCACATTACCATTTCTTTCGTGATAAGTTGGATGCTTTTCCTTCTCAATTTTAAATTACTTTTCCAGAATATTATTTTTAAAATAAAAGCAGGTTTGTGTGCCTGAAACAAGGGCAAACAGAACTTAGAACTTCCTAATTTCTCAGAAGGAAAAACTATTATCTAAAAAATGGTCTAGTCAAGATTCTGGTTTTGAAGTAATTCTTTTAATACCCATGGTATTTTTTGGTACCAAATTCACGATAGAAGTGTATGTTTAGATGTCAAGGGCATCATGCAAAATGAGAGGGCTTAATTGTTGCAGCTTAGTGAAAGTGCATAATGTGAAAACACAAATTTCATGATTAAAGAGTGAATCATTTTCCATCTCAGACATTTCCCATCCCTAAAAATAATCCTTTGACATATTTGCTGTAATGCTATCTCTAACAACTTCGTTTAGCATCCAGTTGTATCCATTGCCTTTCTCTAGAGAACCCCTATGGCTCTTTTCTCTCAGACCCATTTTGGTCTCTATCTAATGAGAAGATAAATAAATAGCAAATAAAAATGGTCGGTTTTATTTTCTTGTTGCCTCTTCTGCCCCTTACTTCCATGCTGTGCTCTGTTCCTGGTAATAATGATCAGTGGCAATGAGAAAGGCTCTCCATTCAAACCCTGGCAATAAGATTTAGTTTATAGCAAAGCCTGCCAAAGCCTAATTCATATAAATACCACATCATCAATTACAAAGTTTTCAACGAAGCCCTATAACTCTTCTCCAAGAGCTTTTCTACTCCTTGATATAGGCAATGAATCTATACATGTGCTCATGGTGCTATGCAGCTCACTGCCACTGCCTAAGAAATCCAAGTAATTGATAGCATGGATGAGTTAGACATTATATCCATCTCAGCTAGCTGTAGGTGCTTGCAGGGGTTTAGTCAGGAGTTTGGGTGCCTTACATATCTCCTGAAGTCAGCCAGGAAATATAGACATCACTGGAAGCAAATCAACTCAACTCCAGTTTGAGCTGTCCTCTGGAAACGCATTTCTGATTCAATGTCTAAATGAGGTAGGATGAATCTGGATTTGTGAGACTGTTTGATATCTTAATTGGCAAGTTTATTGGGAAAATAAATAAATGAAAGACTAGAGTCCTTCTATCTCAGTTCTTGAATCAAATCACTTTTTCTGAACAGGATGAGCAAACCCTCCATGTCCTTGGGACTCAATGGAAACCTTGCTGACTAACTAAGCAAGAGACACAATTTTAAAAAAAGAAACGAAGACGAGTTAGCTGCTAATTCTTGTGACAACCTGAAAGGACACAAAAATCACTGAACTATTTATTTAAATAATAGAGATACATGATTTCACTATTGGATTGATGATTTCAAATACAGAAATTGTTTTTAGGCCTAGAAAATTAATTGGGGAAATAATATGTTGAACATATTTTGCATTCAAAATAAATTGTATCTAATTTAAATAATTCACCTGACTTTGTCAGCTGCAGCTTATCCCAAACTAGACACAGAATAGACTAGACATCCTCGTTTTGTTAGAGTTATTTACACTTTTGCACATAACCAGAACCACAGGAGTCTAAGCAAGTCCTGTTTCCCGCCCAGGGTTGATTCAGGATTAGATTTGGTTCTGCTCTGCTGTAATGCAGCAGACATGACTATGTAGGTTTAGAGCACATTTAACACATCTGCTCAATATTTAGGGTCTCAAAAATGAATGTATGGCCACTTAGCAAACAAAATCCAAAGAAAAAGCTGGAGTCTGACTTTTTTTTAAGTACCTCATTGTATTTGGAGCACTTATGTAAGATAAGCCCAGTTGCCACCTTATCCTAGAAATCTGAACCTTTCACACAAACTCTGTTTATTTTTCAGGAGTCAAGAATGTGGTGCTATGCAGAAGACCATGGACCCGAAAAAGTGTTTGTAAGCAGCAATATCCCAGCACTCAACACAGCGTGATTTGACTCTGAGCCCAAATCAGGATATATTTCTCAAGCGAGCTCCTAATTTCACAGCTGGGAGAACTTTTTCTTTGTTATTATTCCTACTCTGCTAAAATGCAACTGGTTTAATTTAAAATCACAGTGGTTTCAGCAGACAAGCAACACCAGTACCTGTCATTCCCAACAGAGCTTGTTCTGAAAATATGTATTAGTTCTCGTGGTGGAAGTCAAATACGTTTCAGCTATAGAAGAGTGAAAAAGGAGAAACCCAGCTAGCAGATCTCTCCCGAGAATCAGGAGGACTCTCAGGAGAGCAGACATCTCTGCTGCCACTGCCAAGCCAAAAATGGTGTGTGGCAGCAGGAACACTTTACTTCCTCAGCTCTATTTCAAGTTAAACAAATTAATATAAACCAGCTATACAAATCATAATGATGTAACACAACAATGAAACACAACACTGACTTCATCTCTACCCACTTATGGTTTCAGTACCCCAGCTATAAAGGGACACCATTTTACAAGCTTAGAATGATATCTGTGCAAGGGTATGAAAAGTTCTATCTTCCAACCTGGACCAAGGGAAATGTATGGTGTAAGTGTCCCTGGGGTCTGTTGGCTGACTGCAGTCTTAGGAAAGTGCTGTATGCTCAAAAAATATAAATATGGTTTATATATTCATCAGGAGAAAGATAAATTGTCCTGATGCCACAAAATTCTGTGTTGATTCTATCCCAAGCACCACTGAGTGCTTATAAAATCCAATGAGAGTGACAACTGGATTGAATTCAGATTCAAGAGTTTAATGGATGAAGTTGTGGTTTGGAACTGAAGGCTCCCTTATGTCACAGAGCTGAGGACACCTGAGAGCAATTAACTCTTCTGAGCCAACTTTAATGTCAGAATCAACACATACCTTGGTATTTACTATGCCAGCACCTAAGTGTGTCCCTGGTGGTGAGATAGCATTTACAGGAATCATAAAATGAAGTTTAATGATTCTCAACACTTCCAAGTTGACTGGATCAGCTAAAAAAAAATCTATTTGCAATACATATAACAATGAGATTTTAAAAATTGCTCTTGTATTTTTATGAGCCAAGTATAATAAAGTAGAGGAGAGGGGAGGAATTCAAGGTCTTTCCTTGCTCTCACAGCAAGGAAAAGAATGACCACCAGCTTCTTTGCTCTCCTCACAAGTTCATTAATCCTCATTTGTAACTTCCTGTAGAGAAGGAAGATACGTTGTTTGGGTGATGGGAAGCTGCTGCCTTTACCATGTTCTTGAATATGAAGTATTGTGCTGCAGCCCACAGAACAACCTCAATTCAAAGATTCTCTGCTGGAACTGGTATGGAGGAGGCCACAAAGTTGATCAGAAGGCTGGAACACCTCTCCTGGGAAGACCGGCTGAGAGAGTTGGGTGGTTCAGCATAAAAAGATGGCTGCAGGGAGATTTTATTGCAGCCTTTCGCTATACAAAAGAGCTTATAAAAAAGACAAAGAGAGATTTTACTTTTTACCAGAGTCTGAAGTGACAGGACAAGGGGCAACATTTTTAAACTGAAAGAAGTTAGGTTTAGGTTGCACACAAGAAAGACATTTTTTTAGTATGAGGCTGTTGAAGCACTGGAACAGGTTGCCCAGAGTTGTGGATGCCCCATCCCTGGAGGGGTTCAAGGCCAGATTGGATGGGGCCCTGAGCAATCCTATCTAATAAAATATGTCCCATGGCAGGGGTGTCAAACTGGATGGTGTTTAAAGGTCCTTTTTTACCCAGTCCATTCTGTGACTCTATGAAAGATCATTGATGCTTATGCAAGTTATACTTCTGGCTTTAGTACTCTTGGAGCTAAGCCCGTATTTCCACTCTGCATGGCCTGGAAAACTGCCCTCCTGCAGGGACAAGGATTTGCAGCACTCCCCCACGCACTGTCCCCTGTACCCCCTACAGGGAGAGCATCTCAGCTAACAGGGAGAATATGCACTTTAGGGATGGAGCTTGTTCTCTGCTCCTTATGCTAAAACCACATCTTGGAGAGAGAAGATACTGAAGAAAGGCAACAAACACTTCCATCAGATCCATGGACTTGGTGCTTCTCTTCTATCCTGGAGAAACTTCTTCTAAGGCTATGAGCAGCATCCGTTGAAACATTTTTGACATTTGCAAAGGGACAAAGCCACTGTTAAGTGCCAAACAAGACAGTGGTTTTGGGTCCTTTTGCTACAAACATCTTCCCTCTCCTGTTCAATTTATTTCTCTAATGAACTCCACCTGTAGCTGCTCAAACCTTTCTCTGGTGACTTACACCTTGTTGGAATCTGACCTGTGCTAACAGCTTCTTTTTGAACCAGGCAATGAAATGTGAAACTCTCTCAGTCACTGAGCACAGAACCCTGCATGTACAGCCTGGCCCCTCACAGGGGTGCAATCAGCCCCTCCCAGACCCAGCATCCTGCCACTAAGTGAGAAGTGCAACAAGTGAGAGCAAGTGAGAAGGACAACCTGTCTCCTTCAGAGGGCTTCTTTCAAATTTACCTGGATAAATACTCTAAGTACAGGAGCAGCAGTCACTGTCTATACATTTTTTTTGCATTTACAAAGGTATTTTGGTTACAGTAACTACATTTAAAAGTTTTCCAGCAGTCAGCTGAGGAAAGTGAGGCACTCTGATTCACTTTTCAGACCAGTAAAAAAAAAGGAGTAATGTAATTCCACTTATCTTTTTGGCACCAGAAGAGTAATGATACAACGGCTGAGCCCAGTGAAGTCAGTAGTGATCCTAGAAGCCATTTGGTCTATTGATTTTAAATGGGCTTAAAATATCTTTTTAAAAAGGCCTTCTGGATCATTTACTAAGCAGAGCCAAATTGGAGAGGCCTGCCTCTGCTATTACTTGCAGCAGTCTTGGAGTCTAGTGCCAGGCATTTCAAGTCTAACAGTTAAATAACATAATATGTGCCTGAAGTATGTCACTGAACTTTTACAGGATGCCAAATAATTTGTGATCTTAAGCATTGCCACATTACTACACTAGAAGTTACTGCACTACTGTTGCTTTGGTACATGTTAGTGCTTTCCATAAATGTAGCTGAAAGCCAACTCCGCAAAGTATTTAGCTCAATGAGAATAAAAAATGAAAAATCAATCTGAAGTGTTGCTGGGTAGACTTCCTGAATCTCTGAATTTGTGGAAGCAATTATTTAGTAAACTAGGAATAATTTCCTTTCTGACTTTCAACATTCAATTAACACATGGGCAGAGGGATTTCTGTATACTTGTTGATGCTCATTAAATAGATAGGTCTGAATAGTCCGTATTTCATAAAGGCATTTGCATTTGTTCTTGACTTGGACTTGAAGTCAGAATCAAGCTCCATCTAAATATCTTAACTCCTGGAAAGTTTAGAAATATTCAGTTAAACTTTTTGCACTAAAAATTTTTGCTGTTGCACATTGGTCTTTTTTTCTTATTATCTTTGGGGATGATCACAATCTGTAAGAATGGCAATAATTTAAGAGAACAAAGTCAAAATAATTCATGTGCAATCCTATAATCTAAATAAATATGAGAGATTCCAGCAAATGTGCAGTGAAAACATACAGTGACCAGGAATCTGTGGCTTAAGTGTTTTGACATATACAAAGTTTGCCTGGACTGAAGAGTGAGATTCCTGACTAGTTTTTAGGCAATGAAAAAAAATTATATACTTTAATCATACGAGAAATAAGGTTAGATTTCTGAAGAATTGTTCTGAATCTAAGTAGCTTCTAGCTTAATCTGCAGTTCTCCAGCTCGTAAGTGCTCAACAGAAATCCCCAAAATAAGAACATAAAAACTGCTCAGAAGAGATAGGAGTGATCACTCACAGCTCACAAGTCCACAGTGGTGTGGGCCAAAAAGTCAGATCAAGATATTTGATTTTTATTTTTTTTTCTTAAAACTTGTCAGTAATGACATCATCTGAATGATGATGAATAAGATTGTTTTATTTGAGTTCTATCACCTGTGGGCAACCCTACCACTCCAGTGCAGCCTATGTCTGATTTTCTTACCATGGTGTTAACTGGAACATACCTTGGACCATGGCTCCAGTTCTGTGACAGAGTTCCTGGGTATTTAATTCTTGTGGATTCCTGGACATTAATTGGACACCTAATAAGAACACTAATAAGTGCTATATGAAAAGTACTTTAGTTCAGCTTCTCTTCTTTCATGTCAGGAATAAAATGTTATAGTAAATCTGCAGATTCCATAAAGAAAAGAGCAACTTAAATTCCATACGTCATAAACTTCATTTATGTTCTCCAAATATGTTTAGGATGATTTAAGTAGTAGCTACTTTCCAACCTTAAAATACTCAGAGGTTTCACTTTGAATTCTGAGATCAATAAAAATTAACAATATTTGGTGCCACTATAGCCCAGAATCTTTTGAGACATAATGATCATTAAAAAAGGAAGTCAGAAGTTTACTGAAGGAAGTTTATTAAAACTGCCATATCTTACTAATGCAATTTGCTTATCAGCTTCTCACCACACTTTTAATTTTCTAGAACAAACAAATATATCAATTGCACAATTAATTTCATTTTGGTCATTTTAAATGGCAAGATTAAAACCCAGGCACAAAGAGAAATCATTTGCAACTTTAAATACAGAGTGAGTGTATCATTAGAATGTCCTTTAGGCAAAAGAGTCTGCCTTATATCAGCATGATGTATGGTGCTAAATTGTTGGATTTCAGTTCACAGAAGGTATTCCTCACTGCCATAATGGGCCCTGAGACAAACAGGAGTTCAGTACATGTTTCATTTTTAATTCTCCCTAGTAAGAATGTGAAACACATAAAATAAAACTCAATTATAACTGGTAGAGTGTGATCTTCCTTTTAAATTACCCCTTTACACATTAACTGGAGGAAAAACAAGATAACATGATGACTTCATTTAGAAGTACTTGTTGCTATCCAAAACTTGTCTAATAGCTGCTAATTCTTATGTCACTGTTGTTCCTGACACTTGGTCATTGCTATCTGCTACATGCTGAGAATGCCTAGGCTCTGAGGACAGCTTTGGCCTATGTGGGGCTTATGTTTGGGGTTTTTTTTTTCCTTTTGAAATCTGTATCCAGGCATCAGTGTATCATTTTCTTTATCCCCAGCTGCTTGTAAATGCACATCCCCTGTATCCTCTGCATCCTCTGCATTGCAGATAATTGCTGTAGATCTTATTGATTTTAGCTGATGCTGGTGGATTCATTTTCCTTAGTTTCCAGTAAAAATTAGAGAAATGTCACCCATGCCCTACAAAATATTTGTCATAACATCTCTACACACATAAATACAAGAACAACTTTTATATCAGCAGTAATACCAGAAAACACATTATTCGTCTTCTTTTTTGTATTTTTGTTGTTGCATCAGATTTTGTTATCCTTCTTAGCCAGTTTCACATGAAACAGTTTCTTAATATGATAAGCCATGCCTAGCATTGAAGAAGTCTGCATTTCAATTAGTCTGCTGTTTAAAATGTTAATGCTTTCAGCCTTTTGATCAGATTGGCTTTAGCAATTTTCTTGTGGGTCTGCTGCAACTGCTCATATCTTCAATTAGGAAAACCACTGATAACAGCTATAGCAAAGTGTCTTTTAAAACTCAGCCAAATTATTCTCAAGGTAGAGGTACTATATATACTCGTACTGGACATCTGCCTTACCTTGAATTATACTCAAAAGAACAGTTTCATTTATTCACAGTCTTCATTTTAGATGCTGTTTATACTTGAAAAAATGAGCAATGTGAGAAGTATGATATCTCTCAGCATGTGAGACCGAATCGGACTGATCAGCCTATTTCATTCCATAAGAACAGACACATACATTTTAATTTTCTTTCCTAGCAGACCGTGCAAAATGCTTTTTTTTTCAGATACATCTAACTCTTAAGTGACCACAAAAATCTCTGCCACACTCAGTGTAACTACTACTTGACTCGTGTCAGATATATGAGGCAGAATGTACTTTTCAAAATCCACTTTAACCAGCTGGCTAAATCTAGTAATCTAATCTCTTTTTTCTTTTCTTTTTTTTTTTTTTAATTTCTTTTTTTTCTTTTAATTTCTCTCTAAGAGCTACAAAAAGTACCTCTGTGCATGTCAGGCCACCCTACTGTGATTAAGTGGATATCAGCTCAGGCCCAAGTCTCAGAATGAACACACATCTCTCTGAGGGGCCTCTGGGATTCTCAGACTGTATTGGATGCTGACAGAAGCAAACACCTTGCAGGGCACCTTTGTTGCAGTACTATCTACCTTTCACTCTGCCATTTCTGTTTGAAGTGGGATGAATTCTCTTTTCAGACTTAAGAGGTAAAATCTCCATCTCCCAACCACAACAGGTAGCTATTCCTGAAGGTAGAATGAGGATGGAGGATGATCCCCTAGTCTTCCCCACTGAAACAATATCACTGTGAGAAACCCACTCAAATTTCTCTAGACCACATTGTTAATAACATTAAGTAAATTTAGGTTTAGGGGATTCAGTTGAAAGAAGAGACTTTTGTTTTGGTTTACGCCCTGGAAACTACTTGTGTATTTTTAATTAAATATAAATAATTTATGGGAACAAAAACTACACTCAAAACCATCAATGGGTCCCTATGAGTTGAGTGCCTACTAGTCAAATTATTTTTAAAATAAGAATAACCATTATAAACATTTTCTTTCTGGACAAGTGAGCTCTGAGAGGTGATGCCTCTCCTTTATGTGTAGGAAATTGTCTTCCTACATGTAAAAAGGAGCTTCTCAAGGATGGAAAACTCCCACTGTTGCAGTATTTTTAAGTGAGGTAGGAAAAGCTGGTTTAAATCTGAGGCAAAAAACCAAATGGGAATGTTCTCATTATCTCAGTTCTGTATTTATGGAGGTGTATATATGCAAAGTTATGTGGCACCATGTTCCAACATGCACTTTTTGAGCTGGGAGGAAAGTAAGAGCTGATCTCTGAGATCCTGTCAATGTACCATGACAGTGGCCATGAGCTGCACCTTTCCTTCTTCAGCCCCGCTGCCTGCTTTGTGTAAATAAAATATTTGCTGCATGGTTGATTCCAGAAAAAAATTGTGAACACTTTGCCCCAGTCATGAAACAAAATGACAAGGGTGGTCTGTAAACCCATGTGAGACAGCTGAAACCAAAAAAGAAGACCAAGACCTAAGAGGTGCCCTTGTTGTCAGCTTTTTCTCACCAGCTCTAGGTGGTTTTCGTTGGCATCATAACAGTTTTGGGTTTGTTCTGATGTAACATTTGACAGGAAACTGGATTTTGTCCGAAAAAAAGATTAACTAATTCTCTTTTGGGAGGAGTTTTAATATTTGATCTGGGTGTTTGGAAGCCCAGATAAAATAGTTTGACAGAAGAATGCAATGATTCTGTGTAACTGCTAGGTTGCAAAACCTTTGATCCACCTGTCTTAAATTTCTTTCATTAT
>VXBC01003689.1:2726-17435 GCA_013399945.1 Ploceus nigricollis
CTGTGTGTCCCAGGGCCAAGGGGCCAGTGAGATCCTGGTGTGCATTGGGAAGAGCACTGCCATCAGGTTGAGGGAGGTGGTCCTGCCCCTCTGCTTGGCTCCAGTGAGGCAAATCTGGAGTGCTGTGTCCAGTTCTGGACAGGAGGGACATGGAGCTCCTGGAGTGGGTCCAGTGGATGCTGTGGAGATGCTGAAGGGACTGGACCATCTCTCTCTTCAGGAAAGGCTCAGTGAGCTGTGTCTGTTCGGCCTTGAGAGGAGACACAGCTGAGAGGGGACCTCAGCCCTCATCTTCTCTCTCAGTGTCTGCAGGGAGGGCTCAGAGTAGAGACCAGGCTCTGCTCCATGGGGCCCAGCAGTGGGACAAGAGGAAGGGGCAGGAACTCATACCCAGGAAGTTCCACCTGAACATGAGGAAGAACTTCCCTGTGCAGTGGCTGAGCATTGGAACAGGCTGCCCAGGGAAGGTGTGCGGTCTCCTTCACTGAAGATATTCCAGAAGTGTCTGGACACAATCCGGTGCCATGTATTCAGGGATGACCCTGCTTAAGCAGGGAGGTGGGATCAGATTATCTCTGTGTTCCTTCCAACCTGCCCCACCCTGTGATTCTGTGTAACACTGGGATATGCAGGACGGTGATGGAGTCCCCATCCCTGTAGGGATTTAACAGACATGTGGATCTGGCACCTGGGGCATGGTCAGTTGTTGGCTTTTTCTAACCCAGAGATGGGGCAAGTGAGAGGGGTTTTAAAAACTTTTATTCCATTTTCAGTCTCATGTGAAGGGTGAGACAATACAGATGTTATAATTCATGCCATTCCAATCAGAAGCCAGCTATTTCCTAATTACAATACATTATAAGCGTTACTTGGCCTATCAGCTTTTGCCACACCATACTGTAAATGCCTTAAAGGCAATCATCTAAAATTACTCCTGGTGGCCTTGACAGTGCTGGGGGAACAGTTGGACTCTGATCTTAGAGGCTTTTCCAACCTAAATGATTCTTTGATTCTACAAAGAATAATTAAACAACTCAATGTCTTCTAGGTGATTACCAAAATAGGTGCCATTATATGCTGGTTGAAAGCAGAACCTTTATTTCTCCTTTCTGTCCAGTGACTTGTAAAAAATGTGTTTGTGGGAAAACTGCCACCAGGTAGAAACAGAAGTGCTGTGGCTGTAACTGGCCCTCTGTGGAGCCCAGTGACTACCCAGAGCTCAGCTCCTGTGTCCAAGGGGAGTTCTGGGGGCCAGGCAGTGTGGTGAGAACTGTGGAGTTTGATCGGGCCCTGCTTCGTGGGAGGCACATGTTTGGCACAGGTTATGTCCTGGACTGAGATGAAATCTCAAAGCAGAACATTGTAAGGTTAGTGCATGTCCTTTCCTTGCCAAGAAGTACCTTGGGGAAGTCATACCCAGCCCCTTCCCCAGTGCAGGAATTAGCCTCCAGCACCTGCAGAAGGGATGGGGTTGTGTGCTGTGCTGCCTGAGCACGCAGGGACCAGCGGGAACCTCTTCCATTGGCAAATGGGAGCAGCACTTGGTGTTTCTCAGGCAAGACCTGCTGGAGCTGAACCTGCTCTTCACCCCAGCCCTTGGAGTATCCCCAAGCCAGGTGACAACCAGCACAGCCCAGGGGTGGAGGTGCTGCTTCACCGGGTGCCTTGGCCAATTACTGCATCTCTGGAGTGTTCCTGCTGCTGCCTCTTGTTTGTTTTGCTTTTGTAGCAGATAAACCTGTTTAAGGAGACTTCCTGTTAATTAGGGGCCTTTTGGCCCCTGGGCAAGAGGTACCATCAAAGTGACCCCCTGTGTTGTGCGTTGTTTCCCAGTGCAAGGCTTCCTGCGCTGCTGAGGGCTTCGTGCTGTATTTTGTGTTCCCTGGGAACAAGTGTGTCCCTCTTATTTATGGAGCATCATGGTGAAAAGGTGAAATAATCACCACCTGCAAGCAATAAAAAAGGGGCTTAATAGTGGTGATTTTCTGAGAAACCCCCTGCTGAGTGCATGGTTGTCATGTCTGCTTGGATAAGCTCTGCACTGCCAAGAGACAATGGTACGCTGCAGTGGGATGTGTATTGAATGAAAACGTCATCTATGGAGGTAAAATAACAACCCTACCATTCTCCAGGCTTATTAAAAACAGGCTGAGGGAAATTTGGAGCCCCTCAGCAACGGGCCTGGCTGCTGTGTGGCTGCATCACTGGGGTGGCTGCTGGTTCTGATCGCTGTAGTTGCCCATCACTTGTATTTGAGTTTCAGCTGAACGGTTGAAAATAGCTTGGTCTTTGGAGTACAGGCTTGACTGTCATCTTCCCTTTTTTTCCTTTAGTTGTGGAGAAAAAAAGGGATTTAGGAAAAACATCTATGCTGAAAGCAATGGTGATATCTGAGCATCATCTGTGGGAGAGGCAGCAAGAGTGATGTTCCTGGTGGGCTTTCTGGAGTGTCCTCTTCGAGGAGCACTTGCATTTAAGAGCAACTGTTGTGTATACAAAAATCCTGGTGAAAAGCTCTTGGGCTTGTAATGGTGTACTGAGAAGATTTATTAGACATTAGGAAGAAATTGTTCCCTGTGAGGGTGGGGAGGCCCTGGCACAGGCTGTCCAGAGCAGCTGTGGCTGCCCCTGGATCCCTGGAAGTGTTCCAGGCCAGGTTGGCTGGGGCTTGGAGTGACCTGGGATAGTGGAAGGTGTCCCTGCTTATGGCAGGGGATGAAAGAAGATGAGGTTTAAGGTGCCTTCAAGCCCAAACCATTCTGGGATTCTGTGATTAGTGCTGGCAGTGTTTATCTTTGGTAAAGGCCCTTGCAAAGACAGAGATTTTGCTGTTTCCTGAAGGTCTTACAACCCTGAGTTTCTGCTGGCTCGTGATAGTCCAGGCCACAAGCAGAGCTCTGTGTCGTGAGCATTACATCCTTGGCTCCCGCAGGCTTCCTGCAGCCTTGGTCATCAGAGTGCCCTAAATTTTTGTGGTTTGCTAGTCAGAGTTTCTCTGTCATTGTGGTGGGATTGTGCATCGCTTTGGGATCGTGGACGTGAAGCTTTACCCGAGCTTCTGAACCTGTCACGGAGGGCTGTGGGAAGTCTTGAAGCTTGTCTGTGAGTGCAGGTGGAGGTACAGAAGGTCAAATGTTTGTCACCTCTGATCTGGATTGCAGGCTGGGCCCGTGCCTGTGAGGAAAGGGGGATATTTTCTGCCTGTGAGGAAGGAGAGATGTTTTCTGCCATGGGAAGTGAAGGGAGGATCACTGTGCATTTTACTTACATCTCCAGCTTCTGTACTCCTGTTCCAGACTGGGTGGCTGAGTGCAGCCAGGAGATGCAGTCAGTGTTTTGGCTGTGCCCTTGAACCACTCTGCCTTCAAATGAAACTGGAGTTCAGTTTGTGTGTATTGCTGGTCACTAGAAGTTGGCACTTTTGGACCAGGGGCATTGTAAGGCTGATGGCAGTGAGTGTATAAAGGCGTTTCTGAGTGCCCAGGGCAGGAGGTGCTCGGCAAGATGGAAAGGCAGAAAAACATGGAATTTTGCAGGACCTTCAGTGAAGAGCAGTCACCTACATCTTATGCTTTGAAGTACACTGCTGTGGTGTGATGGCTCCAGGATCTTGCATTTTGGTGGAGTGTTGCATCTTCAGGAGTGTGAGGACTAATGGTGAAGATCCCACCTGACACCTTAACGCTGGAGTAGTTTTTTATTTGTCATTATTGTGATCTCTGTTGTACAAAGCTGTGAACGTGCTTCTCTGATGAGGGCAAGGCAGCAAAGGTTGTAGTTTGTTTTGAAATAAAGCTTTAGCTGCTCCCATTGCATAGGGGTAAATGGCTGATTTTATAAATGCTTCTCACACTATGCCCTAGTAAATTGCTGGGTAACAAATTATATCCTTGTAACTTTAGAAAGGTAAATATTGGTAAAACACACAACTTTAACTTTTTGTGCTATTGCTGGTTTGAAAGCAGGCCAGTTCCTGAAAAGGTTTGCTTGGTTGGTGTAGTGTTCCTGTGGGTTAAATGTGGACAAGTTCTGCTTGAGCTTGGCCAAGCACAGAGCATCTTGCTTGTTCCCATTGGCTGCCCTGCGAAGCCTTGGCATTCTGAATGCATTCCTAGTAGTCTTGACTATTACACAGCTAAAACCTTTGGCTTAGCTTTTTTTTTTTTGAGGTTTTTTTTCCTCTTTTCTCTTACAGCTTGTTCAAGAGCCTGTAAAGGTATCTATAACTGGTAATACTCTGCAGTACTCCAGGTTGAGGAGGAGGAGATGCTTACTAAACCAGCCAAAAACAACAGCCCTTTGGGGCCGAGTTAGGTTTTTTGTGTGACATGGTCAGTACCTGGAGCTGGCATGAGGAGGGGCAGGACACTGCAGCTGCCAGGGATAGAGAAACTGCCACTTCTGCTGCCAGCTGAGGGCTTTGCCTTATTGATTTGCAAGTGTTGTGATCGGGTTTAGTCAAATCAAAAGAAGATGAAAACTTTGGATTTGGAGAAGCATTTTAGGTTTGATTTCAAACTCTGCTGGTCATGACTTGGAGGACTAAGTACTTGTGTACTTTTCCCTCTCAGCAAACGATGGGACTATTCCAGAGAGCTTGGAAACATTCAACACCTGAGTAGTGACATGTTTTTACCTTAAAGCCTTTGCCATTTAATACAGGCTCAAAGAGCACGCGGCATCTCTGGGTGTGGGTGGGCACTTGCTGACTATAAATTTGGGGTCTGTTTAGGACTTACTAGTAAGAAAAGCTCCGGGCAACCTTTTTCAGACTTGAGATGCTTCAAAATAAAGCATCAACATAACATTGATGGTATTTAAGTTACCAAGGCATCCTTTACTCCCCTTTGGCCCTGTGTAAATTAGGAAATACATTCAGCTTTACATTTACATCCTGTCTTTGGTATTCTGAGTCTCTCACTTTTGTAAGCACCTCTTGTGTTAAATGCTTACCCACCCAAATACCTTCCAGAAGAGATGGTACATGAACAATTTCTGGAATAAAAAAGGATCAGGAATCATCCAGCTCTTGAACTGCTTGAGCAGAGCATGTCTGAATTGGCAGAACAAACCTGCATCTCTTACACCTTCTTCAGTGTGTGCTGGGGAATCCAAACAGGTACAGCCTGCCTCAAACCACAGAAATAATTTTGCAAAATTACTGCCCTTGTTTCCCTGCCAGACCTGGTGTTCTGCATGCTGGCTTATTAAAATCACATCCATACCAAGAAAAAACACTTTTGTGTTTGAATACACGAAGGTTGGGTCAATAAAAAGAACAAAAGGCACTTGTTCAGCACTGTAACTCTGCCTGTAAGTATTGTTCTGAAGGTAATGAGCTGTGAGAGAATCCACTCAGTTCAGAGACAGGACAGAAGGTGCATGAAAAGCATAAAGTCAGAATACAAATTCTTCTCACGGAATCCAAACCCTTCCACCAAATCCCACTTTTCTTCTCCAAGCATGAACTGCATAATTAGTGACAAAATAGTGTCTAAAGAATATGTAACACATGTAGCTCCTCAAGATCTTTAATTTCTTCAGCTTACAGGGAACTTGAAGCCCACACATTGTAGAATCACAGAATCATTCAGTCTGGAAAAGCGCTCTAACATCAAGTCAAACCATTCCCCCAGCACTGCCAAGGCCACCACTAAGCCATGTCTCCATCCACACAGCTATTAAATCCCTGCAGGGATGGGGATTCCACCACTGCCCTGGGCAGCCTGTGCCAGTTTTGGATCATGCTTTCCATGAAGAAATTCCTCCTGATGTCCCACCTAAACCTTCCCTAGCACAGCTTGAGCCTGTTTCCTTCTGTCCTGTCCCTTGTTCCCTGGGAGCAGAGCCCGACCCGCACCCGGCTGCACTCTCCTGTCAGGGAGTTGTGGAGAGCAAGAATGTCTCCCTTGAACCTCTTTTTTCTCCAGGCTGAGCTTCCCCTCATCTGCTCCTGGTGCTCCAGCCCCTTCCCCAGCTCCATTCTTCTCCAGACATGTTCCAGCCGTCTTGTGAGAGGCTCAGAACTGTCGCCAGGATTCGAGGTGGGGCCTCAGCAGTGCCCAGCACACAGGAATGGTCACTGCCCTGGTCCTGCTGGCCACACTGTGGCTGATACAAGCCACGTACCATTGGCACCTTGCCCACCTGGGCACACACCACTTCATGTTCAGCAGCTGTCACCAGCACCCCCAAGTCCTTCTGGCAAAGCCTTTTTTACTTGCTTTGGGGGAAATGGAGTAACTTCCACTCACTTCCCACAGAAAAATTTAGAGACAGCAAGAGCATACCACAAACCAGAGGTGCTGCTTGCTGCCTGGGCTTGTTAGTGGCACAGATTTTAGGGTAAAAACATGTCACTGTTCAGGTGCTGAACATTCACTGCTGTGTTCTGCCTCTGCGGTCTCTCTGTTGAACAATCTGTGCTGTGTTTCTGAGTGAAAGTTGTAGGTGAAATTTGGGCAGATGGGAACTGAAAAGCTCGATAGTCAAATGTGTTTCAGATGCAGAATTTAAAATGTCTCTTTGCTGTGTAACTGGATCTGGATCTCACGAATACTGTGCTGAGCCATTTTGGGAGGACACTTAAATGTGTGGTGTTCCCTGGCTGATCACGCTCCTCGTGTGGGTTCTGCAGGCTGAGCTCTCTTACTCATGGTGTTAAAACAACAACACCCCAAAAAAAGAAAAGGGGGGAGGGGGCATTTTGTTGAACTATTTCATTTGAGACACGCATTTGGTAGCTTGTGGGTCGGTAAGGGCGGTGGTAAGTAAACTTCAAAATGAGGGAGAGTGTTTGATATGGCATGCACTAATTTTTATTTTCTAAATCTGCTTTATTAATAGCATCACAGACTTTTCTAACTTTTCACTGCAATTATATCGTCTTTGACTCTGCTTCATTTGGTGCAAGCTGATCTCTGTTAAATTTGGGAGCTTTCTCCAGTTTTGACGCTGAAAGAACATATGGGAGTAATGTGTTAAATTAAAAAAGAGAAAAGCTTGGGGGAGGAGGTGGTAGAGGTAAGCAGGTGTGATCAGAACCAGCTTGTCACTGTCTATTTCAGGGATGCTCCTGTAAAAGTGTTGGCATGCTTAATGTTAAGGAAGAAAAGCATTTCAGCGTTTGTAAGAAGTCTGAGTTTTGGTACTGAAAAATGGCATAGCTCAAAGAACCACAGGATCTCCTGAGCTGGAAGGGACCCACAGGGATCATCAGCCCAGCCCCTGGCCCTGCACAGACACCCCAACAACCCCACCCTGAGCATCCCTGGGAGCGCTGTCCAAACGCTCCTGCAGCTCTGGCAGCCTTGGGGCCGGGACCATTCCCTGGGGAGCCTGGGCAGTGCCAGCACCCTCGGGGAGAAGAACCTTGCCCTGAGCTCCATGCCAAGCCCTGGCACAGCTCCAGCCCTTGCTGGGCTCCTGTCCCTGTCCCAGAGCAGAGCTCAGCCCCTGCCCCTCTGCCTCCCCTCGGGAGGAGCTGCAGCCCCTGAGGAGCCTCCCCTCAGTCTCCTGTGCTCCAGCTGAAGGAGCCAAGTGCCCTCAGCTGCTCCTCAGACCCTTCCCCAGCTCCGTGTCCCTCCTTTGGACACTCTCCAACAGCTTTGGGTCCTTCTGACCTTGTGGTGCCCAAAGTGCCCCCAGCACTGGAGGTGAGGCTGCCCCAGTGCAGAGCAGAGTGGGACAATCCCTCCCTGGGCCTGTTGCCCCCCAGGACAGGGTGGCCCTTTGGGCTGCCAGGACACAGCGGTGACTCAGATCCAAGTTGCCACTGACCAGGAGCCCCAGGTCCCTTCCCACGGCGCTGCTCTCCAGCCTCTCATTCCCAGTCTGTCCCTGCATCCAGGGCTGCCCCGTCCCAGGGCAGGAACCAGCACTGGCTATCGTTAAACATCACATGGCTGGGGATTTCCCAATCCTCACATTTGTCAGGGTCTCTCTGTGTGGCCTCTCTGTCCTTGAGAATGTCAGCAATTCCTCCCAAGTGAGTGGCCTCAGCAAACCCACTCAGGACCTTCCAGTCTGGCCCCCAAGTCACTTACGAAGACATTTGAGAGGACTGGCCCTAAGATGGAGCCCTGTGCAACCCCAATGGTCACCACCTTGATGTCACCCCATTTCCTGTAACTTTCTGAGGTGCAAGGCTGTCAGCTCTGCAGTGCGAGTCTGTGTGCTTTGCCTTGTTTTCAAGCTTATTTCACAGAGTATTGTAAAACTTATCACATCTTACTGAATTGCAGCGTGTACTGCTGGACCCTTTGTAGCTTGGTAACTGCCCCCAGTTTTTAACTGTAAAGCCCTGGGCAGGTCTGCGGTTCCTGGAGGCAGCCTCTTCTCAGGAGGGAGCGTGAGGCAGTGCAGGGCTCTCCCTGAGTGGGGCACTGTGCAGCTGCTCCCTGGGCAGCCTCCTCCCAGCACAGCCTTTGTGTGCAGTTGCCTCCAGGATTTTACCACAAGTTTGTATCTTGAGGCGACTCCATTTGTGCAGCTGGGACTCTGGCCAGGTGCCATAAATGTTTATGCAATAACAGGAATGAAGATTCCTTTATGTTCTGCACAGCCTCCAGATGCCTGTGTGTTCTGTGGATTTGCTTATGTGTTAGTTGTACCTTTGCCTTTGGACATGTTTATCTTGGGTTGAAAGACCAACTTGATGTCTCCTCTGGTGTTTTTGTGCCCATGTCAGCTGTGAACAAAGCACACGAGGTGTGTGTTGGGTAAGGCTGGACCCTGGGAGTGCTCTCTGCCCTTGGGGCTTGGCAAGGGCTGTGACAGTGTATTCTCACACAAGTGTCAGTTCATTTATTTTTTATTGATGCACATGTTAATTTACCAGGCAAATCTCAGCTATGAAGCAGCCCTGTCCTAAAATATATGCTTTAAATATGTGCTTAAATGATGTTAACGTTGCTTATAGACTGTATAGCTATATGAGTGAACAAGCTTTGTGCCAGCCAGGAGGAGTATTTGGGATAGTGCAGGCATCAGACATGGAATGTTCACTGGGACTACTAGATCCCTAGTGTGTTCCTCCAGTGGGTGGTGTTAAAAGTCTGCAGTACTTCTGACATGGCTAAAAGCGTCCCGCCTTCAGCACTGCTCCTGTACCCCTGACCTGAGCAGTGGGACAGGCTGTAGTGGGATCACAGAATCCTACAGTGTTTTGGGTTGGAAATGACCTTAAAGCCCATCTCATTCCACCCCCTGCCATGGGTGGGGACACCTTCAGTACACCAGGTTGCTCCAAGCCCAGTCCAACCTGGCCTTGAACACTTTTATGAATGGGGCAACCATAGCTCTCTGTGCAACTGGTGCCAGTGCCTGGACAGGACAGGCTGCAGGTGCCTGCAATTTTCATGCCAGTGTCCTGAAGGTTTGCCAAACTCTGCTGCAGGGCCCGGGGGCAGTCCCTGCTCCAGGTGGGGTGGGGACTGGCTGAGGTCCTGTCAGACACAAAATACCAGCTGCCTGCATTCTTCAGTGTCACACAAGTTTGGTACCAATGCTCTGGATAGGAAAAGTGGTCTCAAGTTCAAAGAACAGGCTTAGGAGGCTATGCAGAGGCTGTTTCAGCATGGAGGAGTGTAACATTTTGTTGTTCTTCTCCTGTCTGTTGCAGCACACTAGTTACTGCTTGGACTTCGCAAACATAAATTCCTGAGCTGGCTGATCTCCAGCCAGCTTCCCACCATGGATCAGGACTATGAGAGACGTCTCCTACGCCAAATCAACATACAGAATGAGAACACAATGCCTTGTGTGAGTACAGATGGGCTCAGGCTCACTGTTATGTTGTCTGTCTCACTTGTGACTGTTTTCCTTGAGCTTTTGAAAGACCTGGGATCTCATCAAAGCAAACCACAGTCTTTTGTTGGGTTGTGAGCAGGTGTGAACTCCTCAGCTGTTCTATGAATACCCAAATAGCTTGACTTTATGAGAGCTTTTGAATATGTAACCTCAGTTCAGGTTGCAAAAAGGATTGAAGATATTTTTGTGGAGTTCAGTAATACCTTTTTAATACATAATCTGAGCAACTACACCAGTAACATAAAAAATTGAGGGCTAACAAACTAACCAACTCTAAGGCTTGACCAAGAGTAAGTTCAGTGTCTTTTTTCTTTAATTCAGGTAGCAGAGATGAGAAGAACCTTGACACCTTCCAATTCTCCAATGTCTTCTCCTAGTAAGCATGGTGACAGATTCATTCCCTCAAGAGCTGGGGCCAACTGGAGCATCAACTTCCACAGAATAAATGTAAGTTTTGCTCCCTTCTCCTACAGCTCAGCCTTGGAACTGAGGAAGTAGTACCTTTTGTTTTAGCTGGCATGATTGATCTGCTTACCTTCTGCACCATGCTGTTCTGCTGCCCCAGAAGAGTTCCACTGAGTGTGTGTCCTCAAACCCTATGCTCCCTGCATTGGCTATTTCACCATATACCCTGAGGTTTCTGTATGGTGATGGCATGTTTCTCCATTTCAGGAAAATGAAAAATCACCAAGCCAAAACAGAAAAGCAAAGGATGCTACATCAGACACTGGCAAAGGTGAGACCACCCTTCTACTGCTTGGCAGTGCCCAGAGCTCTTATTGCAAACTGCTGGGGAAGTTAAGGCCATGCTGCCACTTTCATGCTTATGCCAAAACTCATGCTGGTGTTCTGGGAAATGCCCACATAATGAGTGAGTACCAGGTCACTGCTTTTGATAGGTGTCTGGATGCAAGAGGCTGTCTCTATGCCTTGGTTTATTGTGTCATGAAAGCACTTTCCTGGTGGAGTGGAAGGAGGGGAAACTTGCTACTAATCTTGATTCTAAATGCAGGCCCAGGCTTATTAAGAGACTCTGTGAGAGTACAGGTTGTAGAATCCCAGACTGGTTTGAGTTGGAAGGGACCTTAAAGCCTATCTCCTTCCACCCCCTGCCATGGGCAGGGACACTTGCCACCATCCCAGGTTGCTCCAAGCCCTGTCCAGCCTGGCCTTGGACACTGCCAGGGATCCAGGGGCAGCCACAGCTGCTCTGGGCACCCTGTGCCAGGGCCTCACCACCCTCCCAGGGAACAATTCCTGCCCAATATCCCATCCAGCCCTGCCCTCTGACAGTGGGAAACCATTCCCCCTTGTCCTGGCACACCAGGCTCTTGTCCCCAGTCCCTCTCCAGCTCTCCTGGAGTCCCTTTAGGCACTGGAAGGGGCTCTGACGTCTCCCTGGAGCCTTCTCTTCTCCAGGTCAGGCACACGTGGTCCTGATTTTCCCTGCTGTTCCTGCTCTGAGCTCTCTGCTCAGTGCCTGTTTGGGTTTACAGATGGCCTTGCCTACTCTGCCTTGCTGAAGAATGAACTCTTGGGAGCAGGGATTGAGAAGGTGCAGGACCCCCAGACAGAGGACAGGAGGCTGCAGCCATCCACCCCAGAGAAGAAATCTCTCTTCACTGTAAGTTGGTTACTTGCATTAGCACCAGTGGAGGTTGCGTGTGTGGCACAGGAACAGAGCACAGGGCTCTGCCAGGCTGCTCGTGCAGCGAGTTGGTGTTGGGGCTTGGCTGAGATAAGCTGTTGAGAACAAATGTGGTGGCCTGCAAAGGGAACCTGAGTGTGCAGCAAGCAATGTACTTCCTGTGTTTGTGCTGGCAGGAAAGCTGGGTGGAGCCAGGCTTTTTGGACAGTGTGATGAGTGGCCAAATCAGGCTTTTGGACTTGAGTGTTGCTGAGGGGTTTTGTATGGTTTTGGAGCACCTGGGAAAGGAAAAACTGGGTGTTGGAATTAGCTTGGCACCAGTGCATGTTGGGAGTGATGCCCCAGGCCTCGGGCATACCAGGGTCCTCACGAGGTGTTTCTTTATGCAGTACTCGCTCAGCACAAAACGCTCCAGCCCAGATGACGGCAATGAGGTCTCACCCTATTCCCTGTCTCCTGTCAGCAACAAAAGGTAACACTGATCCTCTGCAAACTAAAAGAAGGGAAGGGCTGGGACAGAGGGGACAGAAGGTTCAGTGTGGTTCTCTAGGACTTCTGTCCAAAGCTCTAAAATAAATGTGAATTGGGTTTGGAAATCTGGAGAGATAATAAATAAAACAGTCAAGTTCTAAGAATTCCTTCAGGTGCCCACCCTGTCTATGTGCTTGACATGTCTTGGTCAGCTCTCAGTAATCAGTTTACCTTTCTGCTTCATAGCTCCTTTGTTGAAGCAGAACCTAATTCCTTCCAGCCTTGCTGCTGAGAAAGGGTTGTGCAGCCTTTTTGTCTCTGCATTTCTGTGGAATCTTCAGAGTGCTCTATAAAGAATGGCTGCACCTGTGCCTCCCATCTGCTATGATGTGCAGATTCCCGAAGTTGTTTTTTTATCTGTTTTTTGTAAACAGTCAGAAGCTGCTAAGATCACCTCGAAAACCAACTCGGAAAATCTCCAAGATTCCTTTCAAAGTGCTGGATGCACCAGAGCTGCAGGATGACTTCTACCTGAACCTGGTGGACTGGTCCTCTCTTAACGTCCTCAGCGTTGGTCTTGGGACTTGTGTTTACCTGTGGAGTGCTTGTACGAGTCAGGTAAATGGTCATGAGTGTCTGAAGATTGAATTGCCCATTGATGTAGGGTTTTTCAAGCATTCCAGGGCTATGGAATGTGCTGTGTGAGGGCTTCAACACTTGTCACGCTCTATCCCAGACACAGCACTGGTTTGTGAGACAGCCAGTGTGACAAAACCACATTTCTTACCCCATTCTTGTCTCTGAAGGTAACACGGCTGTGTGACCTCTCTGTGGAAGGCGATTCCGTGACATCCGTGGGCTGGTCAGAGCGGGTCAGTATGACGCTGTTGGCAAGGACAGCTGAGACATGGGTCACTTAGTCATTGTCATCATAGCTGAAATTAACTCCCTGAGCTGGTTTTTCTCTGCTAAAAGAGAGGGGATAGAGAGCAGCCTCTTGTATCTTGAGGTTCTCGAGGCGTTGCTAAGAGGAGTGGGAGGGAGAAGTTTGCTTCTTCAGCTCTTGACAATAAAACGTTACAATAAATATATTCCAGACGGGCTGCTTGGGCCTCTCATAGGGAAAAACATGTCAGGTGGAAGAACTCTGGATGCTTTCCATCTCGTGGGATTTATGTCAAGTCTTCTCCTCAACTTTCAGTTTTCTGACTGTACTTCCTGGCTGTACTGATCCTGGCTCTCTGTTTGTCCAGGGAAACTTGGTGGCTGTTGGCACTCACAAGGGCTTTGTACAGATCTGGGATGCAGCTGCAGGAAAGAAGCTCTCCATGCTGGAGGGACACACAGCGAGAGTCGGTAAGAAGTGGGGAAGCAGAGGGTTCTAAGAGGTCTCTCCTTCCTGATGGAACTTTGTTAGCCAGGGATCTGCTGGAAATAGAGAAGTCAGAGCACCAGGATTGATATTTATCCCCTGCTGTGTCTTGAGCAGGTTCAAAATATTATAATCTCATAACTCTGGTGTTCTGATCTGAGTGTGATGGTGGTTGGGTGTTGCAGCAGGTGTTTCCTCGTTGCTTGAGGCTTTTTGGGTTTGGTTACAACATCTCTTCACTGCTGCTGGCTTCCAGTTTCAGCCCTGCTGGCAGCTTCACACTGAGATTTCCAGTTCCCTTTTTTGGAGGACTGTTTTTTTCTACTCAGAGATGTTGTGAATCTAAACTCTGGGGTGAGATTTGGGAAATCCATGCACCTCCCAAGATCTGTTCCTGTGCTTTACTGAACAGTGAAGTGAGTTGGTAGTACCTGCAGTCACCTGTTCAGTGGAACCTCTATATGTGCCCTGATCTAGGACTCCAGAGAGTGGGTATAAGAGAGGTCTGTAAGGAGTGGTTTGAGGTTTGTTAGGGTTTTTTTTTTTAAACCCTGGCAGCTCTGATAGCTGCATTTTGCTTACCAACTGCTGCAGGACTGGAAGGGTTGGATTTGATAATGTGGCCAGCAGGACCAGGGGAGTGGCCATCCCTCTGTGCTGAGCACTGCTGAGGTCCCACCTCGAATCCTGGAGTCAGTTTTAGATCTCCCACAGCAAGGAAGACATTGAGGGGGTGGAGCGTGTCCACAGAAGGGAACAGAGCTGGGGAAGGGGCTGAAGCACCAGAAGCAACTGAGGGAGCTGGGGGGGCTCAACCTGGAGAAAAGGAGCTCAGGGGGACCTTCTGGCTCTGCACAACTCCCTGACAGGAGAGTGGAGCCAGGTGGGGGTCAGGCTGTGCTCCCAGGGAACAAGGGACAGGATGAGAGGACATGCCTCAAGCTGTGCTAGAGGAGGTTTAGATTGGATATTGGGAAAACTTCTTCACAGAAAGGGTTATAAATAATGGGAACTGACTGCCTAGGGCAGTGGTGGAGTCACCGTGCCTGAAAAGTGTTTAAAAGACATGTGGATGTGGCACCCGAGGTCATGGTTTGGTGGTGAATGTGGTGGTGGTGCTGAGTTGAGGGTTGGACTTGGTGACATTAGAGGTCTTTTGCAGCCTCAGTGACTCCTCGAGCAGGCTCTGAAGCTGTGCCCCTGTTGCAGGTGCCTTGGCATGGAACGCGGACCAGCTGTCGTCCGGGAGCCGGGACAGGATGATCCTGCAGCGCGACATCCGCACCCCACCCCTGCAGTCTGAGCGGCGGCTCCAGGGACACAGGCAGGAGGTCTGTGGGCTCAAATGGTCCACGGACCACCAGCTCCTGGCCTCTGGAGGGAACGATAATAAGGTACATTCCTTCCA
>VXBC01003689.1:17820-28256 GCA_013399945.1 Ploceus nigricollis
CAACTCCCTGACAGGAGAGTGGAGCCAGGTGGGGGTCAGGCTGTGCTCCCAGGGAACAAGGGACAGGATGAGAGGACATGCCTCAAGCTGTGCTAGAGGAGGTTTAGATTGGATATTGGGAAAACTTCTTCACAGAAAGGGTTATAAATAATGGGAACTGACTGCCTAGGGCAGTGGTGGAGTCACCGTGCCTGAAAAGTGTTTAAAAGACATGTGGATGTGGCACCCGAGGTCATGGTTTGGTGGTGAATGTGGTGGTGGTGCTGAGTTGAGGGTTGGACTTGGTGACATTAGAGGTCTTTTGCAGCCTCAGTGACTCCTCGAGCAGGCTCTGAAGCTGTGCCCCTGTTGCAGGTGCCTTGGCATGGAACGCGGACCAGCTGTCGTCCGGGAGCCGGGACAGGATGATCCTGCAGCGCGACATCCGCACCCCACCCCTGCAGTCTGAGCGGCGGCTCCAGGGACACAGGCAGGAGGTCTGTGGGCTCAAATGGTCCACGGACCACCAGCTCCTGGCCTCTGGAGGGAACGATAATAAGGTACATTCCTTCCAAGGGGTCACAGGAAATGTCAGACCCCCTTTCTTTCTAGGGCGCGGGGAAATGTTGCCAGGTTGCACCAGGGGCAGTTCAGGTTGGATGTTATTATACTGCTGGAGGTGTTCAAGGCCAGGCTGGACAGGATGTGCAGCGACCTAGTGGAAGGTGTTCCTGCCCATTGCAGGGGATGGAACTAGATGGGCTTTGAGGTCCCCTCCAACCCAAACCATTGTATGATTCTATGATTAGGGAAAATTTTTTTTTGCTGAAAGAGTGGTTAAGCATTGGAACAGGCTGCCCAGGGCAGTGGGGGAGTTGCCATTCCTGGAAGTGTTCAAAAAACAAGTGGATAGGGCACTTTGCAGTATGGTTTACTGGGCATGACTGGATTAGGTCAAAGGTTGGACTTGATCTTAAAGGTCCTTTCCAACCTTAATGGTTCAGTGATTCTTTAAGGATGTTTGGCCTCTCTGAAAAGGACTTTTGTTTTGGTTGTTGGACTGTGACCAAACATAAATCATGCTAAGCTTCTACTCAGTCTTCTCTTCCTAATAAAATGAAAAAGGCAAATTTAATTTTGCTTCTGTATTTGGCTAATTAAATCTCTAGCTTGGCTCAGGGGGTTGAGTTCAACAAAGCCACTGCTAAGCTGCCCTTCCTGGCTTTGTTTGGGTGGTGTATGGTCACGTTTGTTGCATTAATGTTTGTATGCAGCAGGAAGCTGAGGTAGAGCTCTGTGAGTTCTCATACCTGTAGCGCAGGCTTGCAGCTCACTGAGCACCATATGGGAGAGGCATCTGTCACAAAAATGTGGTGTTCCAAGCCCTTTGGAGCGGGTTGCTAGGTAGGGAATGTGCCCAGTGCCTGTGTGACAGCATGGTTGGACCGAGTTCCTCCACTCAGAATGACTCCTAATGAACTGAGCAGATTTCTGGATGTATTCTGGAATGATACAGCCAGAAAGGCAACAGCAGGGTCTGAGGCCCCCTTCAGTGACATGGTTTCTTTAGATTTATTCCCTTATCTTAGGGCCTGTTCCTGCCATGTGGCCTGGGGGTAGGACAGCTCCTCAGCTGAGTGTGGTGCCAGGGTGGTTGTGACTGCCCCATCCCTGGAAGTGTTCAAAGCCCGGTCAGATGGGGCTAAGAGCAACCTGGTTTACTAAAAGGTGTCTCTGCCCTTGGCAGGGATTTGAACTGAATGAGCTTTAACTCACCCAAACCATTCCCTGATTTTGTGAAGTGCAGAGTGGAGCTGTGCACGTCTGAGCAGCGCTATGGGAAATCAGCTTGTTTCCCAACTGCTCTCATCGGTCGCATTGTGCCTTGTGGGTGTAGGGGACACATGACTGAGGCACAAGTTTGATCATGTCTCTTCTCTCTGCCAGCTCCTTGTCTGGAATCACTCCAGCCTGAGTCCCGTGCAACAGTACACAGAGCACCTGGCAGCAGTCAAAGCCATCGCCTGGTCCCCACACCAGCACGGGCTGCTGGCCTCGGGTGGGGGCACAGCCGACCGCTGCATCCGCTTCTGGAACACGCTCACGGGGCAGCCCCTGCAGTGCATCGACACCGGGTCCCAGGTGTGCAACCTGGCCTGGTCCAAACACGCCAACGAGCTGGTGAGTCCTTCCCTGTGGTGAGAAGGTGGCTGAGCATGAGCCAGGTGTGCCCCGCTGGGCAAGGAGGCCAAGGGCATCCTGGCTTGTACCAGCAAGGGTGTTGCCAGCAGGACCGGGGCAGTGACTGCCTCCTGCTGAGGCACCTCCAGTGCTGGGGTCAGTTTTGGGTCCCTCACAAGAAGAAAGACAGGGAGGGTCTGGAGCATGTCTGGTGGAGGGAACAGAGCTGGGGAAGGGGCTGGAGCACAAGTCTATTGAGGAGCAGCTGAGGGAGCTGAGGGACTCCAGCCTGGAAAGAAAGAGGCTCAGGGGGGACCTTCTCTCCCTCTGACAGGAGGGTGGAGCCAGGTGGAATTCAGGCTCTTCTTCCAGGTAACAAGCAACAGCACAAGAAGAAATGGCCTCAAGTTGCACCAGGGGAGGTTTAGATTGGATATTGGGAAAATTTCTTCATGGTGATCAGGCACTGGAATGGGCTGCCCAGGGCAGTGGTGTAGTCTGTAGACTGTTGGACTTGATGATCTTGGAGATCTTTTCCAGCCTTAACAATTGGATGATTCAGTGATGCATGTTCCCCTCTCCCCTCTCAGGTGAGCACCCACGGATACTCCCAGAACCAGATCCTCGTCTGGAAATACCCCTCGCTAACTCAAGTAGCAAAGCTCACAGGGCACTCTTATCGAGTCCTATATCTGGTGAGTGATGGCTGTGGCTCTAGCTGCTCACCTGGCTGTAGGTGTGCTCAGATGGCACCCAAAGCAGCAGTGCCAGTGGCACCATAAGCTGCCTGGGCAAGAATGTGAACGCTCCCCATGAGCAGTGGAAAACTCCGTTGTGTTTCTGTGCCTGCAAGGGACACTTGGATTTGCTGCTATGGAAATGTGAGGCTTTGTTAATGATAGCAAAGCCTGCCAAACTCTCCTGAGGAAACATCTGAGTTTTCTTCTAAGAAAACTCTTCTGAGCCTGGAAAAAAGAAGGCTTCAGGGAGACCTTCCAGTGCCTAAGAGGCTCCAGGAGAGCTCTAGAGGGACTTCGGAAAAGGATATGGAATAGCAGGATGAGGGGAAATGGCTTCAGACTCCCACAGGCCAGGGTTAGATGGGATATTGGGAAGAAATTCTTCCTGTGAGGGTGGTGAGGCCCTGGCACAGGTTGCCCAGAGCAGCTGTAGCTGCCCCTGGATCCCTGGAAGTGCCCAAGGCCAGGCTGGACAGGGCTTGGAGCAACCTGGGATAGTGGAAAGGAGTGAAATGAGATGAGTTTTAAGGTCCCTTCCAACCCAAAGCATTCTAGGATTCTGTGATTTTATGAAACACAAGCTTCTCTCCTTGCTCCCAGAAGACTTTCACACCTCTTCACTGATGACTGCTGCCCAGGGAATTAAACATTTGTTGTGGGTAATCCCGATCCATCTCATATCTGCTGTTACTGTTACATGGGGGTGTCAGCAGTTCACAACAGAGCTGACAAATGCTGATAATGTTTTGGGAGGTAGATCCCAATGTAAGCAACCAATACAGCCGGAAAATCCAGTCATATCATCTTCCTGCCTTCAGGCATGTTGATAATCCTGGGAGGAACAACCTGAGTTACACATGGCTTGGATTTCTTAATACAAGTATTCTTTCCACAACACTCCCCCATGTGTTCCACAGCTGCACCATAAGGTGCGAGTGCCCAAATTGCTCCTGAGGCTGCATGAGGCACCTGGAAACAGAGGTAGCTGCCTTCTCACCACAAGTAGGAAGGATAGTTAAATCTCTCCTGCATTCCAACAGAGACTTGTTTTCAGCCTCAAAAATGTGACAGGTGCTAAAGGTTGTTGTCTTGTCCTTAGGCAATGTCCCCTGATGGGGAGGCCATTGTCACAGGAGCTGGAGACGAAACCTTACGCTTCTGGAACGTCTTCAGTAAAACTCGCTCGACAAAGGTAAGGCCAGGCATGGGGGCAGCTGCCTGGGACAACTCAGGCCACACTGGCTCTGCTCTGCTGCCTCCTCCCTGATCCCCTCCTGCAGATCAAGGGCTGGGGCAGTGAATGATTCAGCTTTGCTGAGATTTAAGTGAAAGGTCGCCCTGTGTGCCCAAGGCAGGTGTGACACAACATCCCTCTCCAGGCTGGTCCAGGGCTGCTGAGCAGAGCAGCTGAGCCTTTGGGTGACAGCAGGCTGGGAGAGCTGGGGGTGTCCAGCTGAAGAAGAGAAGGCTCCAGGGAGACGTTACAGCCCCTTCTAGTGCCTAAAGGGGCGCCAGGAGAGCTGGACAGGGACTTGGGACAAGGGCCTTGAGGGACAGGACAAGAGGAAATGGCTTCCCACTGCCAGAGGGCAGGGTGAGATGGTATATTGGGAAGAAATTGTTCCCTGTGAGGGTGGGGAGGGACTGGAATGGATTTCCCAGAGCAGCTGTGGCTGCCCCTGGATCCGTGGCAGTGTCCAAGGCCAGGCCGGACAGAGCTTGGAGCAGCCCATGGCAGAGGGTGGAAGGAGATGAGCTTTAAGGTCCCTTGAAGCCCAAACCCCTGCCTCTTTACAAAACTGCTTAAAATGGGGGTTTAGATGAAAATGGGATAATGGATTCTGCCAGTGACAACTCAACATCACCAAAAGCAGATTGTGTCTGATGCTCTGAGAGCTTTCTTGGGTGCCTGGCAGAGGGATTTGGAGGAGGGGACTGGGGTGAGCTGGCATTGCTCCTGGGGATCCCCCAGTTCTTACTGTTTCTGGGGTACAGCTGCCTGCAGAGCTCTGGGAATGGCACTCTGGCCAGCTGTGCACTTCCTTGCATTTGGAGAAACCCATGGGAATATTTATGGTGTTGGACTTTGATTTGTGAGCTGGGATCATGCCCTGAGCTAGAGATACCAGATTAAAAACAAACCAACCCAGAAGCACGTGGAGTAACAGCTATTGACCCCCTGCTTTGTCTTCCCTTGTCAGGAGTCTGTATCTGTGCTCAACCTCTTCACCAGGATACGATAAACCCCCTTCCTGTGCCCCGGGAACCTACAGCCTGACATTCCAGGATCAGACCACTCCCTCGGCGTGCATGGACCTCCGGAGCCCAGCCAAGGGGAGGGAGAGCCGTGGGACTGCAGGAGGACCCAGCTCATTAAATATGTGCTTGTGACCCACAGGGCTGGGCAGTATTTGGGATGGGGTGGGGAGGGGAGGGAACTGCCAAAGGTTATTGGATTCATCCTTCATAAAGGGAAACGGGTGCAAGAGAAATGTTAACCCAGCATCCTCCAGCTGTCAGGATGGTACTGGGGAGGACTCATGTGACACAGACCATTGAGACTGGACCGAGGCCGTCCCCACTGCCATGGTGTGCCTCCTGCAAGAGAGGAGCATATCCTTGCTGCTGTGGGAAGGGGTTTGACGTGCTGCTCTGTGCCCCAGAGTGACATCTCTGGAGGCAGGAGCCAGCCAGACTGGTCTGGTACAGCTGGTGCGAGGGGCACAGCTCCAGGCTGGGCATCTAAGGGCTTTGTTCATAGCCTGGCATCCTCATTCCAGGAAGAAACTGGAGAACTGCCTATTTTCCTTTTTTTTTCTTTATTTTTCCCCTCAGACAGGTACTGTAGTACTTGACATGATCATTCCATAAGACAGCTTGATTTTTTTGGGCATGCTTGACAGCTGCCTCCGAACAAGTACACTTTGGGGCTCTAGACTTTGGAGGAGACTTGAAAAAGCTTCACCTCTAAGGGAGCAGATTTGAGAAGTTCTGCAGTTGCTGTTTCATGTTCTGGGCTGATCCTGGGACTTACCGGAGAGCAGAAGCAAGGACTTTATAAAGAAAGAAACCCACCCAACCACCTGTGCATGTGGAGCTTCCTTCGGTGCCACTGTGTGGGTGCCTTGCTCTGGAGTCTCCCTGAGGCCAAAAGTATGGGATGTGTTTGAGGAAAAAAAAAATCCTAAAGATCTGATTTTTGGGGTGAGCAGGGCCTCTTCTGGCTGGAAGAGGGATTCTCCTGAAGCAGGGCTGCAGCGTTGCTTTTTTGTTATCTCCAAGTCCCACACAGGGCCGTGCTGTTGAGTTTTGGTGTGTGGTTTGGGGTTTTTAGGTTGTGTGGGACGAGAGTTCTGGCTGGTGTTGGAGCCCATGGGGTGTAACACAAATGCTCTGTGTGTGTGTGGTGCTTTTAATTTAAGAGAAGCTGTGAGGCTGCACGGCCTGTTCCATCTGACCTGTGCCTGCCCTGTCCAGGCCCTGCTTGCCTCCTGCCCTCTCCCAGCATTGCTTCGTGTTCCCATGTGGAATTCCCTGGCTGTGTATATAGACTTGTCTTCTCTCTGTAGATTGCATAGGTAATGCTTTCCCTTTCTTTTTTTTTCTTTGTTGTTTTGTCTCCTCTCCCTTCTTTCCCTAAAACCAAGTGGTAGGAATATGATTGTCTGTCCCCAGTAGCACCAGTATCCTTAGGGTGAGCCAAGGTGTGAGAAGGCCAATACAGCCTTGACCACATGTGCCATCACCCCAGTGCCTGGATCAGGCTGGTGGTGCTGCACCTGTGTTGCACATACTGGGAGTCACTGGTGAGAAGCTGGTGCTGGGAGCCCCCTGGCAGCTCTGAGTCTCCCAGGCCCACAGGCCACTTTGTCATCTCACAGTCTCACTTGCCACCAAAATGGAATTTCCATGGAATTTTTGAAACACTGTTTGAGTGCAACTGCTTTAGTGTAGCTCTGGTTGTGAGATGTGAGGCATGAAGTCACCCCTGAGCCTGTCTTGTGTTGTTTGTTCCACTTGTGGGCACTGTTCCACATCACCGTGGGTTGGGAGCATCCCAAAACACCCAGGAGGTGTTAAATTGAGTCAGATCATTGAGCTGGGGAATGGGTTTGAAGTAAAGGGTCACCTGCAGGAAGAGGTGGTCTGTTGTGGGTGTCATCACCTGGGGAAAAGGCCATTCAGGGAGGCTGGGAAGGCTGGTGGCTGTGCTGTGGATTTACCTGTTGTGGATTGCTTCCTGCTAAATAGCACTGTGCAGACCCCCAGGACACACTGCTTTCTCCTCCGGGAGGATGTAGGTCCTTGGGTTGGGGGCACACAGGAGGTCTCAGCCCATTCTGGAGCAGGAGGGAGCCGGACACCCAGCTGGAATGTGTGGTGAGTCTGGTGATGTTTGGGCTTCCCAGTGCCCTGGGGCTCCACAGGAGTAGAATTGCCTCTCATCCTGTGATGGGGGAACTTCCTCAAGGAGTCCCAGAAGATGCTGGGGGGAGTGGCAGTGCTGTGGGGTGGGCAGTGCCAGGTGGGCACTGCAACCACTGCCCAGTGCTCCCAGCTGCAGAGCAGGGATAGCTCCTCTTTGCTCTGTCCCCCACCATTGTCTGCTCTTGCCAAGGACTTTCCCAAACTACATCTTGTGTCTACATCTTGCTTTTCTGTCTGCCTTGGGAGAAGATTGCCAGGCCAGGGATAGTGATTCCCATGCCAGGGATATTGATTCCCATGCCAGGGATAGTGATTGCCAGGCCAGGGCTGTTCTGTGGCCATGCACGTTGGTGACAGAGCATGGCAGGAAGAGGCTGCTCACCCTGACCTTGCTGTCAGCCCAGTACAGCCACCTTCTCTGCCCTGCTGCCAGCTGCCAGGCTGGGGCTCCCAGTTGTATTCGTGTGGAGGGTGTGTGCAAGTGTCTCAGGGTGTCACTGTCACCGGCTGCTGAGGAGAGAAAAGGGCAGAGCTGAGGTGATGTGTCAGTGTGTGTGACCCGTGGGCACTGGCTCGGGCACAAGGCCCTCCCGGAGGTGGGTGACAAAGTCTGTGGCATCGTTGTATCCCAGGTGTCATGTGATGGAAAACAAACATGGAGCACGCTGTAACTTTTTCATGTAAAGCAATTGAACTGGCATTAAACAGGTTGTGAATTTACTGGGATTGGTCTCCATGGCTCCACTTTGCTTCTCCCCAGCGAAGGGTGCAGCAAGTCCCCACCCCACCTCTGCAGGTACCAGCTTTCTGTGCCAGAGGCACAGATCTCACCTGCAGTTTATTGCTCCCAGCTTCCCGCTCTTGTTTGCTTTCCTGCTCCTGGGAAAGGGCACAGCCCCCCTCCCTGCCCTGCCCTGTGCCCTTGGCATGGCAGGAAGGAGGAAAAGGGGTCCCTGGCCTGGCACAGCCCCTCCTTGGTGGGGGGCAGTTGCCAGGGTACAGCTGCAGCAAGGCTGGGGGTGCAGAGCCCCTCAGTCCTGCTGTCCCCAGGCAGGTGGGACCCTCACAGGGGGGGCACCCCCTCCCTGGGCACCTCTCCAGTGGGGTACAGCCCTGTGCCCACAGCCCTGTGCCTTATTCCAGCCCTTGGGAGGAACATGGAACCCTGGCAGCTCCCTCCCCCAGTGACTGGTGTCTGATGCTGCAGGGACCAGGCCTGCTGCTGGAAGACCCCCCTGGGCTGGGTGGTGTGGGGCAGAGCTGCTCCATGGGGCTGAGCAGCAGGATAAGGATCCCTGACCTTGGCATCACCCACTGCTGCTGCCCCGTGCTCTGAGGACGGGATGGCCCAGGAAATGGCACAGAGAAAGGAGCTGTCAGTGCCTCAGTTTCCCCATCTTAGTGCTTGGGGGAAGCCCCAGGGCCCCTGAACTGGCCTAGAATGGGATTAAGCTCCAGGGCTTTGGGCTAGGTGGATCCTTCTGTGGGGTGCAGGTTCTGCTGCGCCCCCAGCTCTGCTCCCACCCCCAGTTTATGCTCAGAACCTGTGGGAACCCATTGTCCCCACTGTGTACCTGTGACCCTACACCTGCTGGAACCCCTTCCTCTGGCAGGGAAGCCCCATCCTAAGGAAGGAGCAGGGTAAGAGCCAGGGCCTGGCCAGCTGCAGGGCCCTGGAGCTCCCACCACCTCTTCCCCTCTGTCTCCCATTGTCACCAGCAGCCAGTGCCCCAGGGGGCTGCTCAGGGTCTTCTGCTGCTCCCTGGACCCCTGGGACATCAGCACCTGGAGCTGCCTCCCCACACCAGTCAGAGTCAAAGCCCCTGGTCCTGCTGTGCCCTGGTCTGTTCTGGGAAGCAGGGGGTAAATGGAGGACTGCTTCATGCTCATCCTGTGGCATCTGGCCCAGCAAATAATAAGTATTAATATAATATAGATTTTTATTAATCTTTTTTAATAGAATATTCTGTTCTCTGTGCCCCTGCCTTGCCTGGGGCTTGGCCCCCTCTGCCTGCTCCCTCTTGGCAGGGAGGGCTGGCTGAGGGTTGGTGCTGACTCCAGCCCACCTTCCCTGCTCTCTGCCCCACCGGGAGCTCCCTGGGTCTCTTCTGCTGCTGCTCAGGGTGGGCAGACAGGGAGAGATGGAGCCTCTCAGCCTGTGGGCTTCCCGGGCATCGTGGGGAGCTGGAAGGCACTTGGTGACAGAGCCCCCCTGAGAGGCCAAGGAGGGGCTCAGAGCAGCCCCTGAACCCCAGCTGGAGCTCTGGTCATGGTCCTCAGTGGCCTCACAGTGTCTTGTACCTGGGGGGAGGCAGCGTGAGGAGGAGTCTCTGCTGGAGACAGAGCCCCCCCACGCCCCCCACTCACTGCTGTGACAGGTTGAGGTGTGGCCCAGCGAAGGACAGCTGCTGCTCCAGCTCCACGATGCGCAGGCCGATGTACCCCGAGGACAGCAGCAAGGCCACCATGCTGGGGACAGGCCATCGTCAGCCAGGGGGCACAGGGTGGCCACATGGGGCAGGAGCAGTGCCAGGGGCAGGCCCCCATGTGCTCGCCCTGGGGATGGGGGTCTGAGGGGGGATGCAGGAACCCCGGCCTGCCCGTGCCACCCTGGAGAGGCTGTGTCAGTAGGAATGGGGACTCACAGCAGCAGGTAGATGATGATGATGATGTTGAGAAGGCTCAGCTGGGGATTTATCCAGGACCAAAGTGCAGTGGCCCAGGCCCAGAGCACGGTGTGGGGTCCCCCTGCCAGGACAAAGCAGTGTTTGTGGCACTGAGAGTCCGTGCTCGGCTCTGCTAGGGTGCAAACCTCCAGGATCATCCCCCCATCCCGAGCCCCCTGACCCACCCCAGAGGCCACGTGTCTCTGCTGAGGGCACCCATTCTCTGCTGCGGGGAACCAGCAGGGCCACCTCGCCATCCTCGTCCTCCGCCTGCCTTGATCTCGGGTTTGGCTCATCTGCAGATGACCAGGAGACACTCGATGAATGCCCCAGGAAGGGGTCTAGGTGTCCTGGGGGCACACGGGGCCACAAAGTGCCGATCCTGCACTCCCTGGAGCTGTGGGGATGCTGGTCGGGGGAGCGAGGGACGGGCGGGCCACTC
>VXBC01003689.1:72959-124301 GCA_013399945.1 Ploceus nigricollis
GGCGGAGCCTGTGCCATCCCCGCCCCTTCCCCAGCCCGGCCGTGCCCGCGGCGCCCACACAGGAGGGAGGCGGAGAGCTGAGCACAGACTGCAGAACGCTTTATCGGAGCGGGGTACAGACCTCGGGAAAAGGGGCTCTCCGGAGGACGGGAAAACCCCTGAGAACAACCGAGAAAAGAAAAACAGTGCCCAGGCCTCGAGCCGCCGGAGCAGAGATGGGCTCACACCCCAACATCGGCGTCCCCGTCCGGCCGCGCCCCCTCCGCCGGACATTCGGCACACGGTGCACGCGCAGCGCGGACACGGACACGTGTGGGAACAGCGACATCCGCGGGGACATCCACCAGGACACGTGGGGACATGGACAGCCACCAGGACGGACGGGGGTGGGAACAGGGACAGCCAGCAGGACAGACTTGGCGCGGGTAGACATGGACAGAAAACCCCTCAGACATGACCCGAGACGCCACCTCAGCCCTGGCTTTCTCCTTGTCCATTCGGGAAGCGCTGGAGCAGTGGCTGGGAATGAGAAGGGGAATGCGGGGGGCGATGGAGCCCTGCAAACGCCTCTGCCTGCCTTGGACCAAGGCCTATGAGTGCTCTGGCTTCACTAAAAAACTCCCCAGCGTGCAATTCCAGCACGCGTGGCAGGAGAGGCAGCGGCAACCAAAAGCTGCATCCTCTCTGCGTGTGTTGAGGGTCTCTACGAGCTCCTGGGTTTGTCCCAGAGCCTGACTGCAAACTCAAGGACAGAGATGCCCCTTTTCTCCTGCCAGCCCCGTACCTGGCAGGGAGAGCTCACCTGCAGCCCCAGCACCGGGCAATGGTCACGGCATGTCCCAGAGAGTCTGAAATCCCAGCTGGGACCATGGGGATGAAGGACAGCAGTGGAACAGACCTGTGTAGGAAGGGGCTGTCCTGCGGGGTCAATCTCAGAGTACAAGCCTCATGGTGCCTCCTTTAATGATGGAGAGCCTGGACAGCACCTGCTGGGTCACTAAAGGGAGCCTGGCAGAGAACAGCACCTCAAGTCCAGAATGAGCTGAAGTGCAGATGGAGGAACACTTGGAATAAGGGTGCTCTTTCCCATGGGCAAGTGCTGTTCCTGCCCAGGCAGCACTGGCAGTGCCTGTGACATGCTCCAGAGCTTCTGCTGCTCCCTTGGCTGTGCAGAGGGGGCCAAGAATGAGCTCTAAAATCCAAGGTCCTTTCAGCCTCCGTGGGAAGCAGTTCCCCAGCACTGGGAGCTGCTGGGACAGGAGGTGACACGGCAGGGATTGTGCCAGCCTGAACAGGGGCAGTTTCCATTTCAGATCAACATCTGCCTACAGGAAGGTTCCTCCTTGTCCCCTTGACAAAGCTGTTCTAAGCCTTTGCCTGTCCTCTTAAAGGACCACCCCAGCCCATCCAGACCTGCTCCAAAGGGTCCAGCATTAGAAAACTGCACGAGGATCACCTCAAAAAGAGAAGACAATTCTTTGAATTGAATGAACATGCTGCAGGAGCTCTGGGTTCAACCCCTCTCTCAGGACCCAAGCACAGCTCCAGCTCACAAAGATCATTCTCTGGGACACTCCCTGCACATACACCAAGCAGCTTTAGAGACCCCCTAGAAATGAGGGGAAGGAATAAAATCTCCATCAATGATGCCTGAACCATCTCAAAAAAGATGCTTGATTTCAGGTGGCTGAAAACTCCTGATGAGGCCAAACCCTCCAGCCCCTGACTGAGGTGGTCCCAGGGCAGGGGCCTGGGTCAGAATAGCTCCAGCCACCCTGGTTCCCCCCACAGAGCCCCCTCCTCCAGCACAGCACCCAACAGGCAGCAGCTGCAGCAGGGATGTGGCTTCCTCTGGCTGTTCTACACACACTGCTGGAGAAAAAAGAGGTTGAATTTTTAGCTTTTTGAAGCTCCTTGTCTTGAGCCCAAAGGCAGGTGAGGCTGTAGGCATTGCATGGCTCCCATTCCCCTCTGCCAACCCCTGAGCCCCCCAGCCTGCAGAGCCCCCCGGGTGGCACAGGAAGGTGGGATGGGACAGGAGCTGCAGCTGGGAGAACGAGCTGCCAAGCAGCAACAGAAAGGGGAGAGTTTCTTGAGAGACTTTTGATAGACTATTTGGTAAATACATGGATACATGAACAGCAGCAACTTGCACAATCCCCAGACTGTGCTCCCAAAAAGCACAACTCACAGCCTTCTGCATCTACAGGCAGGGAAGTCCAGGTCCTGTATTCTGGGCAAGAAAAAACCATCAATTCCTGAAGATTCTCACTAAGTTCAGTACAGTACAGAAGGAAGAGCTTCCAATCAGCCCAGCCGCCTTCTGGGACCCAACATAACCACTCCTGAGTGCTGCTGGGAAGAGACTGTGGGGACTGAGGCCTGAGAGCAGGGTCCTGCTTCCCCACTCTGCTACCTGGAATCCCAAGGACAGTGAAGATTGTAAAGGGAATAAACAGACTCTTTCTCAAGCGAGGTTCATAAAGCACACAAACAAGACCTGTCTCCCTCTGGTCTAAAGGATTTCTCCTGTTTTCTCTCTGGGAGATGAGGACAGGATTGCTGGATTCCAGACTATGCTATGATATGTGTCCTGCTGATGGATGAGCCTGAACGCTACCCCGTGACATCAAATTCTCTCACCTACAGCCCGCAGCCCTTGCAAAGCAAAGCCTCTCAGACACCTGCAGCAGGGATTTCCACCAGCAGACGTGACCCCAGGCAACACCCCAGTCACCCAGCTTTCTGTCCAAGAGTCCATGAGCACAGCAGTGCTGGCACAATTCCGTGGCAGAGCCAGGCTCCCATTCCTGCCTCCAGTGAGTGTCCCTGCCTGCCCTGAGGGGCGGAGGGGATGTGTGGACCCAGTGTCCGTGACCCCAGGGTACACCCACGAGCACGTGAGGGGCTGAGTGGCTCCAGGGGATGCAGGGTCTGGACGAGCCCCACATGGGCTGGGCAGAGTGGGGAACTTGCCCTCCAACGTGGCCAGGCTTGGGAGGTGCCCAGTTCCCTTCTGTCTGTGCCTGCAGGGCTTGAGCAGGCGGCGGCCAGTTGGATGAGGTGTGGACTCCAAGCACAGAGGGAGGGGTGGTGCAGCAGTGCAGCACAGGGTGAAGGTGGAACCCATCACGACTTCGAGGAGAGCTGAGGCGTCCACGTCACTGTCACCAGGAGCTGTGTGCACTGTGTGCTGTCCCGCACAGTGTCACAGACAGGAGAAGTCACTAGAGAGTTTGGATCCAAGTGAATTGGCATGGCTACTTTGGACTATGGTAACATGGGAGCAATTCTATTCCATGGCCTTTAATACATTTCATTTTCATAGCACCTTTCATCCCAGGGTTTAAGTGCTGTAACGGAAGCAGGTACTGTGCACCCATTAGCACGGGGGAAACCGAGGCACAGAGTGGTTTAGTGATTTGCCTTGGGCCACTTTGAAAAACCGTGGCAGTGTCTGGACAGCCTTAAACCTCCTGACTCCCTCAGTTGGTGAGACCACACTGCTGCCTCACATGAAGCCACTCCGCTCCCTGCCCTCCCCAGCAACGTGCTCCTACCCATTCTTCGGTGAAGTCTCATGCTCCTTTTTGATGCAAAAATATATGAAAAAAAAAAAAAAAAAAAAGAAAAAAGAAAAAAAGAAAAAAAAGTGCAGTAAACTAATGTTTAAAAAAGCACATTTGTGCTGTCTCTGTGCAAAGATAAAAGAAATAAATACATGATTAAAAAATTAAAAAGGTTCACAGTATCACACATGGATAGGTAGCTATGGTAGTGCACATCTGGAAAACACTGTGTTACTACCCAGGATTCTCTACACCCAGCTAGAATTCTCTGCTGGGAGCTGCGGGTGAGCGGGTGGTTTCTTTGCTGCCCACGTCTGGGGTAAGTAGAAATACATGGTTATAGTTTTGCTCCATTCTGAAACGCAGTGCCCGGGATCCTGCAGTGCAGCAATACTGGTGTCAGCAAGCTCTTCCCCATCCCACTGGAATGGCTGCATCAACGAAAAGGGAACACATCGACCTGCAGAGGGAATCGCTGCTCTCTGGGACTTCTGTGTCTGCATAGAGATTACTGCAAGAGGCAGAGAGAACAGAGTCACAGAATCATGGAATTGTTAAGGTGGGAAAAGACCTCCAAGAATACCAAATTCAGCCATCAGCCCAGCACCACCACCATGTTCACCACTAACCCATGTCCCCAGGTGCCACAGCCACACATCATTTGAATATTTCCAGGGACAGTGATGCCACCACTGCCCTGGGCAGCCTGTTCCAATACCTGACAACTCCCTTTCAGTCAAGACATTTTACCAAATATCCAACCTGAACCTCCTCTAGCACAGCTTGAGGCTGTTTCCTCTTGTCCTGTCCCTTGTTCCCTGGGAGCAGAATCTGACCCCCACCTGGCTGCACCCTCCTGTCAGGGAGTTCTGGAGAGTGAGGTCTGCCCTGAGCCTCCTTTTCTCCAGGCTGAGCCCCCCCAGCTGCTCCTCCTCACACTTGTGTTCCAGCCCCTTCCCCATGTCCACTCACTTCTCTGGACATGCCCCAGCCCCTCAATGTCTTTCTGGTTGTGAGAGGAAAGAGAATCAACCCCTGACCACCAGTGCCCACATCAGTCAGGTCTGTGTCCTGCCAACTGCCCAGCACAATCAGAGGCTGTTCTACATCCTCCAGAAATGGCAACATGTGTGGGAAACCTGAGCTCCCCAAAGTTTTTCCTGCACCAAACAACTGGGAATAAGCCACAGCCCTTGCTGAGCAGGCCAGGGCTCTGCCAGCACAGAGCTGACCTGAGAGGCAGCTGGGCTCTGCCGCAGCCATGCAGGAGCCCCACGCTGCCAGAGGCCAAGCTGACCTTGCAGAGGGAGCACAAACTCTGACCTCGACCCACCGGGCACCCGGCACACGGCTGCTGGACACTTACTGTATCGCTCTCCTCATCGGAGACAGAGTGGAGCTGAGTGCTATAGTGGAGCGGGGAGTAAACCCAACTCCTCTCGTCTGTCGGCTGCCAGAGTGGCCAGAGACGGCAGGGAGAATGCAGGGAGAGCAGCAGCAGAGCAGGGAGCAAAGGAGAGAAGAGGAAAAAATAAAAGGAGAAAATAAAAAGAGCAGGAAACAATACAGTAAGAACAGCTGTCCACCTGGAGGGAGAGCACTGAGCCCAGAGCCAGCTCTCAGCAGAGGAGCCCTCCTCATCCTCAGCACATACCAGCTCCCTGCCAACCAGGACACGGGACCTGTGCCAGCTGCAGTGGGGGTGGCACACCCTCTCCTCTTGTAGGGACAGAGTTTTAGAGCTTTTGAGATGTCAGGGGAACCTCAGCTCCTGGCCATAGCATCATCCTGGCTCCAGAGAAACTGAGAGATTTGGGAAGTGACTTACCTAAGAGCAGTGACAGCTCTGGGTTCCTGCTACCCGCTACCAGCTCTCACCCTCCCATTTTCAGAGCCCTGTGCATGCTACAAACTGATGTCCAGGAGGGCTTTTACAGGGAAACTGGATTTCTTCGTTGTGCCTTCTTCCTTCTCTGCAGAAGGCAGCAGAGCTGGGGTGAGACCATGGAGGATGGTGGCCACAGAAAGGAAACAGTTACTGCTGAGATCTTGGGGACAGTGGGGTGATGGGAACAAGTACAACACAGGAGGCAAAACACAACTGGACCCTGGAAAGAATGAGGGGAAGGAGGTGTGCCTTGAGGGACAGTTATCATAGCACTGGGCATTGCTGTGAGAAGACACACTCTGCTGCCTACACAGCACAGATTCAAGGGCTGGTCTCTGCTTCCAGTGTTCCCAGGGGGGCCCCATTTACACTGCAAACAGGCTCTTTTGTCTCCAGAGGAGCTCCCACAGATAAGAAACTGTCCCCTTTGACCCAGCCTGGCATTTGCAAAGGAAGAGAAGCAGAACTGGGTGTTTGGAAGAAGCCTGCAGTGTTCCCAGCCCAGGAACTGAGCATGACAGTCTACAGTGTACAAGGAACTACAAGAAGCCAGAGAAGCTTTGAAGCACTGGGCTCCACATGCTGAACCCCCCAGTAACTGCAGCTCCGTTAGTAGAGACTGCTGGGAGGAAGGAAGGCTGAGAAGCCCCTGTCTGGAGCTTCTCACAGGGCTCTGTCAGAGGTACAGGAAAAGGAAACCTCCCCACCACATCAAGCTTGTCCCACATCCTCTTTTTCATCCATGATGGTTCATCCATCCTGACTGAACCACATGCTCCAGCCAGTCTCCTTCAGAGCCTTTTAGGAGCTTGGATGCATGCAGGGAGCTGCAGGAGATTAAGGAGCACCCAGTGCTTGGCATTACCCCTCCCGGTGCCAGAGCAGCCCAACCCAGCTGAGGGGCAGGAGGGGCTGCAGGAGGTGTTGCCTGTTTGCCCAGCAGCACCTTCCTCATGCCATCAGCAACAGCCAGGGGCACATTCCTGCCCCTGCTTCCCCATGCACCCTGCCTGTAACCTAAATGGGAGCACCAGGCTGCACCAGCGAGGCTCTGGCAGCACTGCCACCACCCCCTGGGGACAGCAGCTCTCCCAAAGCATGAGAAGGTAAATGCTAAACTCCAGAACAATCTCAGCTCTAGATTCAGGCCCTAAATGCTCAAATGCCTCCCTACATCTTTTGGAAAGGAAAATCCTCCTTGCTTACAGAACACCTTCAGCGAGGAGGAAGCACACTGGTGATGCTGAGAAGGGCTGGAGAGCTGAAACCAGCCCTAACTCAGCACCAGCTCCTGCCTCATTTGGTTTATGAGCTGCTCCCCACAAGCCAAAACAGTTCTGTTTGCTATTGGAGTTTTAGAACCTTCAAAACATCTTAATGGTGTCTTTAAAACCCTCTTCCTGGGCTGAGGGAGCTGAGCCTGACATCACCTATAGAGGCCCCGGTGCCTCTCTGGCCAGGTCTGGTACTAAGAATCACAGAACAGTTTGGGTTGGAAAATCCCCCCTTGCCGTGGGCAGGGACATCTTTCACTATCCCAGGCTGCTTCAAGCCCATCCAATCTAACCTTGGACATTTCCAGAGAGAGGGCAACCACAGGTTCTCTGGGTAACCTGTGCCAGGGCCTCACTGCTCTCAGTTTTCCCAAGGGCTGGGTGACACTACGGCCCATCCCAGGGTAGGAGCTGTGTCACCAGTCTGCAGAAAAGGGACAGAGCTCATGATTCTCTCAGATCCTACAAGGAGATCCACTGGTGTCATTTCAATATGCTTCCCCCACTTCTGCTGGGCTGGTTTTTAATGCCCACTCAATCCAGAGCCCCAGCTGTTGAGAGAAATGGGATGCTGGCCCCAGTGTTTCAAAGCTGCAGCTCTGCTCCCCTACATGCTGTGCTGGCGTGGTCACTTACAATCCCAGAGGAATGCGAGGTAGTTCGGAGTCTGCGCTGGCGGGGAGAGTAAATCCAGTACCTCCCATCTGTGAACTGAGTGGCCCCAGGACAAGTGAGGTGAGAAAGGAAACAGAGGAAAAAAAGGGTGATGTGAAAGAGAGGATGAAAGAGAAAGCAAAAAACAAGGGGTTGGGCAACTCCAGGCCTGAACAGGTGAGCAGGTGGGAAAGCCGTGCAGGGAAGAGCGGCGCCCATGCCCTGCCACACTCTGCACTTTTATTCCCTGGGGATAAACAGGAGAATGAAGTGCTCTCCAGGAGCAGACTTCCAGTCACCAGATCACTGTCTCCTGGGACTGGCCAAATCCTCCTCTGCACACACCATCCCTTCACTCACCACTGCCCTTGAGCACTCCTGCAGGAGCAGCTGTGGTGCTACTTGAGCGCTCGCGTGCAGCCTCACCTGAGCTCCAGCTCAAGTGGTTTTCCAAGAAGAGCATCCATGGGAACTCAAATCAGCTTTTCCCTTCATCCCAGCAGTGATAAACACTCCACAGCACACGACACACATTTAATGCAAAACTCAGACTCAGATGAAGTATGAAATGCTGATGAGCAGTCAGTCACACTCTCTGTGAACACACTCTGCAGAATTTTCTCTTGGATAGAAGTGCCCCTCAAGCTGGGGGCAGTCTATATGCCCAGGGACAGGGAGGAAGAGCAGCTGACCCTCACTAGAAGACACTTGTCAGGGGAGCAGGCAGGATCTGCCTGCACACAGCTGCCATCCACAGGCAAGGAGGGGGCAGTGTTAGAGGAGCCGTTTGCATTTTGAACAGCATGCATCCAACCCCAAACAAGCTGTAAAACAGGGCTGATTCCTTCCACAGCTCCCACAAGCCTCAGAGCGACTCAGCAATGAGTGAGCAGCTCTGCAGCAGAGTCACAAGAGACCAGGGAAAGGCCAATGCTGCATTTTAGTTTAGGAAGGAGCCCATCACATGGGCTCAGGTCATCTCCAGCACCACAGAACCAACAGCAACAAGTCAGAGCAGAGAGGAGCCGGGCACCTCTTTTAATGAGGGTTCCAGTGCCCAGGCACGAGAGAGAGCTCAGCTCTCATGGGACAGGCACTCAGGTGTGCTCTGGGAATCCATGGGACAGGTACATGTTGCTAAAAAACCTCTTCTCTGGTCTGCAGAAGTTGCTCAGCCATTGTGGGAGCTGAGTGAGGACCAGCGCCAGGCTCCACGGCACTCTGCTGCCAACCACCAACTTACTCCCTGGCTCAGCACTAGACTCCCACTGCATCACCTAATGCAGCCTGCAGGGAAAGGAAAAGCCGGAGTTCACCAGAGCCCAAGGTCACCCTCTGCAACCACCTCCCTCTGGGTCTAGGCCATGTTTGTGTCAGGAAAGCAGCCAAGATCTCTGGCTGAGGAAGGAAGAGCCTCTCTGTTGCACCCACATCACCTTGGCTTGTCCCAGGAGCAAATGTGCTGGCCTAGATAAACACTTGTGCTTGGAAGTAGAGCAGCACAGCTACAGCTACATCCACAGCCGGAGTGCCACCTGTGTGAGCCCCACTAGATGCTGTTCTGAGTTCTCCAAATTTAATCCAGTTCCCTGCATTCAAAAACCCACCCAGCACCGAGGTCTCAAGGTGCTCCACACCAAGATGGTGCAGGGCAGCCACTGCCCACCCGACTGCGTGGAATGGATACTGACAGCCTTGTCCAACCCTTCCCATCACTCCCCAAGGGTTAGGTGGAGAAGGTCTCTTACAAAGTATATGTCTGTGACTGGCACATCGTCTTCATCCGAGGCCTGGCTGGCTGGCTCCGAGGCCTGGCTGGCTGTCTCCACCTCTACGGTGGCTGTGGATGTGACAATGGCACAGGCTGAAGAAGCTGCCTCTCTGCAGAGGGGAAAGAAATGACAGTCTAGTCACTGCAGTCAGGACAGGAGGAAGCAAATGGACTTATTAGAGAGGAGCTTCTTAAGATGCTGTGCTATCACATCCTGAAGGGTCATGTCAAGGCAGGGCAGGTCAGTACTGTGCTCAGCCTCACCGAACACCCATAGCTCCAGCAAAGCTGGAGCCCAGCAAAGCCTCCAGCACAAGCAGCCACAGCTCAAAACCCACTGTGTGGGCTCTGCCCAACACTCTAAAACACTCACTCTTTGACTTCTTCTTCGGGAGCTACAATCTCAACGTCACACTTGGGCTCCAGCTCGACACTGATTTGCTGAACCTCCTCCTGGACCCGCACCTCCTCGTGCGACCTGGAAACCAAAGGGGAGACAGGTCCAAAGACTCAGCTGGACATGAGTTATGCATAGCCCTCAATTTTAGGTCAGCCTGAATCAGTCCAGAGCCAGCCAAGCCTCTTGTGCAGCTCTGCCTCAGCACACAGCTGCTGCTGCTGCTGTCGTCATGGCACTGGGCTCCCAACACAGACTCAGTGGCTGATTTCAGCTCAGACAGAGCACTCAGACCTCCCAGAATTGAGGGTTTGGATAACCAAAACTCCCAGGAAAAAGAGTCAGTCCCGGAAGATTGCAGCATTCAGGAATAACAAGCTGGGAAAAGAGGACAAGAGAAAAGGAGTTAAACAGCCAGTGTAGCAGGAAAGATGGGCAGTGTCAGATGGAGCATGGGAGCAAAGAACTGGCCTCCAGGGAAAACCTGTGTCCAGAGTTAGCCTGGCACCAGGCCAGAGCCTCTGACCTCTTCCAAGACTCAGCACACTAAAGCTGCTCCAGGGTTGAGATCAGATTTATCTGCACACTCTGGAACTGTTTCTGACAATATCTTCACTATAATACCTCATGCTATTAATTGTGCCAGCCCTGGCCCCATGGGAAGGAGGAGCAGGAGCCTGCCCAGCTGAGGGGCAGCTGTCAGAGGAGAGCTGAGCTCTGGGTTCACTGACAGCATTGCCCTGCTCCGGGCTGGCTCTGACCAGAGCTGGGGCCAGTGGGCAACACTTCTGTCCAGCTCCATGCATGGAACTTGCTACACTCTTCCTCAGAGGGCTGGACCTCAAACCTGGACTGAATTCCCCAGCAGACCAGAATAACCAGAGGTGTGACATATTGTTGAGCAAATTGGGTAAGGTTTTTTCCATCTCAACTCAGGAATGTAAATTCTTGCTTTAATAAATTTGTGTCTACACTGGTTTTTACCAGGGGATCCCAGAGAGCTCCACAAGTGCACAGGTCCCTACTCTCCCAGGAAGGGTACATGGAGGCACTGGCATTAGAAAGGGACAAATTAGGCAAAAAACAGCAAAGGTGGCCACACCTGCAGACAGTCAGTGTAGCTCTGGCAAATCTGTGACAGACAGATCTACTCTGACCAAGCCACTGAGCTCCCTGAACGCTCCCAGGTCTCTCTGATTCACCTGACCCATTTCTGGATGAGCAATCACATACTACAGCAGCTCCCTCCCTCCAGGAGGTACCATTGAGTCTGAACTTTTTTGGATGAAGTCACTGCATCTGGCTCATGGGCCCCACCACTGGGGCCTGGGTTTAAGTCTCCAATTTTCAGCAATTTCTAACACTGGATTCTGCAGGATATGAGGTGCTTCACAAGTCCATGACACTTCTCACTGTGAGCAGGTCCCTCTCCTCCAGGGATAGGAATTTACCAGGATTCAGCAACATGCAGCATCCAGAGGTATTTTCATTAGGAAATACCATACAAAGGGATTTTTTCACAGTGCTTGTCAGCTGAACTCAGCAAATCACTCAAAGCTTGTAACAACAGCAGATGCCTGTAATGTCGGGCAAGCCCTCATCTTCCAAAGACCTTTCCTTCCAAGCACCAAACACTGACTGCAGGGAGAGAGGACATCAGCCTGTCAGGCTCCTCTGGCTATGGCACATCCTAGGACTGAGTCTCTGATGTCATTTCAAAGCCTACTACACCTACACAATGTCCTGGAAAGCGAGGGCAGAGCCAGCAGCATCCGCTGGCTCCTTGTGCAGATCCTGCTGACATGGGCAATGGGGTAACTTTTACTGATGCAAAATAATTCCACAATAATGCACAAGAATTTAATGATAAGAGCCTCTAAAATCAGACACCCCTCTGCAGCACAGCATTTCTGTCCTACTTTGCCCTTGGCTCTGAGACACCACAGGAGGGAAGAAGCCTCACAGATTTCTGAAAACACTGGAAGCTACTTCTGTGGGGACTGAGGGTGCTCAGTGCCTCACAAAGTCAAAGCCATTTCACTTTGCCCAGGCCACAAGCAGATGCTCAGAGGAGGAATGTTCCTGCTGTCAGGACTCACTTGCTTAAAGGAACTTAAATGACCTTCCTTGACTCTGGTGCTGGGTGGGTGGGTAAATTTGGACAACACTGTTGTCCCCTTTCCTATCAAGTAATTGGTATTTTCAAAGCACTAAGATCTGCTTTGCAAGGAAAATTCTGTGTGAGAAGTGGGGATCATCTGATTGCAGAAGCAGCTCAGCATCCATGCCAAATCCTGGAGCTGCTGAAATTCCCACTCAGCCCTCTAAGCAACCTTTGCACAGGGATAAACATGAGGTCTCTCTGCAGCAGAGAGAAGATGAGACAAGAAGACAGGAGACCCATTTCTCACCTGCCATCCTGCCCTGAGGAGTGTGTACGCCTCCTGTGGAAAGAAAACAGAAGAGTTTGGAGGAGCAATTTAAGCCAGAAATCCTGCACTGTCCCCAAATCTACCTCCACATCCCATGAGGGAGATGTTCTACTTAACAGCTGACACTTCTTCCAGCAATAATTAATCCCATCAAAGCTGTGTCTGCTTGCTCCCAGGAGAGATTTAATTAAAATCGGTCATTAGCATTCCAGAGTGGAGGGCAGCCTGCCAGGATCTGCAGCACAGAGAGCAACAGCAGCCACTCCACACCAGTGGGAGCAGGGAAGTCTCCTCACCTGTACCGGGGCTGCTCAGAGGTCTCCGAGGGGGATCGCTCGGGAACAGAGAGAGATGTTGACGATAGTGTTGTGGCTATGGAGGCTGTGGTAGCTTCTTCAAAGGAAGGAGGAGTGCAAGGGAGCAGGTCTGGCCTGCCTGCTGGCCCACAGCAGGGCAGGAGAGAGGCAGGAAGAAGAGATGATTAAGTCAAACACCAACACTTCACCTACACCAGGCCCGTGTGAGGCTGTTCCACCATGAACCTGCACACCGCACTGGGACTGGGCACTCAAACCACAGACAAGCAGTTTAGCTGGGCCATGACAGCCTCTCCTGAGGCATTCTCTGGAGAGAGCCAGTCAGCACCACTTCCAGCACAACAGGCAGGGAATAGAATGCCAATGAAGACTTCTCACTGGTGACCAAAGCTGGATTAAAGGCTTGGATCACCAGGGATAAATATCCAAGTGAATTAAGAGATGAACTGAGTGTTCAGTGCTTTGCACAGGGAGCATTCCAACACCCATGCACTGGAGGAGCTTGTCCTCCAGCACTCAGGTGTAAATGCAGCCAGAAGGAAGTGAAGGAAAGGCAGCACAGAACCAGGCCATTCCTCTGTTTTCCAATGGCAAGATCCTGCCTGTTATAACTGCCCAAACACTGTCATTGGAGTGCTGCAGTTCCCAGTCACCCCCAAAATCTTTTTTTTAAAGGGTAGAAAATGCAACTTTCTGTTGGCTTTGGGCTATGACTTATGATGCCCCTTGGCAGCAGTAATGTCTGGCAGCAGTGATGCAGGTGACCATTTTTACTGCAGAACCCCACAATGCTGCAAAGAAGGGATTTGGTCTCCTTTGATGCAGAGGTCTTGCATCAAGTACCTGCTGGTGCTGCGACAAAACAATGCACTCTTACCTTCTTCCCTGTCCTGGTTAGGTTTAGCACCTGCAAAGCACAGCAAGACATGCAATGAAGAGCTATCCATGAGGAAAGATCTGCAGTTGGTGCACAGTGGGGAACTTGATGAGAACAAGGGAGGATCCTAAGAACTGCTAGGAAAGAGAGGGTGACCACAGAGCCAATACCCTGAGCGGGGCTGTCACCTTCATCATCGAGCGTGGGGTAGCTCCTGGCCGCCCGCAGGTCGTACTGGGTGTCGTCCTTGTCGGAGGCCAGCTGGCTGGCCGAGAACGCCGCCGTGGGACCCGCCGTCTTCACGGCCAGCAAGGCACTGCGCCCTTTCTTGGAGGGGGACGACTTCAGAGCTGGGGGAGGGAGGGGGGCAGAGAAGGTCAAAGTACCACCACCAGCTACTGTCACACCAAAGGCATTTCTCCCTTCACAGGGAGAGGCTCTGCCCTCACACACATCCCTTCTGACTGAACCAGGTCAGGTGCAGAGACTGGGTGAGAGTCTGAGCAGACCAAGGCAAGCTGTGACAATCTGAGGGCTCTGCAGTTCTTAGCTTTGCTCTGTATCATGGAATGTTTTGGGTTGGAAGGGACCTTAAAAACCCATCTCATTCCACCCCCTCTATGGGCAGGGACATGAGCACTAGAGCAGGCTGCTCCAAGCCCTGTCCAGCCTGGCCTTGGACACTTCCAGTGATGGGGCAGCCACAGCTGCTCTGGGCAACCTGTACCAGGGCCTCCCCACCCTCAGATTTCCTAACTTCTAATCTAACCCTGACAGCTCAAAACAACTGCCCCTTGCCTGTCACTATCTGCCTGTATAAAAAGTCCTTCCCCCTTTTTTCTAAGCCTTTTTCTAAGCCCCCTTTAAGCACTGGAAGGGGCTCTAAAGTCTCCTAAGAGCCTTCTCCAGGCTGTACCCCCCCAGCTCTCACAACTGTACCACTGTAAAACCCTGCTCAGGCTCCAGCCCAGACTCCTTGTGAAGCCTGCAGCAGCAAGGCCAAGGTAAAACCTCAGAGCACAGCAGCCCCCGAACTTGGTACTTACAGGAATTCTTTCGAAACACCGTATTGGTCATGAATTTGAAGAATCTCTCTGCATAAAAGCTAGGTCTGTGTACTGACACCGTGTCCTACAACAGCAAGAAGCAATTGTTTAATTTTAAAATGATCCTTCAAGGCAGAATTTCTGTAACAACCAACACAGTCTTTTTTATTTCAACATTTAGCACTGACAGAGCCTTAAAATGGAAAGGCTTAACTGAAACACTCTAATTAATGCTATAAATAACCCTGAAGCATTGCCTCTGATTGCATTTGATTATATTCTTGCTGTGATTTTATAATGGATTTTGGTGATTTTATTCCTTTGTAGACTTCCTGGATTTTTTTTAAACACTGGCCTGATTACATACATGAAATTTCTTCTGGCTTTGCTGGCTGCCATTCCAATCAAACCTGGATACCTTTGCATGTCACACAGATACCCAAATTCAGCCAAGGGTCTCCATACATTTCAAATGTTCTTGTTTAAAATAGTAAAACTGAAGCTCTTTCTGCTTCTGATGTTCGACTGTACTTCCATGACTTGGCATCTCCACATTTCCTTTGCCACTTTAAGGGAAGCCAGGAAATGCAAGGCTGAAAAATGGTTTCCACATCTAAGGTTGTTCTTTCAGAAACACACACCTGGCTGCTGCAGGAATGAAGCCAGCATGGAAACATGGAAAGAGATTTGCTGGCAGAAAGCTTGCTGAGGTGGAAGCAGCCAGTCACCAAAGAGAATAGCACAGGGCTCACGACAGCCCAGGAATCCTGGTGTCATGGGAGACAGGAGCAGGGGAGGAAAGCTGTGAGCACAACAGCTCAATATGTGAGGAGCTGGATTGAGCAAGGAAACCTGTCTGGGAACAAATGGCACCACCTTGCTGTGCAGGAATGAGGGGCAAGAACTGCTCCTTTCATCAGCTGCAGCTGTGCCAGGTCAGGCTCCATAAATAGCCTCCAAATAATCCTGCAAGGCTTAGACAACTCCTGCCTCTGCACAGGCACTCACCCCATCATGGACAAGGGCCTTCCAGGTGTGTTCTAACTTCTTGATGAACCTAATTCCAAGAAGTGGAGAGAAAAATAAAGATACAGATTCAGGCATGCACTCTGTACCAAGCCCCCTTTCATACCCTGTAGGAGAGATCCCTGAGCTGCCAATGTCACCAGGACTGAGCTTTCTCCAGCATCTCCCCCAGGAGGTCAAGACTGCCTGGGAACACCACAGGGAAGGAGGAGCTGGGCTGGAAAAGGTGAACCTTCCACTCCTGGAGATAGGCTTCCCACACTGAGGTGGGTAACTACTTCTTTACGAGCAGCTCATCATCGTGGACAAAGGGCTGTGTGTCCCTAGCTATTCTAAGGACATGATGGAAGCCCACGGCCAGCTTAGGGCAGCCATATCTACTCATCCTCACAGTCTCCAGGAGAGAACATGCCCCCTGCTTTCATTTGGTACTAAAAGAGATGTTATCAACCAGAAAAGACACACTGTGTGGTGGTTTCTCTCCTCACCAAATATCAATTTAATGCAAAACCAACACACACTGCCAGGTTACCTACCTGTATGACTGCAGGATATCTATGATTCCTACGTGCAGCAGGAGACGCTCTCCTTTGCCGTTCACTGCTGGGATCCCTCCCATCCTGCAGGTAAGGCACAACTTCAGCAGGTGCAGCCTCAGCCAGAGCACCTGTAACACCCAAGCTCTGGGGAAGGGCAACAGCAGCTGTGCTAAGGGGCTCTGGTGTGGTGTCAGACACATTGTAAAACCAGTGTGCTCACACTGTGCACAACCATGGGAGTCACTGACTGACCTGGCCTGACCTCAGGTGTCCCAGGGTCACTGCCTGCATGGCCAAACACCATTGTCATGACAGAACCTGCATCGTGTGGCACAGCTCTGCCTGGGCCAGAAAGCACCTTGGAGTTTTCTCCTGCCTATTTTATTCTGGGGATCAGGTTATTTATCGGGTCAGCGAGAGCTGTCTGCCATTAGGGCAGTAAATCCTTAAGGACAAAGGTATTCCCAGTCCCATCCACACTAATGCCATCCTGCCAAAGTGCAGCAACCATCAGCACCAGCACACAGCCACAGCAGAGGAGTGCCAGACACTCCTTCAGGCAGCTGCTGCACTTACTGATGCTGCCTGAAGGACTGGAAACACCACAGTATTATCTCAGCTCTCAGGACGGACCCTCCATCAAACCCACAGCAGCTGGTTTCAGACAGCAGCAAGCAGCAAACTCCACCATTCCTTGGCCCAAGAGCCAGGGAGCCAGGCAGAATCCCAGGTCAAGCACAGCACAGGCTTGGGGCAACCCCCAGCCTCCAGCTCCAGCAGTGACTCCAGCACTTGGCTACACTGCTGTCTGCTAACCCCACTGGGATGGCCTCAGTGAACGGCCAGGGATTCCAGAGGTGGGAGTGATGGAGAACTCCAAGCTCCTAGGGACAGGCTGATCCCTACTTCTGCTCGAGTATTTGGGTGCTGAGCTAGAACTGAGCAAGTGTCTTCTCCCCAGGGAATGGGTGGATGTTTAGAGGCTGTTACACAAACTGACAACCTACGCCTGGACTAAGACGAGACTGCTGTGAGGCCAGAGCCTTACAGAACTATTTCCCACCCTGGCTTCCCCCTTTCCCTCCACAATGGCAGCACTACCAAAACCCCAGGAGAGCTGCTCCCTTGAACAGTTCTGTGGGCCTCATGAGGGATTTCCCACTCCAGCCTCCACCTGTGCCCCTCCCAGCAGCACGAGCGAGCCCAGGTTTCACCTACGTGTCGTCCGTGTCTATGGACTCCCCCCGGGCAGCCCCTCCCTGGATGGACTCCATGGCTGTGGAGTACAGGGCCTTCTGCCCCACGGGACGCTTCTCATCCGACGTGCTGTGGGCTCCCTCTGACAGCTGCTCCCGCTCGTGCTGGTCTATGTTATGAACCCCAAGCAGGAGGCTGTAGTCCATGATTTTAAAGCTTTCCAATACCTACAGGTTAATATTGAGTTCAAGAACAAAGACAAAATATCAACCCAGCAGCAGAAATACAGACCCCGAAGCATGGAATCAAAGCAATCAAAGTAAAGCTTCCCATCTACATCCCCAATAACAACTCATTTGACAGAGCCTGAAAGTTGCTGAACCAACAGTCACCTCTGGGCTTGACTGCACAGAGTTTGGCCACCCCACAGTCACAGCAAAGACCTGAAGGCTGGCAAACAATACCACTGTATCTGCTGCACGGTGATTGGGAAAATGCTCCAGCAGAGCAACTACAAGGGGAGCAGGCTGCCAAAGTGTGATGCACCAGGCAAAGGAGCACAGCCTCAGTCCTCAGAGGCTGCCATGAGATCCAACTCTACTGCTTGGCTTTCAGGGAAAAGGGCAGGAGAAAGGATTGATCCTACTCTGGGGTCAGCAGATTAGCAAGGTTCTCAATTGGGAATTGCTCTTCCTCATGCCCGAGAGCCCCAGAGCTGTCCCTGAGCTGCCCCCTCCTTACCAGACAGTCTCGCTGCAACGTCTTCACCAAAGCACTGAAGGTGTCTGCATCCAACATCAGGCCCTCGGGCATGTCTTGGATGAAGTCCAGATCCTTGTATGTAGGGCTGGATTTTTCTTTTTCCTTCTTGGATGCCCGGCGTTTATAGGTTGAACCTTTGAGGTCGAATTTCAGGTGCATTTTCACCACTCGAGGCAGGATGTTGTTCATCACGACCACACGGATGTTTTTGCCCCCAGACTGCACACAGTACAGTCCATAAAACTTGGGCAGCAGTGTCCGGGGGTTCTGGTTCAGATTCTGTAGCAAGGGTGGAAAGAAGCATGAGAAAGGTCATTTGAGCAGAAAATTCCTGCTGTGTTCACCACAAAGCATGTCAGCAGTTGGACTAGGGATCCTTTGCTGAGAGGTTTTCTCAACTTAACAGGAGCTCAGTGTATGCATTTGACAAAGTCCTGCATTTCAGTGGCTTTAGGACCTGAAAATACAGGGACTGAGATGTTCAGCACTCTCTGGGCAAATAACCAAGTCCGGAAATCCCCTGCTTTCCCCAAGTACAGCAGCTAAAAAAAGGAAATCAAACTGGGAGAGAAATAAACACAATAAGTGGGAACTTCAAGCTTAAAAATAACAGCTCTCTTTATCTCTCCACCAGTGTCAGAATCAAGAGCCGTTCTCCAGCCCAGAATAAACCATGGACAGGGTTATTTTTTAAACAAAAAAAACATAAATGTTTTCCTTCTGTTGCAGAGCTGCTTTATAAAGCAGTCAACCAGAAAGCACGGATATCCTGTTCTGCTGTCATCTCCTTTTTTTAGGCAGCAGAATAATTAGGAATGACATGACAGGCAGGATTTGCTTGTTCAGCTTTGGGCACATTTAGGAAGGAAACAGAACTTCTTTGCATGCTGTGGCAGGAAAGACAGACCTGACAGGTTCTGACAGACAGCAGAAACGTAACTGTATTAAAATTTCGTTCCCCTCAGCTCACCCACCTGGGCACAGCAGTGAGCCCTCTTGGAGAGTGCCAAAAGTAACAGAGGCAGGTAAATGGAAACAGCTTTAAAGTAACTCAGGATGAGACCACCCTGCTTCCTTTCCCTGACTCCTTTGATATGAGTGGTTTCCCAGGAGCAGCAGGGTGATCAGGGGTAGCACCACAGAACCCATAGACAGTGGAAAGCTGCAAAAGGTCACTCAGAACTCTGCATCAGACAGGTAAGTTCAGTTTAATTCACTGACTGATGATGGCAGGATTAACAGTGCAACTCCATTCCCACTCAAAACCCCACACCTGATTTACTCCACACATTAGGCAACAGGCAGTGCTTTCCAAGAAAACTCATCCTGTCCAGGAATGTGAGTGTCATCTGCAAAAGCAAGTGATTCACAGAATCTCAGCATGGTTTGGGTTGGAAGGGACTGTGAAGACCATTTGATTTTACCTGTGCCATGGGCAGGGACACCTTGCACTGTCCCAGGGTGCTCCAAGCCCCATCCAACCTGGCCTGGAACACTCCCAGGGATGAAGCAGCCACAGCTGCTCTGAGCAACCTGTGCCAGGGCATCCCCACCTTCACAGGGAAGAATTTCTTCCTGGCCTGGCTGTCACTAACACACAGACATCCCATAACCCGCCTCTCTTGGGTAAACCTTCCCCAGTAAATATTGAGCAAGGAAAGGATTTTCACAGAACCAGTGTAGGATCACATAACCCCACTGCACCAGGCACACAGATGGGGCAGCAGCACTGCTTCTCATCACCTTCTCCTTGGCATCTTCACAACAAACAAATCCCTGGTCATTGTAACTGAATGTCAAGAGTCCTCATCCATAAATCTGGAGCCTCCAGCACAGTTGTGCAGGGAGACCAGCTCCTGGTTTTTACACCAAAACAGCAAGTTTGGGTCCAATTTACTTGACCCAATGCAAGTCTCTGGGTCAAGAGATTGCCAGACTGAAATGCAAAGCTGGCTGGTACTTTGGGGGCCTCCAGCTTGGAACTGCTGCCAGTGGGAGTCAGGACAATCCTCGGAGTAATGGTCAAACAGCAGGAATAGGAGAGATTCAGGGACAGCAGTGCTTTCCCCACAAAACCAGGGTGGTTGCATTATTGCCTGGAGAAAAGGAGGCTCGGGGGGACGTTTTGCTCTCCACAAGTCCCTGACAGGAGGGTGCAGCCAGGTGGGGGGCAGGCTCTGCTCTCAAGGAACAAGGGACAGGATGAGAGGAAATAGCCTCAAGTTGTGCCAGGGGAGGTTTGGGTTGGATATTAGGGGAAATTTCTTCATGGAAAGGGTTGTAAAGGATTAGAACAAGCTGTTCAGGGCAGTGGTGGAGTCACCATTCCTGGAAGCATTCAAATAACGTGTGGCTGTGGCACTTGAGGACAAGGTTTAGTGGTGACCATCATGGTGCTGAGCTGAAGGCTGGACCTGATGATCTTGGTGGTCTTTTCCAACCTTAAGAGTTTTACTATTCTATGATTGCAATCAGCAGCCATCCCCAAATGCAGGCTGGGGCAGATGCACACTGCCAAGTGAAGAGGAATGAACTAGTTCTGGGAAAAGGACACTCAGAAGCACACATCTGGGAAGCCATTCTGAGGCCATAAATGCCTCCAAACTACAGCACAATTATCTGCCTCATGTTTACCTGCAGAGTTTGCAAATAATCAGTAGGATTTGTGCTTCTGGGACTGGCTTCATGACATGCTGTTAACACTGTCCCTGGTGTGGGGGGCAGGCCACAAGACACCCAGGTGGAGGTGAGATGCTCTGCCATGACAGAAAAGCTGCCATGAGAAAGCTAAGCTGGGTCTGAGGTCCTGGGTGATACACACCATGTAGTATCCAGGGAGGAGCTTCTGCAGGAATTCAGCTTCCTTGTGCATCACAGTTTTGATGATGAATTCATCGTCGCTGGTGACATAGAAGAGGGAGCCGCTGGCCCCGGGGTTGGACAGCTCGATCAGAGGCTCGTTACATAACGAATACTGGTGAGAAAAAGAAAAGAAGGTGTTTTATCCCCCATTTATTGCAGATTTGAGTTCTATGCCCTCAAGGGCCTTCCCTACCATGTCATCTCCCCGGGAGATTAAGGGGTAGCAAAGCTCAAGTGAGAACTATTTTCATTATAGGTTTGGTCTGAGCAACCAAACTGATGGACAATTTATAATTAGAGACTAAGATTACAGTTCAGAGCATCCCAACTGCTCAGTATCCAACTAATCATCTGCTTTCAGGAACATCCAGCCTTCATAATGACATCTTATCTGTTCCCATTGTGCCTGCACGCACGTATCACATTCAGGCTCTTTGAGCACAGCCTGATGAGCACAAAGGATTCCAGGAGACACCACAGCCTGCTCAGGGAACCACATATCACTGTGCTGGAGGGAACACAACACACTGGCTGTTCTCAGCAGCCTCCCCTGGCCTTGTGCTCCCCTGTTCCCTGTGAAAGTCAGTGCCTGATTCACAGAATCCCAGAATGGTTTGGGCTGGAAATGACCTTAAAGCTCATCTCATTTCATACATGGGCAGGGACACCTTCCACTAGAATAGGTTGCTCCAAGCTCCATCCAACCACACCACGCCTCACTCCATCAGTCCTGCTAAAAACACATGACAAGTCTCATCCCAGGTGTGCAATCAGAAGAGATGAGTCCCTCCTCAAGCACAGCAAAGAGTTCTGCATTGAGATCTGAACTGGGAGAGCACGTCTGGTCATCAGGACACAAACAGCAGGTCCTCAAATAAGGACTTGCCCAGCAGCAGAGGAAAAAAAAGGAGAAAGCAAAGCAGGCAGATGCACTTTTTAGCTCAGTGCCCACTCAGACAGTGCAGGGGTCAGGTGGGTTCAGGGCAGGATCACAGAACTGCCCAGTGAGAGGTGAGATGGGGAGAGGGAGGTGATCAGAACAAGAAATTAAATGCTCATCATTATGTAATGAAAATGGCTTTCAGCTCTGCACAGATTAACAACCCCAGACTTGATCAAGCTAATCATCTCATGCATAATTAAAGGCATTTGCTGCTGTGGCAGGCAAGAGACAGTCAGGAGAAGCAGAAACAACAAATCAGAGCCATGACCTTTGCAACTGAGGCAAACTCCTTGCCTGTCCTCAGTTCTGAACACTCATCCATCAGGCAGCACTGCCTTGGCTGGCACAGGAGGAGATCACTGTTACCCTCCTACCAGGCACTGGCACAGGTTTGTTTCACTGGTAGGTGTTCAGCTGTGACCACCCCCATCTACAGGTGAAGTCACACAAAAAGGGCTGTTCCAAAAGGGGAGGATGTGCACTCATGGATGTGTTTCCTTCCCCAGTTCACATAGAACAGGATGTCACATAAAAGCAAGGGCCCAAATTCAACCACAGTGCACGCGAAGCCCCAACAGCTTGTACTCCAAGGTATTTGAAAACCAGCCCTTCCAGCTCTGAGGAGCTTTTGAAGCACAAGAACAAGCCGTGGTTTATTCTGTCTTTTTAAGATGATTAACATAACTACACTCACATAGCTCTCCAGTGAGTACACAAGAAAAAATTCCCATCTTTGTCCTTAGAGCCGCAGGGGACATTACAGGGTCGCACCCAGCAGAACACAACTCCTTTGGCTTGTAAACACAGTAAGTTATTGTTACCACAAGGACCAGAGAGGGAAGCCCATTGCAGGGCTTACACAGCTCACACTGTGTGCAGGTCATGGCCTTCCTCCAGTACAGGCTGGCAGCTGCCGTTCAGCAACCTCAGACTTGGAATCATGAAATGTTTTGGGACGGAAGGGATCTTAAAGCCCATCTCATTCCACCCCCTGCCACGGGCATGTACACCTTCCACTACAACAGGTTGCTCCAAGCCCCATCCAACCTGACCTGGAACACTCCCAGGGATGGGGCAGCCACAGCTTCTCTGGGCAATCTGTGCCAGGGCCTCACCACCCTCATGGTAAAGGTAAATAAAGGAGGACAAGACAGAAAAATCTAAAAATATATCCATACCAAATAATCATCTGGACGAATCCCAAAGAGCTCTCGGAAGTACCGGAAAGCCACCGGGGCATAGGTCTTGAACCTGAAGTCGGCGTAGTGGTGAGCCGGGGTGAGGTTACTGCCTTCACTGCACAGAACACACACATGGGCACGGCCTGTTACCACTCACCAGACATGGACACTCACACCACAGCTACTGTGTGCTTCAGATTCACTGAGCCTTGCAAAAAGACATCTTTGGAACAACAACCACCACCTTTCTTCTGTGGTAGGAAAACAGGTTTCAAACGATCTGCCAAAATCTATTTCCAGAGATTAAAGGAACAACCACTTGCCAAGCAGAATATATTTACACAGAGAACATAACTTTTTTGAGCTTTGTTTATTCACAGTTAGAGAGCTCCCAGAAGGAGTTACTTCCATGTAAAACATGGTATGATTTTGTGGAAGAAATTCTAGATGGTCAGCTAGGAAGACAAGCACATAGGAAGGGTAACAAACTGGAGTGCACAGCACTGCATCCTTCACTGTGCAGATTCCAACACTTCCCACTGTTCTGTTTGTATATCACGGAGCAGATTTAAAACATTCAAAGCATGCAACTCTGATCTAAAGACAGATGGAAGCTCTCTTGAAAAATCAGTGAGAGGACAAGAAAAGAGGTAATTCATGCATTCATTTTTTTCTCCTTCTCCTTTACCTTGGGAAAAAAATGCTCTCCACCACGTAGAAGTCCTGCATCAGGACATCTCTCTCTGGCTTGGAGCTCAGATTTCCCACAGTATATCCAATCCCCAGCTGGATGGCCCCCTTCAGAGTGGATGAGGTGGTCTGGCAAAAGGAAAAGGGCAGTCAGTGAGCATTTCACAGCAGATAATCACAATAACATCCCCCGCATTACAACACAGTCACGTCTGTGATTTCTGTGGGGTCATCTCAGGCACCACATGCTGCTAATCAAGTTCATCCAGCTGCTGAAGAGATGAATTAGGGCTTCAGATTTGCTATTTGCAGGATTGTGCTGTCCAAGAGTGCTGCATAAAAATCTCAAACAGATTAATAACTACTGAGTCATAACTTCTCTCAGCCTGTCACTCACACTTGGGTGCCATCCCCCACTCCCCAAACCCAAACCTTTTTGTAGGTGGTTTCCCCAGAAGCATCCACGCCTCGATGGCCAATCTTCTTTCCTTGGCCCGGCTGTCCTGGCAGTGAGGGGCCCTGCAAGGAGAGCACAGGGACAGTCAGGGCACAGGCTGAGCTGCCACCAAGCACATAGCGAGCAGCACAGCCACATTCTCACACTGTACTGCACACAGGGATCATGGTACTGCTGGAGAATACCCTGCAGAGTGCCAACAGGTGAAACTGAAGCTCTTTGAATTATACTTCCACCTCTGAAGATGAGTTAGAAAAGCAACACTCCACCTGACACCCCCACTGCTTGCTGCAGAGCCCTCAGCAAAGATGCTGAGCTTGGGAAAGATCCAGCTGCCAAGATTCCCCTGGTGCTTGACTGCAGTTTCCCATTGATTTAAAATCCTATTGATTTTAAACATTGATGTATTAAATCAAACTGCCACAGAGACTTAATCTTAAAATCCCACGCCCTCAGGTGTCACACTGACACCTTGGGTTTGCTGGAGAGATCAGAGCCAGCTGATGGGGACAGCCCCACCCCACTCACACTGAGATAATCCATTTAAGCAAGATCTCATCTGTTTACAATTCCAAGGCTGAGCCCACACAGGGTGAGCCACAGGAATGTCTCTTCCACAAGTTTTGAAGTTTACAGAAATGCTATAGACTGCCAGCACTTCAGGGTGACAACAAACCTGCTCCTGTCCCTTCTCCTCTCCTACCTCTGAGTCTGCCTAGGCCTTTCTTTGCCAACCCAGAAGGTAGCAGGTTGTGGCTGCTCCTTAAACAGCCTGGTGTAACCAGGTGTTGGGAAGTTCCCTGCAGCTCCTTTTGCAGCCCTAGGGACTCTCTACTCCACCACCAGTCAACACTGCATCCACACCCAAGCTCTTTGCCAGCTGATCCCCATGGATCCTGGAGCCAACCAGACAGCTCGAAATGCTGGTTAGAGACCAGCACCATTTCAGGGTTTGTTATATTGCAGAACAGCTTTGGATGTTCCTTTGAAGAACATGCAGAGAGATCCAAGGTCACTTCCCAAGTGACACTGTTCTATCCCTGTTCCTCTTGAGTGCTGCACAGACCCAGCTCCGAACCAATGGCTCCAGCAGACAATGCATAATTTTGCTCAGACTAAGAAGTTCTTTGTACTTCAGCTTTTGATCAAGAGTTTGCAGTTATTTCTGGTCAATCTGCTCATACTTCTCATACTACGGGGCAGCCTGAGCTCTCCTTCAAAAATCCCATTTCCTACCCTATTTTATTAGCAGGGCCAGCCTTGCTTCTGAGCACTCCTCCCCCAGCAGCTGTGAGCAGCAGCACAGCTCAGCCTCTCCTTCTACCAACCTGCTGGATCTTACTCCAAACAAGCCCAAGCTGTGCTGTCCTGCCTTGCCAGTGCCTCACCATCATACTCCCAACGCGATGAGCAGACACAGGCAGGGGAAGGGACTGCCATCCTAGGAACTGCAGTGACAAAAGTCTCTTCCAGTTTCCTGCTCTGCCTGTGGCTGTTTCCAGGGCAAGAAAAAGTGGCCCTATTTGTGCATTGAATGATGCAACCACAGAAGCTGAGCTTCCCACTACACATATTCCTATGCAGGTACAAAAGAATCAAGTGTTGCATTCCAGGCAATTTTATGGGAAGATTTTGCTGTTCACATACACAAATGCTCATCATCCCAGGTGAAGAATGGGAAGGGGGACATAAAAAAATTTGATCAAACAAAAATAATTTGAACATGATGCCCTAAACCATGAGTGTGGGTTTCAGGGAACAGCTTTCAGGCACAGAGCCTCCTACTAGATTCCCTGCTGCCAACTGTGAAGAGTTTTGCTCCAGAAGGTAACAGTGACTCAGAACCTGTGACCTGGAATATCTACAAGACAAGATGAGTCCCTGGAGATGTTCCCCTGTTTTAGGGCTTCACAAATCACAGCCTCCCTAACTTGCTCCCAGTGGGTAAGTGTGGGAATCAGAAAAACAAAACTTCCACAGACATGGAAGGGTTTGATTTGCAGCCTTGGGAGAAGCTTGTATTGATGTAAAAATACAATACACAGGCATTAAGCAGAAAAATCATAAACTTATGTTTCTATAATTGTAACTAAGAATATACCTTAAGTAAGTGAGAAACTGTATTACTAAGATGATGAAGGGTTTATAATGTAGGGAAGTGGTTGTACAGAGTAAGCTAGGAGTTTAGAAGTTATAATAGAAGCATCTGTGTATATGTATGATAATAGCCCATTGGATAAAAGTATCCACAGTGCAGCAGAAGTAAGTAAAGGTGAAAGGTTAGAAAAGTAAAATAAATCCTGTGGCAACTGTCTGTTGGTTTAGAAAGTTATGTATTGTCTTGTAATGAAGAACTTGTGACTGTTTTGAGCTGTGGTTGACTGCCTGCTCCTCTAAAATCTCATGGCCTCTGAAACTGATGTTCATCTGAGCAATAAATTGTTCTTAGCCTGAAAATAGTCCCATCCCTTCATTAAAAGCAGTGACAATGATGGGTAAGACCCAACACAGAGGCCTGGGTGCACAACACATGCCCATACACGCACTCTCCAGTTCCCAACTCCAGGTCCTGGTAGGAAGAAGTGCCCTCAGTCACCAATGCAGAGGCATCATGGATCACACAGCCAAAACCAGCCACGTGATGGGCACAATCCCTCCACATCCCTTCTGTGGCTGTGGTGATGCCAATGAAGGGACCCCAGAGACCTGCCACTAATTTTATTTCTCCCAAATAACAGATATAGATTTTGTAGTAATCTAGTAAGTATTTTGAAATGCAGTTTTGCTCAAAAAAGGCAGGCAGAAGAGTCTCCTAGAGCTCTGTGTTCTCATTTCTCAACACAGGATTGTCCAACCCAGCTTTACACATCTCACCTCAGTGATGGCTGTCTTCTTTGGGCCCAGACCTGCAGACAAAAGGGAAGAGCATCAGGAAAAGTAGGGACATCCAGTAAAAACCCCCAACCCAATCACCAAAACTCTCAGAAAACAGCTCAATGGTTGTCTTTTCAAGTACAGCAAGCCAGCCTTTAGAGCAGCTGGTTTTACTTGGTGTTCAGCTTCACTAGTGCAGGAATCTGATGGTACAGGAGCCACCTGAACAATTTCATATTCAGAAGCACAAAAATGCACATTTTTTCCCAGCAACAGTATTTCCTAGAGGCTTCAGCAGAGAGGTCTTGGAAATCTCTGCTGCCCCATTAAGCAATGGGTCCACACTATGCTGAAGACCTGGATCCACACAGAAACCCAGAGAGACACTCCTGAAGCTGTTTCCCAGCCACTCAGAAGGCACTTGACAAACTATATTGATAATTGAATATATTTATAGAATCCTATGTCCAAATATATCACACAAATGAATGCATCATTTATCTTATGGCTGCCTCAGGAGAAGCCACTGCTGCTCCATTACAGCTAACAGTGGAAATCAGGGTTTTGCCTCAGGCTTTCAGGTATATAATCAGAGCTGGAAACACAGGCCCAAACCCTCTGACATGAGGCCATCTCCCATTTCCAAGCCTGAGTTTGTTTTTCTGAGTTTTTCCGAGCTCAAATTTGCAAGAAGCTCCTTAATTTCAGACAGCAGGGAGCACAGGCTCCTGTGTGGAACGTGGGACTGTGAGATCCAGCCCAGCTGGCTCCTGACAGTGACCATGAAGGATCAAGAGCTGCTGAGAGGAGCTCCCCACACCACCCCAGCAGTCCCCCAGCACCTCTGTGTGCACAGAGCAGTTCTCATGCAGGAGCCTCCTGCACAGAACACGAACTCAAGGGGCAGCTTTAAGGCCTTACTTCCACGTATGAGCTTCCCTGCTCCTGTCCTACAGTGTTCCTACAGGCACAGATCCTTATCAACCCATAATCCTTCAGAAAGGGCTTGATTTTGCAAAAGATCATTGAGTGCAGTTTTGAGTTCATCTACACTCAAATTAGGGGGTGATCCTCTCTGGGAGGGAGTGGATGTCCTCTGTCTCCTGGCTGGAGAGCAGGAAAAGTCCAAGAGCAACTTTTGCTGCTGCAGCATCTCCCCCATTTGGTGAAGGAAGAATTTTGATGGTTTACCCATGGTACCTGCTCAACCCCCTCAAAGAGAAACAGTGATGCTGCTCCAGGGCTTGTTTTAGAAGGAGCCTCAGCAAGAACCTGAGCATCAGTACCTAAAGGAGCTCCAAGAGAGCTGGAAAGGGACTTTGGACAAGGGCCTGGAGGAACAGAACAAGGGGGAATGGGTTCCACTGCCAGAGGGCAGGGATGGATGGGATATTGAAAAGAAATTCTCCCCTGTGAGGATGGTAAGGCCCTGGCACAGGGTGCCCAGAGCAGCTGTGGCTGTCCCTGGATCCCTGGAGGTGTCCAAGGCCAGGCTGCAGGGAGCTTGGAGCAACCTGGGACAGTGGAAGGTGTCCCTGCCCATGGCAGGGGGTAGAACAAGATGAGCTGTAAGGTCCCTTCCAATCCAAAACATTCCAAGATTCCATGATAATGGGATGACAACACCAGGGAAGTGCGTGACTCAGTTACATTTTGGAAAATATTTCAGACTCTGGAAAGCAAATAAAAAACAAACCCAACAAAAACCCCTTGGTGATCACAGGGGAGATGAAGCTGCTCTGACTCAGAAGTGCAGCAGGTGTCTCACCATCCCGATCTCCACAAACTGGGCAGCTCCTCATGTGAAACTGGTCTTGTCATGTGGCATTTGGAGCTATCTGCAGAGCACCCCCAGGCTGCAGCCCGGCCTGCGGGGCAGAGCCAGGGCATCATGGGAAGAGTCACTTCTTGTTATTCTCTTTTAAACAGTGCCCAACTCCTGCCTCAGGAACAGCCACTGAAATGCCACTCCCTGTGTCACACAATCCCACTGCAAACAGGCAGAGAGAAGTGAGCAGAGTGGGACCCCAAAGGGTGCAGAGCAGCTCCCCTCGGTCACGCACTCAGGCTGGGTCCCCTCAGGTGAGGGAGTGTCACTGACACGGGCAGGTGACACACACCACAAGTGACATGAACCCTGTCACTCCTCCAGCTCTTGGACTGCAGCACCACATGGCTCAGGACCACTGTGAGCTCAAATGGTGCTGGAAAATTCGTTCTTTAGCCTAAGCCAGCACAATTTTGTGATTATTGAACAGAACACCCTGCAATGGCCCGGAGAGCAGGAAATATGGCTCTGAGTGAGCATTTGGCTAATGAACTTCCAGGGCACAAGTTGAAGCAGCACTTCCAGACCATGGGGGAATCCAAAGGAGCTAATGCTGCTCCAGCTTGAGCACTGAAAATCACTGGGAACACAGCACAGCTGAGAGCCCTGGGCCAGGGGAACGTGCTCTCCCTGCACAGCTCCCACTGCTCTCCTGCTGCACTAATCTTGTTTCTGCACTTTGTCACAATTCCAGAGCAGGAGATTATCTTTAATTTTGTGATAATTACCACAAGCCACTTTCATTCCCAGCTTTTAAGTGTCTGCTGCTGTACATGTACCAAATGTAGAGTCAACACCAACCATCCACACAAAGGAAAGGTATAAGAGGCAGGGGAAAACAGATCTCTGGGATGTGGGGAGATGTGATCATCTCTGATGTGAGGAGAGCAGCCCCAGCAAAACTTCCCTCTGCCCCCACCACTAATAAAAAGCTTTATAAAATCAACTTGTCTAGTCAAAAAATGTAGAAATCTTCCACTGGCTCCTCTGTGCAGGGCACATGGCTGTGCTCAGCTCAAACAAGCTGACAGATGGTCTGGCAAAATCTGATTTAACTCCAGCTCCAGGGGTTATGGAGCCACGAGGCAGCGCTGGGGTTTGCGGGAGCGCTGCTGTGGGAAGCTCTGACACTTAACGAGCTAATTGAAATGATTCTTATCCGATTTGGTGTGGCTTACCAGGCCGTGCTCAGAATGTGATGAGAAGCTCTTGAAGGGGAAACCCTGAGATGAAACCCCAACTTTCTGCTCTGCCTCCAGTCTGTCCTGGGCTCTGCCAGGCACTACATGCATGCTTGACCTGCTGCCTTCAGTTCTGTTCTCATCTGTGCAGGGCTTTGAGTGACCCTGTCCCAGTGCTTGAGCTTCCATGGAGCCTCTGAAATAAACACTTCAGTTGTGGCATTCAGCATTTCCATCTCAGACTTGTGTTTTTTCCATCTTCACAGTCATATTGGACATCTCCACCACTAAGCTGATGCCCTGCAGGATAGGCAGGAATTTCCTCCTGGAAAGCCTCTGCACAGGGAAGGGCTCAAGTTTCAGCTCTACCAGCCAGAGGAGCAAAACCTCCACAAGGTAAGGCTGGGGAGTGAAGCTGTGGCTGCCCCTGAATCCCTGGAAGTATTCCAGGCCAGGCTGGATGAGGTTCAGAGCAACCTGGGATAGTGGAAGATGTCCCCTCCACTCCCCCCAAACCAGCTGAGGCAGGCTGACTTGCCAAAACCCTTCATCATCAAAACAGGCATTATAGGCTTCTGTCCACCGGAAAGGAATTTCTTAAAAGGTTTACAAAAATCCAGCAGAAGCCTAATTTAAGATCACAGAATCCTAGAATATCCTGAGTAGGAAGGCACCCACAAGGACCACTGAGCCCAGCCCCTGTCCCTGCACAGCCACCCCAACAACCCCACCCTGAGCATCCCTGGGAGCGCTGTCCAAACGCTCCTGCAGCTCTGGCAGCCTTGGGGCTGGGACCATTCCCTGGCGAGCCTGGGCAGTGCCCACATGATCTAATAACGAAGTTTTCTTTATAAGACAGGTCTATACACACAGACATATATTTATAAATTGTATTTGATGCTTTATGATGCCCTAGAGAAGTCAAAACAAATCTAAATAACCAGTGGACTCCTTTCTCTGATCAGAACAGCTGCTGCATCTTTACTAAAAGCTTCACTTTATTTAAGGGTTTATAAGGACATACAATGTGACTGGAACTAAAAATATGTGAAAATGTAAATGCTACATAAGCTCCTTGGCTAGAGGCTGCAACAGCATGACTCTCCCAGACATCCAGCACACCAGAGACCTTCAGTTTGCCACTTGCACCCAGCCTGGTCTGGCGGAAGGTGTCCCAAAGGAGCATACCTATCTTATTTTTCACTTTCTCCATTGAGAACAAGACAATGTGATACACCTGAGCAGCCCATTTGGACAATAAAGGAATGTGGAGACTGCAACCAGGAAATGATTCCCTGTTCCATCAGATCCCTAATATAGGCTTGCTCGGTCAATGCCTTACAGGCAAAGGCAAAAACAAGAATGCCAAGACAGGAGCTGTGGAAGTTAAAGCCCCTACACACGTATTTCTATCAAAATACAGGCAGAAAGGATGGAAATTAAACACATCCATCAAAAGAGATGGCTGTTACTACCTGTAAGAGATTGCTGATAAAAACAAATTAAAATTAAGGGAGAGTGGGGGAAGGTGATTCAGCAAATAATGGAATGGTATGGGTTGGAAGGGACCTTAAAGTTCACCTCATTCCACCCCCTGCCATGGGCAGGGATACATTCCACAAGACCAGGGTGCTCTGAGCCTCCTCCTTGGACACTTCCAGGGATCCAGGGGCAGCCACACCTGCTCTGGGCACCCTCACAGGGAAGAATTTCTTTGCAATATCCCATCTAACCCTGGCCTCTGACAGGGCATATCCCCTTGTTCTGTCCCTCCAGGCCCTTGTCCAGAGTCCCTCTCCAGCTCTCTTGTAAGCCAGAAAACATTCCCAAGCTGGGAAGCAGCCCCTGAGCCAGAGCAGCAGTGAGCTGGGCTTCCCAAGTAGCCAGCAGAAGCATCAGGCTGTGTCTCAAGGCACAGGCAAAAGCAATCCCTGAATTTCTTCTCACATGCCACACGTGTGGCTCCAGCTCCCAGCACATGGAGCAGCAGCACAGAGCAGTCCTGGGAGGGGAGGGGACACCACAGGGAGCAGGAGCTGGCTGAGCCATCCCCCAGAGAAGGCAGCTGAGTACAACCTGCCCTTCCCGGGCACCTACTTCTGATCATTAAACATATTTTCTTCCCATAATTCAACACAATTTAATTCAGATGAGAATCCTCAAGTAAGGCACAAAATTAAATTAATTTTTGGGGGTTTTTTCCCCTTATATGTGTCATCTCCTGGCAGAAAGAGCTGTAGCTGTTCAGCACCCTGGGCATGGATCACTGCTCCTGCCATCTGAGAGCTTGGAGAAATAACACAGAAATAAAGCAACCTGAGATAAATTCTGCTTGTTATGTAGAACCTACAAAAGCTTTACCATCTAAACGTATCTATTTTTCCCTGCAGCACTGCCAGACTGACTGACTTTTGGGATCATCCACACAAAACTGGTGCTGGTCAAACCCAGCCAACCCTCTCTACTGCCTGGTTCACCCCATTATTCATCCCAGTGCTCAGGCAAGGCTGGCTCCATCCCTATGGGCAAGCATACAGGGGGAGGAGAGACCTGGCTCTGATGCACCTGCAGCACAGGTAGCTCAACGTTCCTCAGGACACTTTAGCCAGCATCCAAAGTTCAGCAGCTATTTGCAGCAGAAATGCTGGCAGCACCAGGCAGTATCCAAACTGGGCTACCAGGAGTAGCCAGAGATAAATAATCCTGTTTAATCCCACCTCAGTCACCCTGACCTCCTCCCTGTCCTCTGCTCCTTCTCGTCACCCACGCGGGCTCCGTGCCCTGTTTGAAGCACACAGGAGCCACCTTCACATAAAATGACATTTTATGCACACCATGATCTGCTGCCCCAGCTCCGAGTGCTGCACTCTTCCCATGGCCTTTGTCTTGTTTTTCTCAGTAGAAATGCTGGGGATGGGAAGAGCAAGGCTTGTACAAATAAATGGCTTGTACAAATGAAGGGAAAGAGCTTAATGTGCAGGCTGGGCCTCGGGGCACTGCTGTGCTACCTGCTGAGAGCAGTGACACGGCTGACCCCTCCTTTCCACCCCTGGCATGGACATGCTCTTCCATTAAGTGGAGACAGACAGGCACAGGGAGCCCCAGTCCTGTCCCAGCCACCCCCTCAGGTTTCTGACCCCCAGACTCCAGAAGCTGCTCCCCTGTTAGCTCCTAGGGATCAGCACTGAATCTGTATTTTACAGCCAAGCTCAGCCGATCAAAGCAAACTTCCAGCTTATGGAGCATCAGCACTGCCAGGGACCGCCACAAAAGGATGCGTTCTGCAGTAAAGGCATCTACCAGCCTGGTTTATTTTTGGGTTTATGCAGAAACTCTTTCTGCCTCAAAAATAAATCCGTTTATCCTAGCTCAAGAGGCAGGGCAGAAGCTGAAGACGCAAGCACGAGTCAACGCGTCCCTTCCCCATCGTCAGCTGCAGGTGCCACCACATCCGGGGTGCAGCATCCCGGGTGCAGCCCTCCTCAGGGAGCTGAGCCAGGACATCACCACGCTGGAACGTTTCCTTAACAACTCCCTGGAAAAGCACTTACAGCACCAAAGTCCAATTACAGTGAGGAACGAGCAGGACAAGACCAGGGAAATGAAATTCAAAAAGAACTGATTTGTTTTCTTGTTTTGGATCAGCTGCATGTAGAAAAAGGACAATTTTGGAGTGCTGAGCCCAAAGCGTGTGACACAGTGACAAAAAGCAAAACAAAAATCTCATCAAAAGAAGCACACAATAGCTGTCACCCAGCAGCGGAACAGGCTGCAGCCGCTCGGCTCAGTAATTATGCAATCCAGTGGGATGTTCGGGCAAACATCTGCTCCATGGGAAAGGTGCAGCCTTATCTGAACACCGTGTTCCTGCTCCCTTCCACACGCCGGCCACAGGAGGATTGTGGAGTGGAAGGACACACGCTCCCCAGCACGTCCCCCGCGGGCAGTGGGGGCAGGAAGGCGAGAGGCTCCCAAGGTCAGACACCCAGCAGCGGCGCTGGGAATGCCGGCCTCTTCCCACCTTCTGGCTTCTCTGTTTATTACAACCTGCAAGCCCAATCTGCCTACCAGCACTCATAACAAAGCTTGATCAGGATTAGAGACAGCAAACATGGAGCAGGAAGTGTCACCTCTGCAGGACTGAGCCAGGTCTGTGCCTGTGATGACACTCAGGCACAGAGGCGCCGCACTAAAACCACGATGCCAATTTAGGGCAGGGCCATAAAAGGCTGAAGGCCTTTGAAGCCACATTCCTCACAATCATCCAGAGGATCCAGAGCAACCTTCAGCTGCCCTTACCTTTTTTCAAGGGTAGGATAAGCTTCAAATCCCCTACTAGTAGGTTACAACCCACTGACTCTGCTCACTCCAGCATCTCCTGCCTGCCCAGAGCTGTGATTTGGCAAGAAGAGGACACAGAACCTCCTGCGGCCTTTCTAGTTGTGTTGCAAAACCACTGGGGACCTGAATGTAGCACATGACCCCAGGCAGCCCCTGGGACTCTATTCTGTGTGTTCAGATGGAGTTTCCAGCTGCCGCAAGGTCCCCGAGAGCCACTTCTCAAACCCAGGTCAGAGAAGCACAAGGCAGTGAAGGAATTCACTTCCCTCCTTCATTTTCCAAGCATCCCCATCCCCCTGCCTGCAGACTCCTGCTGAGAAGCAGGATCCAGGACCTTTAACATGTCCTACCTATGTGCAGGGAAGGAGGCTCACCTCCATCCTCCAATATGCTGCTCTCCCAATGCCACTAATAAAGAGGGAGAAGCTTGAGCTGACGAATCCGAGGTTACACCCTGCCTGCCACAGCCAGAGCAGTTGTTCTGTCCTAAATACCCAGGTTTTTCATTGTGGCACAGCTCAGGGCTTTGGCTGCTTGGGGCTTAGTGTCAGCCCATAGCACCTCCCAGCCAGGTAGGGATTAGTGTTGCTGGAGCCTCTTCACCAGCTCCTTTTGGAAGTCACTGGCTCTGTGAGGATACTTCAAGGCAGGTGCCAGGCAAAGGACAGGGAACTGCTAGCTGGAAAAAGATATATTCACTGTGGTCAATCCCAAAATTTCTTATGCTGATAAATAGCACAGGATATTGTTATTGAGAGGACAAACCCCCTTAACTAGAGCAGGAGGATGCCTCTGCACATCAGCTTGGCTCCCTTTCCAATATTCCTTCTCTGGGTATCCTGCAAAGGATCTCAGCCTGTCTGCAGGGAGCACTGGCAATGCAAAGGAAGTCATTCCAGCTGCCTGCAGGAGCAGCAGCACAGCAGACACCAAGAGAGTTGGATTGCAGGCTGCATGAGACAGTGACAAACTATCCCCCTGACTTTATCTCTCAGCCCTGTCTCCCTCCAGGAGGGATCGGCTAGATAATTCGTAACTTCCATTATTTAAAAGTGTCTTCCTCAAACAAGACTGGCCCCCTTGCTCACTCACCAGCAGGAATTATTCTAATCTAACTTAGCCTCAGAATACAAGAATGCAACCCACGGAAGATATCCACCATTTTCTGACATTCTAAAAAAACATGTTGAAGTCCAGTTACTACAGTCAAAGAAGGTAGGGAAATCTATTTGAAGTTTCCCAATAATCACCTACCACAACACCAGGACACAGAGATGTCACCACAGCTTTAAACCTGTGGGATCCCAGCACCCCAACCAACAGCAGTCTCCAAAGGGAAAACAGCTGTTCTGACTGCAGGCCACTCTTCACAAGACATCCCAAAGATGCACCTGGATTTTTACCTAGTGGGGCATTTCCTGATTTACCCTGTAGCCAAAGCTGCTCGGCTAAATCCTGTAAGATTTAATTCCACTCTGGCTAACATCACCTGACAGAGATTTTCTGAGGGTGCTCAAGCACTGGAGACTTGAAAGGGGATTTCAGAGCAAGGTTACGTACAACATGCGTCACTGGAGATAAGTCCTTGTACCCAGCCTGATGGGAGCAGCCAACAAACTCCTTCACCAAACACTTCCAGGTTGCCACAGGTGCTGCTGACAACACTGCAATGTGGAGCTCTGCATCCCAACGCTGAGGACAAGGCCTGGGTGGGAAAGGAAGCAGGGACATCTCTAACTTCTACCTGTCTCAAAAACAGATGTCGAGCCAAAAACATTAGGTTGCATTTCCAGTTTTTAGAGTGTGAGTTTGTGATACAGCCCTCAAAGAGTGCAACCCAGACATGGTTTTCAAGTTGACTAGGTACCAATGAAAACACACAGTTAAGAAAACATGCTTAAAAAAGCAGAACAGTGACACATCCAGTCAAGGTTTGACTTGATAATATTGTAGGTCTTTTCCAGCCTTAATGGTTCCATGATTCTATGACCTATTTCTAAATAAACCTGAGGTTTTGCTGATGTAAAAAGGAGAAACCCAAGCTCTCCAGGCTGCAGATACAGCTCATCTGAGCTGGTTTCTTGGCCTTGTTCAAAACTCACTCTTCCAACTCTACTGCTTCCCATCAGCATGTCCTGTGCCTGCCTGGCAGCATCTCACCACCTTTGCTGCCTGTGCCTCTCCTGCACCACCCATCTAGATCCCACAGCACAACAAAGTGAGGGCTGGCTCTTTAGGAGCAAATTCTGCTTAATCCATCCCAGCTACTGCAAATACTTTCCTCCAGGTAGATCCAGATGGATACTGGGCTGCATTGAAATAATTGTGACCAGCAGGTTGAGGAAGGGGATTCTGCCCCTCCGCCCCACTCGGGTGAGATCCCACCTGCAGAGCTGCCTCCAGGTCTGGGGTCCAACATCAACAAGATATGGAGCTGCTGGAGCAAGTCCAGAGGAGGATCTCTGCAGCAAGGCCAGGAGGCCCTCTGCTCTGAAGCTGAGGGTGTTCACCTGGACAATGCTCCAGGGAGACCTCAGAGCCCCTTGCAGGGCCTAAAGGCACTCCAAGAGAGCCAGAGAGGAGCTTTGGACAAGGGCTTAGAAGGACAGGACAAGGGAGAATGTCTTCCCAGTGCCAGAGCACAGGGTTAGATGGGATATTGGGAAGAAATTCTTGGCTGTGAGGGTGGTGAGACCCTGGCACAGAATGTCCTCAGGAGCTGTGGCTATCCCAGCCCTGGCAATGTTCAAGCTCAGGTTGGATGGGGCTTGGAGGAACCTGATCTAGTGGAAGGCATCCCTGCCCATGGCAGGCAGTGGAACAAGATGAGCATTAAGGTCCCTTCCAAACCAAACTGCTCTGTGATTCCATGATCCCTCCCCTCTCTGGACATGTCAACACTTTTTCTCTTCCCCAGACTGAGGGGGCTGGTAGCCAGGAGGGGTCCTGAGCCTCCAGTCTTCACCCCAACTGGGGCTCTGTGAGCAAACATCCCCCAGAGCCATAGCAGCTCTGGACAGACAGAGCTGTCAGACTCAGGAATGATCTCCAGGGCAAAAGCTACTGACACAAGGTGTGGGGAGTTGGAGGTTAAGAATAAATTTATATTATTGCTTATTACCATGTTCTTTTCTCACTAGCCTAGCTAAGGTCTTCTGCTCTCTGTGACTCAAGTGTTTTGGTCAGGTGCTCCTGCTCTGCTCTCACAAAGGCACCTGAACAGATGGAAGAAAACAAGCCACAGCAGAACAAGCTCCAAAGATGGAGTGTGCTGCCAAAAATCGTAACTCAAAGTTTCAGCAAGTCTCTCCTCTCCCCGGGATCCTGGCTGTAGCATGGTAGCCAGTGACTCAGGAGCTGAAAAGAAGATACCTAAAAAACAATGACATTTCAAAAAATACTTCTGGAGCTCTTACTAGGAAATTCAAACAGGTGAGACACACAAAGAGGGCATGAAGAGATAGCCTGCTGCCCATGCTGGGCTACAGGGATGTCTCAGTTGTGTTACACCAGCGATCAGGGACAACCTCCTACAGCAGGCAGCCACGAGCTGAAGGACAGGCTGGTTCTGGCACAGACGTGCAGCCTGCTCAAAGCTGGGGCAGAGAAGCAGCTTCTCCAGCCTGGCCTGGAAGATGTGTACTTAAGGGGCTGAGCCAGAAATTTATTACTTCTATTTAACCAAGTGCAGCAATGCCTATTTATTTATTAATTTGGGAACCAGATCTCCAGACTCTGCACAGGTATGTGCCAAAACAAAGATTCAAAAGAAGAAAGAGCAAAATCCAAAAGAGCATTCAGGCTCCCAAGGTGCTGCTCAGGCAGAACTGAGGCTGCTACTGAGCTTGTTCTCCTAAACTCCTGCAGGCCCCCAGGTGCTGAGGACCCTGCAGATTGCTGGCACTGTTTTCCCTGTGGCTGAGCACACACTTGTACCCAGCACAGCCACAAACCCCTCTGGGAGCAGCACCAGTTTGGGCTGAGCTTGCACAGGCCACAAAATGTGCCTCACCCTTGGTATTCCTGCACTTGCACAGGACAGAGAAGGGGTCAAGGTCTCTCTGAAGTGATGTTGTGGTTTCTAAGATGTGTCTGACAGACAACTCTTAACAGATGAAAGACAACAAGTTACCTTGGAGTTGAACCCCAGCCAGCTGGGTCAGCTCTCTTCCCAGCTTTCCAGAGCCTTCAGATCTTGTGCTGTGGGTTTCAGGGCAGCTCTTCTCCAGTGAGGAGGAGGAGGAAAGGCATGCTTTAAACAGAGAGAACTACAACTAAAGAATATTCAACTAAGAATATTCCTGTCCCACATAGGGTTGGCAAGACCCCTCTGCCCAGGTGGGATGTGCAGGTGGGCTGAAACCAACCTTAACCAGGGAGGCAGAAAGCAAGTTTGGGCATCAAGCTTGAATTCCCAAGAGACTGACTTTGCAAAAACACAAGTGACACCTCAGGAAGAGCCCAGGCTGGCTGCCTATACAGCTCATAAATGGGCACTGAAATCACTTTGTAAGCTCCAGATGCAACTGGGAACAACTTCTGGTCTCTGAGGTTCTCAAACAGAGTCCTGAACAACTCGTACCCTTCTCAGGGCTTCACTCAGCATCTGCCCAACACAAGGAAAAACTTGGGATGCCATATGAATCATAGAATCATTAAGGTTGGAAAAGACCTTCAAGGTCATCAAGCCCAACCTCTGACTGAAGCTCATCATGCCCACTAAACCATACATCCAAGTGCCATTTCTACTTGTTTTTTGAACACTTTCAGGGATATCACCACCACTGTCCTGGGTAGCCTGTCAAGGCCTGACCACTCCTTCAGTGAGGAAATTTTCCAGTGTCCAACCTGAACCTCCCCTAGGCCATTCTGAGGCCATTTCCTCTCCTCCTGTCCCTGTTCCCTGGGAGCAGAGCCTGACCCTACCCCAGCTGGCCCCTCCTGTCAGGGAGCTGTAGAGAGCCAGAAGGTTCCTCCTTAGCCTCCTTTTCTCCAGGCTGAGCCCCTCCAGCTCCTCCAGTTGCTCCTGCTCCTCCAGCCCCTTCCCCAGCTCTGTTCCCTTCTCTGGACACACTCCAGCCTCTCAACGTCTTTCTTGCTGTGAGGGGCCCAAAACTGACCCCAGGATTCGAGGTGGGACCTCAGCAGTGCCCAGCACAGGGGAGCAGTCACTGCTCTGGTCCTGCTGGCCACACAACTCAAACTAGCAGCATGGAGTGAACTTCAGCTTAGCATTTCTGAAGTACACAGAAGAACTTCATGAGTTCTTGAACACTGTTTGCTAAGACTTCAATAAAACAAGAAATAATTTAGTTCCCCTGAACCAGAACACTACAAGTTTGGATCAGCCAAACACACACTACCAATGACCTGCAAAAGAGAGGGGGAAAAGCACAATCTGCTCCTCTGTTTGGAGAGAAACAGAAGCCACAGCCAGGCATACTGACATCAAATATTCCCTCTGAAAAGCATCTCCAGGAGGACAACCCAGCTGTGTGCTCAGGCTTCTCCTCCCAACCACCAGCTCTCTAGTTTATGGTGGTGGTTGTGGGGAGGCAGGAAGAGACAGAGGTGTGTGGTGATGCTGGCCAACACACACACAGCAGCTCTCAGTGGGGAATAACAGATTCTGCAGGCTGACATGGGCAGTCTCATGGCTTAAGGTCTACATTTCCTGGCTCCCAATCCAGTAGTCTCCTTCCAAACCAGATGGCTTCAGCCTCCAGCTCTGTCCCACCAAGCAGCAGGGCTCCCCAGCCGCACCGAGGAAGCCGAGCAGGTTTGAGCGGGTGAGCTCCTTTCACAAAGCACAGGGGAGGGCAGCTGAGAGGCTCAGAGCAGCAGGGAGGGAAGGCTGTCCGTGGGAAGAGAAGGCAGCTGTGATGAAGCAGAACCATCCTGCAGGTACCACAGCCCCTTTTAAGGATGGGCCTGACCAAACTCTACAGTTTTGGATGTGGCTTCTTGGCTTCCTCTTCCTACAAAATGGGTACATTGGTTTTGCCTGCACTTAAAGGTGAGTCTCAAGGCAAAGGAGGTTTGGAGACTGTTTTCTTGTCAAGTCAAAAGCAGGAGCTCTAATAGAAAACATTAAGTACTAGGCAGCACTTGCTACTTCTGCCTGCAACACACTCCTTTTTCCTTTAGATGAGCAGCTGCCATTCAGGCACATCTTATCCCTCCCTCCCACAGGCCTTGAATTAAGTCGTTTTTCACCCCACCTCACCCTTACAGATTAAGTTTTTAACCCACTTCACAGCAAAACTCAGCATTTAAATTTCATTTCTTCAGCTGCTGTAAAAACCCACCTTGTTTCTCTAGGTCACAGTTTCCTCCTCATGCTGGGCACTTCCAGCCTCCTTTCACTCCCAGTTTTCAGTTTAGAAAAGATTAAAAATAAATCCAGTCTTTGAGTTTTAAAACCTGGGAGTTCAGGGAGCCACAGTATGTCTCTGAGTTTGTTATAAACCTTAAATCTCATCCCCTGTGGAAGCTCATTGCCATCCCATCCATGCAAAACCAGAGCCTGCACATATTAAACCAAGTTCCTCCCAAATTGCCATGTTTCTCATTTTCTTTAATAAGCATTTTCTGGCATTATCAGTCCAGAAGCCACTTGCTCAAAAGACTGCCCCAGATAGTTAATCCACCAGTGACTCCTGCCCAATACTGAAATGAAAAAAAACATCCAACCCTTTGAGACTACAGAGGAGAAAGACTGTCAGCAGTTCTCTACCATCAAAATTAATTTAAGCCTGAAGAGATGCTGAGAAGAAGTATCTTGGAATTAAAAAAATCCATATGCATTATCAATCAGTAGGAGGCTGCAGCCTCACCTTGAGTTCTGGAGGCAGTTTGGGCACCACAAGGTCAGAAGGACCCAAAACTGTTGGAGAGNATCTATGAAAAGCTACAAAATGCAACACAATATCCACCTCCTGAAAAACTTCATTGTCTTGCAATGTCAGTCAGAATTACAGGGGAAAAAAACATTCCATTAAGCAAAGGCAATTGTTAATCTTCCAGATTTCAGCTCTAATCACTGAACAAACAGTCCTCACCAACCACAAAAACCACCCCATAACATGTGTTATTTAAACCCCCAAATAATCCCCACCTGTTAGGCAAGAGTGAAACCCAAGGCCTTATTTCTGAATTCCACCTCAGCAAGTGTCTGTAACTGAGCATGTCATTAACAGTGACAAGCACAGCTTTGAGACTTCATTTTTTGCTCTCTCTATTCCAGCTTTGAAGTCGGAGTATTTTACATCTCTACAGTTTGCATTTCTGCCAGCAAATGCTCTGCATTTTGTACACTGCCCCCGTCAACACATAGCCAGCCAGATGGAGAGAGCGGCACCCAACACGTACAGAGAGGAGGAAAACTGTCACTTTGCAGATGACACCCAGTTAAAAGTGACATTTAAAGAGAAGACAAATGGTTTCAGGTATTACATCTGCCCTCTCAGCTGCATGTGGGACTGAGCACACCACCCCTTCATCCTGGCACAGGGATGCAGAACCAGCTACACTGACAGAATCTGAGGAATCAAGAACGCAGAGAGACAACCGAGTTCCACATCAGCATCCAAGTGGAGTGACTGTGACTGCTGAAGTGCCATCAGCATATTCAGGGAAGGAGCACTCAGCCAGAGGAGGATTTTAGCAAGCTCTCTCCCTTTGAAAAATGCAATAATGGACAATTTCATACTGAAAAATCCACAAAATCTGGTCCATCAGATGTGCAGAGAAACTGCAGAAAGAAAAACTACTGCAGCATCTTTGTCCTCAGCTGCTGCATCCTGGTCAAAGCAGAGGCTTTGGCAATATTTCCTTGTGTCTTGGCCCAGGTCACAGAATGTGGCAAACATGACAAGGCAGCACAAAGACGGGCAGATCTTCCCTGGTATTTTAGAGCACTTTACAAAGTCCATCACTTTTGCCTTGCAGAGGACTCTTCCCTCTCCCCCCTTTAACCCACGTGGCAAATGCCATCAGTGTCACAAAGGCAGGGTGAGCTCCAGTTCGCAGCCCTATACTGGGAAGAGAGCTGCACATCCTAAAGACCCAACCAGTGGCCATGGCAAGCTCCAGCTGATCACCTTCACTTTACTTTGTACAATGCACATTATACTTTGTATAATGCTAGGCCTTATGCCAAGCCTGAATGCTTTTCTTAAATCGCCCAGTTTTTCAGGACCTCAAGTAAAATCAATGGACACCAGAGGTGACAACTGAGTGAAGTTGGGCTGTCCTCTCTGTGGGATCCACTGTGGACAAAGTGGTAACAAAACCAAGTGGGCTCCAAGGGCAGAAACCAGCCACATCCCATCTCAGCTGTTGTGACTCCCAAAATTTTATCAACTGTGTTGGACAAAGCAGGATACTCCACTGCTGGCGGCTGAGCCTGAACTCTGCCAGAGTTCCCAAGTGTTTGGACAATGCTCTCAGGCACCCGGTGGGATTCTTGGGGTTCTCCTGTGCAGGGCCATGAGCTGGACCCAATGATCCTCATGGGTCCCTTCCAACCCAGGAGATTCTATGACTCCATGGTTTCTGGCACTGTAGTCAGCTGGGAGCCTCACAGGACTTAGGAGATGAGTCTTGAGCTTTGAAAGGACTTCACGAAACCTCTTAAAACTTGCCAATTACATAAAAGTACTCAAGTGCTCTGAACCCTTTGTGAATTGTATCAACGCACCAACCCAAACTGGTCCCACTCAAGTCACTCAAATTGGTGCCAAGTGGCCTGAACTACCTGAGCTCAGACAGCCTTGAATGAGATAAAAATCCATACGCAGCCATTCTGAGCCAACTCCATCACTGGAGGGCTGACAGGACCAGCACTGAACAGCACCTGAAGCAACGCTGTGAATGTTCTACTGCCCGGCTATAACTGCTGAAAAACCAGGTAAATTCCTAGAGCTCAGGAGGATGCTGTTAACTTGCCCTTAAAACAGAATCACAGCTCCATCCACAAATCAGAAATTCCACCCCAAAAAATAATTGAAGTAATTGAATTAAATCACCTTGAAGTCATTCATCTCTTGCACAGAAACAACACTGTTTCGCTGTACTGTTGGAGAGCTATATTTGATTTTTTTGGTAGGTAATAAACAGGCAGAGAAGCCTCCCAAGGCCACAGGATGCTCCACAGGTCGACAGCAGCAAGATGAAGGTGGTCCCCCCTCATCATCACCCTGCAGCACACGTGGCCGGGATATTCTCCCATCCCGCAGGAAAGGGAGGAGGGAGAGCAGATTAAGGTGACCTACATTACTCCTGCTTTAAATATACAGGAGAATTGCTTTTATTCTACCTCCTTCATTCCTCCCTGGCCTTCCTGTCCCACACAGGGTTGGCAAGACCCCTCTGCCCAGGTGGGATAAACCCAACCTTAACCAGGGAGACAAAGCAAGTTTGGGCATCAAGCTTGAATTCCCAAGAGACTGACTTTGCAAACAACGCTCTTTCAATGGAGATGACACATGTTTCTGTGTCAGTCCTCAACTCCATCAGGCTGCACTTCACTGGTCCCAGTGGTTGCCTCAGCCACTGGAAATCTGGACCTTCACTTACTTGGGGTGACAGAATATAAAGCAGCAAATGAGAACAGCAAATGCCAAGGGAAAGAAAAGTCTAACCAGCAATTTAAACAACATCTTGTCAGGCAGCAAATGAGCAGGCAAAACAGTCTTGACTAATTCTACTCTTGCAGAAGCACAACATGGTCACCAGCACAGTCTGACACATCCAAGACACCCATTTTGAAGGGCAGCATCCTGATGTGCCCAAAGTTTGCGTCATACTAAGGACAAGCTTCTAACACCAGCCCTGCTAAATGACTGTGAACTCAGGTCCCTGGCCCCAAAAGCAGCGGAACACTTCTCCTATGGAAAAAAAACATGAAACAGCTGGGGAATTACTCTGATTTACTAAATTCAGTGAAGGAGCAGAGACCCGACTGGCTCCCAGCCCAGCACTCCCCTCCTCTGGGTGAGCTGCATTTTCTTCAGGAGATGGCTGAGGTCAAAGCGCTACCAGATCTTCTGGAAAAGAAATTAGGAGGTGTCTGCCACGATACAGGAACACAGACAACTTGAATGGGAAGAGTCAGCAGTTTGACAGAGCTTTGTCCGAAAAGGCATTACTGAGTTTAACTGAAGAGTTAACAGCTGCTGTACCTGAAGAGGCCCTCAGAGCATGAAAATTCATTCTGCAGGAGCCACCAAGACTCATGCAAGAGCCCCCACAGGAGAGCAGAAGCAGGAAAACTTTAACAGTGGCAGCCAGAGCACACGGCAGAAGCTGAATCAAGCCTCACTCCCCGGCGTGGCTGGGAGAGGTGAACATTATGCAGTAAAGTGAAAAGCAGCATTTGAGCTCGGTGGAATCTGACTAGTGTGACCGAGCTCCCCACCAGCTACGGCGCCAGTGGCACCGTCCCAGCAGCACTGCTGCGTTTTAATGACCACAAACAAGGCAAAGCTGCCCTTGTCTTGTAATCCATTAATTCCTCCCAGTTCACGAGACTGAGCTGTTTCACCCAGAACAAAGACAGGAGCTGCTGCCTGTGCTGTTCCTATGCTCAGCTAATCTCCAGGCCCTTTCAGTCACGGACATGGATCTGCCCGGGCTGGTCTTGTGACAAACCCTGGGCCATGACCTGGTTCCCTCTCCTGGATCAAGGAGGGCCTTGGGCAGCAGGAGCAGCTACAGTTGTGCTCCTGGAATGTGGGCCTTGCCTTTCAAACACTCCTCATGCAACAAGCAAGTCTTCAACGATGAAGGCAAACAGCTGGTTTACAACTTCTCTTTTCTCCCAGGAAGTCTTCCCCACCCTCTCCAGTAGCAATTTCTGCAAAGAGAACATGCAGGTTCTGCTGATTACAAAGGAGATGAGGACTGGGCCCCCTTGATGAGTCTGCAAAGCATTTACACTCCTCACACTGAATGCAAACTGCACTGGCAGTGGTTGGACACAGCAAACTTTGTTTCCTGCAACTCCAGATCCAAAATCGAGCAGTTATCCAGAGGGACAACACTTCTCATAGGCATCTGCCAGAGGTGCAACTGTAAAGAACATGCCAGCTCCACTCTATAAAAGAACACAGCTCTTCTAAGAACACATGTGGATTATTCCAGCCTGCTTCTGTGTTACAGTAAATATTGAAGAGAAACCTTCACATCACACACCAACTCCTTAGCTGTACACATTTGTGGTTTTTTTCAATAGAATTAGAAAAGAGCAGTGGGCTTGCTACAGCTGAAAGCTTGCAGCTTTCAAAGAAAGCTGAAAGAGAAGCAAAGGGACTCGCAGCCTCTCCCCAGAGCTGTGAGACAGAAACATGTCAGGGTAAGTGGTGACCAAGGGCATGGGAAGGGCTGGGAACACTGGGACAACCCAGCACATTGACAGCTTCAGACTTCCTCCCCACCACAGCATGTCCCCTGACTCAGCCTGGTAATTCACCACAAGCCAGTGCCAAAACCCACATGTAAGCTGGGGAAGCCACAAGAACACACCATGGAAGACAATGACACTTAATTAGGGGTTGACAGCATTTTCTGCTAAATATATGGGTGAGGAAACAAAGTAACAGAAAAGCTGCTCTAATCACTTTAAGCTTTTTAATTACAAAAAAAGCTTTCCAGAAAGTCTGGAGGTTAACCCAGCTGTTGGCATCACTGAAGAGGTCAAACAAATAAGTGCCAGGCTGCTTAGGAAGCGAGTATTTCAAAGACCTACCGAAGAAGGAAAAGCCCCAACATCACCATATGATCACTGGCTTGTACAGGGCTCTTGGAGAAGCCAGGCTCCTGTCGATGGACTCAGTCTGCCAGTTCTCCCCAGAGAAAGGACAATCAGTTTGATGTGACTAAAGAGAGCCTGGGAGAGCCAGCAGCTGCTTTCCATTTGGCACATGCTCCCCAGGCAGGCAGGTGAGCAACGCTGGGCTCTGCTGAGGTTTGCGCTGATGGGGATCAAGACCAAGCCCACTTCACACAGGCCACAAGTTTTGTTTTTTACATGATCCTCTTCCTTCTTGTGTTTTTGTTTCATTTCAGCATTGAACAGTCTTTGGCTCCCAGGCTTTCGCACTGCCTTGATTTCCCTCTGCTATGCTCATGTCTTTTCCTGCCTGTGAGTGCATTCCCGTGGCAGAACAGCCAGCAGCAGGGGCTCAGCATGGTGTGTGTCCTCATCCCAGCATTCAAGGAAAACACAAGTGGCTGCACAGGCACCCTCAGCCAGCAGCAAACATCCAGACCATGCTTGGCCAGGAATTCTGCTTTGCCAAAGACTTACAGAACGCAAAAGTACTTCCCTCCTTTGAGTTCCTGCACTCACGACAGATTTAGAAATGGTGACATACCACAGAGGTGTGTCTATCTATCTAACAGTAAGTACTTACAGGGAATCCACACCAAACAACTAGGGCTTTGCATCTGCACAATGCTTCTGCCTGGTCCCACAGATATGATCAGACAATCAGTTTGATGTGACTAAATTATTATGTTGTTGGGCACATTCATGAGGTGACCCAGCTTGTAGGCCTGGGATATGGGTGAAGGACAGCAACACTGTCACTGGGTTATTAAACAAATCAAAGGAGACTATCAGAGATCTTGGTTAGAGACTGGGAAAGACAATGGGCAAGGAAATACCCACCTTGCCACCTGCTGTTCTGCTGCTATTTATGAGCTTCAAGACCAATCTGGATGGGGCTTGGAGCACCCTGGTGTACTGGAAGGTGTCCCAGCCCATAGTAGGGGGTGGAATGAGATGGCCCCTTCCCACTCAAACAATTCTTTCATTCTATGATTCAAACATTCTGAGTCACTTCTGTCTCACCATAAGCATCTTGGAGAAAAGGAGGTGCCAAGGCCTCTGTGTTAAACCAGAGAGTGTGTCCCAAAACTGGCAGCCTACTCCAATACCTGCTGCTCCCACTGTCTTCCCTGGGATCCAGGGGAGATCTGTGAGAGTGCATCCATGGGATCAGACCATCTGGGGAGGCAGGACCTGCTGTGGCTCCCACTTTCCTGCAGCCAAGATGCCAGAGGGAGCATCTCCTGCTAGCGACATGGTCAGCAGCTCCCTCCCCATGCTGTGGACGGGAGCATTGAGCATTCAATTCCACCTAAACAAAGCCAACCCTCCTTGCACTGGGATTAGTAAACATTTCCCCCTCCCACTCTGCTTCTGATATTCCTCAGTGCAGTGCAAAAGGTGCAGTGATTTCTGCTTTTTTAGTCACAAGTTAATGAGCCCCACATAACACCTGCAGCTCCCACACAGAGATGAACAGATCTCATACCAGTAGGTCCCAGCAAGCACATGGTACCGCATCCATGTCAGGAGTGAGGAACCTGCCAGGCTTCTAGAGATTAATTATGGTACATGGGAATAAGCTTGGCAGCCCAAAAGGATGCATGGGAATAACCAAACACTGACAAAGCTGAAGCAGCAAGTGATGAGAAGAGCTCTCAAGTCTTTATCAGGGTATCACACAGCCATGGCAGGACTATTTCTGGAGTCAACTGGTGCTAACTAAAAGATGTGTCCATGAAGGAAGAGAGTGCTGGAATTCCTGTTGCTGCTTTTCAGGCTATAACCACCTTATACGGGAAGACCATATTTCTTAAGATTGTGCATCTGGCAAGAACCCATAACAGTCATGTCAGTGAATCACTTCAATAATAGTTCCCAAATTATACATTGTTCATACTGAATCCACCCAGGTCATTCCCTGAGGAGCTCTTCCAGAGAGGCCCATGTGCCTCCCAAGTGGGATGAGGCAGTGGCAGCTCTGCCAGCCTCAGCCCCAGCAGTGGTGGAATGGGCTGTTATATACAGGTCAATGCCAAGTGCTGGTTAATGAAAATGAGACGAATCATTTCCCGTCCTGTGAGTTCTCGGAAACTTGTTCTCCAGCCTGCCCTGACACCGATACAGGCAGGCTCAGCATCCTTAGGGCAGTGCCCACATCTGCCTGCTGTGCACACTGCCCTTCCCAGCTCCCAGGCTCCATCATCCCAGCTTCCCTACGTGCTTCCAGCCCATTCATATCTTAAAGAACAATTAATTTGCCAGAGCAGCCTGATTTCTATTTTCATTGCCTTCCTCCTTCCCTGCAACTGAGCTGTGACTTATTGACTGTGAAGTGACTGCAGGGTCTTTAAGAGTTCAAGGCACAGGGTGTTTTTCTGCCTGTTCCTGCCTGGCTGACTCCCTCTGTAATCATCCTCGCCAGCATCATTTCACGCCACAGAGGCATGTGACATCCAACTAAGCTGTGAACCATAATCATGCTAGGGATGATGTTTACATTTGATTTTTCCTCAAGCTGATAAGCTCTCTTCAATTTCCCCTCTCCATCGAGTTGGTATGAATTGAACTGCTTATGCCCCACAGGGTGGAATTCTTCTCTTATCTCTAATCTGCTCACTGAAAAAATTGCTTCCAGCAACCCTTCAAAAGTCACTTCAAAGTTATCACTGCTAAGAGGGAAGAGTTGCAATACTGTTCCTGGGTTGTTGCAATCAACGCTCTCCAGTGCTTTTTGGAGACAGCCACACAGGTGCCACCAGCACACAGCACACCTGGCTCTCCCCTGGCTGGGGCCAGGATTTTCATTGTGCTCCTTCAGCCAGAGATACAGCAAGACAGTTGTCTAACACAAGTGTGAATCCTTGTTAAATCATTTCAGTTCCCTAAAGCATTAGAATCCAACCTTGAAGAACACATTGGAGGCTTCTGCTCCAGCTCCAGACTATAAGTGATGGGCAGACTGAAACCTGTGTAACAGGAGACCTGACCAAAGGAAATAAATCCAACATCAACTCTACTTCCTCACTAGACTGAGAATTCCCACTTTAGAAAGGAGATGGTAGACAGTAGCAAGGACAGTTCTGCTGTCCAACAATTGGACAGTGCCAGTTCTTTTGTAGTAACAGCTCTCCCATAACTCAACCACCCTTGAATAAAAGGTTTCCAGACCCTGTGTCTCCAGGCTGCACCTGGTTAGAGGAATGGTGATGCACCCTTTGCTTATCCCACCATCCCTGGGATCAGGGCACCCCAGCCTAAACAAGTCCAGTACTCACCTGTCACCCCACACCACCTCTGCTCTTGCCCACAGCTCACCAGAACCCTAGAGCAGCCCCTTACACTCCCTGGATTCCCTCCCCAGGGCATGAGGGTACAGATTCAGGGAGAAGGCACAGCAAGCATCTGCACCCATTAGACTTTTAAACTCCCTTTGAACTAGCTGGTCACAAAACTTTTTAAAACTTTGAAGCCAAGGTCTCAGGAATGAACGAATTGGGCCTGTGTGCTCATGAATGAGCCCTGCTGCTGGCAGTAAGTGAGGTTTTCTCCCTCAAAGCATGAGATTTCCAAAAGTTCCCTTCAGAACACTCGGTACCTTAAGACAACCTACTGCCAAGGCCTCCCCAACTTCCAGCCCTTCTCCAGGCAGTTTTACTCCTGTACCAGTCTAACTGGTAATTTTTCTATAATTACTGAGGGCTTGGGGAAGGCCTTTGCTGGCCTGACCCACAGTCTGGATTAACCCTGCCATCTTGTTCAGGCAGAGCACAGCACCAGATGCCTCCTCTCCAGCCAGGAACCAGGCAGCAGGTTTCAGCCATGCTGGTGATCCTTCATCAACAGCACATGCAGAGCAGTGAGCACAAGGGGAGCAGTGCAAAGCACCCGTGTAGGTGGGTCATGGGCACTTCAACGCCTCTACACAGCAGCAAAGGCACCAGCATTATGGGGATCTGTCAGCCAGTTCAGACCATGGAGCACAGTGACAAGCCCGGACCCACAGCACAGCCTACCCTGTGCGGGTGCAGCCATGCCCTCCCACAGCCCACCAAAGGCCACCTCCATCCCCCAGGGTTTGCTCTTCTCCAGCAAAAACTCGTTTGCTGTTATGCACGCTGTCCCCAGCCCCCCGGGAGCTCCAGCTGCAAGAGCAGCTGAGGCCAAGTGACACAATTTGGATGCTACCCAAGTGAGGAGTAAGCAACTTGACTTGAGAAATCAAAGCATTGGTGAGATTACTGGCTCTGTTTCATCTTTTTTACTATCAGCATAAGGTAAGAAAGCCTACAGGTTCATAAATTCAGATTTACTTGCTCACGGAAGAAACAAAACACACGCTCCCTGCTTAAACCCTTCCTGACCAATAGTCTCCATGAACACTTTGCCTAGTCCTGAGCAACAACCTTCTATTCTCCCCAAAAAACAGGTATGTGACAGAGAAGTCAGAAGGACAAATTATATTTTAATTGTTCATTGGTGTCCCTCCCCATGGCAGAAGGGTGGAACAAGATGGGCTTTAAGGTCCCTTCCAGACCAAACTGTTCTGTGACTCTGATCAGCAAGAGGTTCTCTCTCACTCCTTTGGCATCATCTGCCAGCCCTGCCTGTGCTGGGAGAACACTCCTAAAAAGAGGTCCAAAGGTGTGTGGGAGCGCAGCAAGCAGCCTTGGGAAGGCAAGCTGCAAGCTGCCAGCCCCTGCATTTCTTTGCAGCACTGAGGAACCGCAGCAGGATGGCTGGGGACAGCCTACCTCAGCCCAAACCTCGGCACCTTACCCAAAGTTACACGCTACACCCACAGCCCCAGCACGGCAGATGACATCTGCAAAACGAGCATCGCTTCCACTGTAATTAGCTGGTTCTCAGAAGATCTAATGATGCTCGTTTAAAGGCCTGACAACACGGAGATCGCTGTCATCACACAGCCAAACGCTCTGAGCACCCCGGACTCCGGCAGGTGCCCGGAGCTCTGTGTCGGGCCTGCGCAGGAACGTGTCAGCCCGGCAGCAGCAGGGCTGAACATCACGAGCACGGCTCAGCCAGCAATCCTGAGGCTGTTAATGAACTAGAAATAATTAGGCAGCGGTGGAGGCGGGGGCAGGTGCACAGGCACAGCCCCATGGATCCATCCTGCCACTTAGGAACCCCAAACCTTCTGCTAATGCCGCTGCCAGGCTCGGCTCGCTCTGGGCCCTGACAAACGGGCCCCCTCCGGCGGGAAGGACCCCGGCCGGCGACAAAGCCCCCCCGCCCCCGCCGCCAGGGTCTGTCTGACTCCCCGAGCAACCCCTCCACCCCGACCCTGTGATCTCCGGGGAGCGACGCCCGAGAGGGGACGAGACAGGACGGCCCCGCCACGGCCTTCCAGGCCCAGCCGGGGCCGGTTCCGGTGCTGGGAGC